>QLTV01002585.1:22331-37516 GCA_003457575.1 Thermophis baileyi
GGACGTGCATGAGGGCTGTTTGTATGTAGCCATAACAAATTCCTGCTAGATAGTCAAGGTCATACTTTGTCTTCGCACTCCTGCACCTGCACGGGAGGAGATGGGTGGATGCTGCCAAGTTGGCAGTTGAAGATTGGTTAATGTGATGGACTTGGGGGTGTGGGGACAAGGGCTTGAACTTTCAACTGGGTGGAGAAACCCGGGGGACTTCAGATTCGGGTTTCTCCCAGATGTGCCAACATGGCTCTGCTAATAAATTGGAACTTTGAGGAATACTTTGCCTCGGACTCTGATTTAAGTTCAGATGCTATTTGGAACCCTGACACAATTTCCAAGTCAAGTTAAAGAGGAAAAATGGAGACAGCTATTTGCTGTCTTCTCTTCAGAATATATCACCATTTTTAAGGATAACATCAGAAACTGCTTGGAAGTCCTAAGCCTCTTCATTGATAGAAACTAGAGGAACTATGGAATTAAATCAAAGAGATTGTTAAAGATATATGTAAAAGAGACAACCAAAGACCAAGGGACAGAAGAAAGTAAATGGGGTATTAGAATTTAATAAGGCTGTATTACTATTATTCTTCTCATTTTTCCTATTACCTATCTCCTTTTCTACTTATGACTACAACTTTGTTGCTTGTATCTTTACGATTTATATTGTTTTGTTTAGTTTCCTAGTATGATTTATGTTGATTGCTTATTTAGTATCCTATGACTATCACTACCGTGTTTCCCCGACAATAAGACAGGGTCTTATTTTCTTTTGACCTCCGAAATATGGCCTTGGCCTTATTATCGGGGACGTCTTATTGTTTTTGGGGTGCAGGAGGCCCCTAAACCTTGGCCCGCGGCAGGGGGACTAGTGCTGGAGTGCCAACCAGTTGCTTCGCCGGTGCCGCTCAGGCCGCCGCCTCCAGCAATCGTGGCAGCTTTTTCGTTGCTTCCCGTGAAAACAGCATGAGGTGAGGAGGTGAGGTGGGGGATGAAGGGGGGAACATGCCCCACACGCATCTGCCATTCACGCGGAATGGCCTCACTGAGGCCGTTCCCACAAACCCTAGCTCGTGCGCCCCTTCTCTTAGTGGCAGCTGCAAAAAGAGCAGCCACAAAAAAACTCTTGCCAGCCCTAGCCCTCTCAACCTGGGACTGGGGGGAGGGGGACTGGCGCCAGAGCTCCGAGCAGTGGCCAGTGCGGGTTGTCTGTGCAGCCATGAAGCGGGATCGGGGTGGCTGGTTCTTGCCCGCAGCATTGCCGGCGAGAATCGGGTCAGAGCCGCTGCCGCCCGAGATCAGCAGGCCAGATTTGGTGAGCCAGATGCACCGCTGCCACTCGGGAGAAGAAGAGAGAGAGGAGACGCTGCGAGAAAGCCCATTTCTCACGTTCTTGTCCTCACGGGCGGCAGCAGTGTGTTCAGCTCCCAAAATCTGTCCTGTTGATCTCAGCCGGTGAGGGGGAGTGGCAGGTGGGGAGGGGTGAGGCGGCGGAGAAGCCAGACGCATGGAGCAAGACAGGGCTCCCCTTTCTGTCTCTTCCCCCCCCCCGCCGGGCATGGCAGGAGCTGGAAGCCGGAGATCAGCAAGCCAGATTCGGTGAGCCGGATGTACCACTGCTGCTTGGGAGAAGAAGAAGAGAGAGAAGAGGCCCTGCGAGAGAGCTCATTTCTCACGTTCTTGTCCTCCCTGGTGGCAGCAGCACGTTCCTCTCCCCGAATCTGGCTTGCCAATCTCGGCCGGTGAGGGGGAGTGGCAGGTGGGGAGGGGTGGGGTGGCAGAGAAGCGAGACGCATGGAGCGAGACAGGGCTCCCCTTTCTGTCTCTTCTCCCCCCCTCACCGGGCATGGCAGGAGCTGGAAGTCAGGTAAGACACGGCAAAGAAGTGTGACAGGTGGGGCGGTGGATGGGGCAGGGCGGGCCACAAGATGTCCATCTTACCGGAGACTGGCAGCTCCGTCACGTCTCTTGGCCAGTCTGTGCAGGGAAACATCTTGCACAGTACGGAAAAACTTCCCGCAAGTTCTCATACTCACGAGAAGTTTTTCTGTATTGTGCAAGGTGTTTCCCTGCACAGACCGGCCGAGAGACGCCACGGAGCTGCCAGACTCCGGTAAAATGCACGTCTCGTGGTGGGGCGCAATTTGGGGGTGGCAGGTCGGGCAGTGGATAGGGTGGGCCGGGCCGCGAGACACGCATCTTACTGGAGTCTGGCAGCTCCGTCACGTCTCTTGGCCGGTCTGTGCAGGGAAACACCTTGCACGGTAAAGAAAAACTTCTCACGAGTGGCTTTGTGGCTGCCACTAAGAGAAAGGGCATGCGAGCTAAGGTTTGCGGGAGCGGCCTTCGCGAGGCCATTCCGCGTGGATGGCAGGTGCGTGTGGGGCACTTGGGGCATGTTCCCTCTCCCTTTCTCCCCTCTCCGGCCTCGCCTCCTCATGTTGTGTTGTTTGCGCGGCAGCTGTGCATGCATCTAAGTATTGGGGGGGGTATTTTCAGGGGGGGGCTTATTTTAGCGCATGCACTCAAAAGCCCAATTGGGCTTATTATAGGACATGTCCTAGTTTTGGGGAAACATGGTAAGTGTTGTATCTTATGATTTATGAAGAATGTATTTTATGATGACTATGATCATGATTTATCACTTGTAGCTTTTATGTACACTGAGAGCTTATGCACCGAAGACAAATTCTTTGTGTGTCCAATCACACTTGGCCAATAAAGAATTCTATTCTATTCTATTCTAATTGTAGAAATTATCAAGAAGAGAAATTGTCAACAAGTCAAAGGCAGAAAAGATGAAGATCTCAAGAAGCAACTTAATAAAGGATTTCAGAAAGTTTTAGAAGAGATAGCAAGCAGTAAAACAATGACTTCTGTAAAAGCATTAGTCTTAATCTTGATTATGGAGTTACAGCCAGAAAACACAATATACATCAAATATGTGATGAAAGAATTTCAAAAGATGGAGATATTTCTGCAGAGGGAGGATTTGTGGACAGTTGTAAGTAATCCTCTAATAGATCTCAATGAGGAACTGCAAAAGCAAAATGAAAAAACACTAGCCAGCATAATTTTGTGCTTGGAAGATAGTCAGGTAATATATGTTTGTGGGATAACATCTGCTAGAGAATACTGATTTGCCTTACACAGAATTTATGTAAGAGAGACAGCAAGCACAAAGTAACTCTGACCAGAAAATTTTATAGAGCAAGGCTAAAGTCTGGACAAAGTTTGTCAGATCACATCCAATTCATGAGGAAAACCTTCCTTGAATTAGAAGAGCGAGGAATGGTGTTTTCAGAAGCACACAAAGTATATGTTGTGCTAAGTTCCCTGGATGATACGTGTTAGTAGCAAGCCTCGAATCCATGGGCGAGCATGAGTTAGGTGACTGGGAGGCTTTTGGAAAAATAACAGAAAAGTTTAGACAGAAACATTGCATGTGGGAGAAACGATTTATGTGGTACTAGCAACCAGCAAAGACACTAAAGACATTTGATTGTTGGACAGCAGGGCAAGTGAGCATATTGTAAATAACCCAAAACTTTTTTTCCAGTCTGGGACCAGCTGATGAGAAATATGTAAGCCTGGCAAATGGTAATCATTGTTTTGTACAGGGGCAAGGAACAGTATATGTATCATGTATTGGTGAGTCATTTGATCAGGTTTTATGTAAAACAGATTTAGATCACAATTTGCTGAGTGTGTCATGCTTAGACAATGAAGGGTATGATGCAATTTTTCCAAAGGGTACAGGTAAGGTCATAAAGAATAAAGAGTGCATGTACAAGGTTTGAAACTGAACAATTTATATGTTTTGAACTGCAAGAAAACTTGTGGCAGTGTGTAAACAATCTTTTCAAATGAACCAACACATAATGGGTGTGCACATTTATTACACAGAAGGCTGGGTCATGCAAGCTTTAAAGTTTTACAGAAAATGCCTGACCTGGCTGTAGGTTTAAGTGTAAAAAATTGTGACAACTATTTGGATTGTGCTATTTGCAAAGAGGCCAAATCAAAAGTATATCCAGTCAGCAAAAGAAGTTATAGGAAATCTGACAGGATTTTTCAGTTACTACATGCTGATTTAATTGGCTCCTTATCCCCATCAATGGAAGGGGCCAAATTTGCTTTGGTAATTCTTGATAATTTCTCAAGATATGGGTTTTGTTATTTATTAAAAAGCAAAACAGAAACATTTCAAAAATTTAAGCAGTGCGTAATGTTTGTAGAGAGGAGGTATAATCAAAGTGTATGTCAACTATAGATAGACAGAGGAATAGAGTTCATGTCTAACATGTTTTAGCAGTGGGTGAGAAAGAAAGGCATAACCCCTACACTCCAGCAGAGAATGGAGTTTCTGAACGCAGGAATGGAGTATTACAAACTATGAAAGATGCATTACTAGCAGATGCAGGAATGAGTAAGCTATATTGGGGTGAGGCAATTTTAACTGCCAATTATTTGATCAATAGACTATGGAGTTCAGCAATTAATAAAACTCCATATTACATGTTATATAAAAGACAACCATCTTTGGCACATTTAAGAATCTTTGACAGCAGTGCACAGGTGCACATTGCCAAAACAATTAAGGGGAAAGGACAGCCAAAGGCAAGGCAAGGCAAGGAAATTGAAATTTATAGGTTATCAATCAGGATCAAAGGCATATAGATTTACAGATGGACACAAAAATATTATTTGATGCAATTTTTTCTGAACATGAGAATTGGGAAAAGTATATGCCAATACTGAATTTTTATGCCTATTAGTTTCTAATAAATGAACATTCACACAAGCATGTTCAATAGAAATCTGAGAGTAGTTCAGGGTCTGAGTATACAGTAGGTTAGAACAGAGGTTCTCAACCTGTGGGTCGCGAGCCCTTTGGGGGTCAAACGACCTTTTCACAGGGGTCGCCGCGCGCGCTAGTCCGCCATCTTGGAAATGCTCCCAGTTCGGCCGTGCCTGCGGGTCGCCGGACAGCCAGTAGCCATGGAAGCGGGAGACTTCGCCCACCCGCCCGGACACCGCCATTTGAGTTCTTTTACTCTCTGCGTATGCGCAGAACGCTTTGCGCATGCGCAGAGGGTAAAAGAACTCAAATGGCGGCATCCGAGCGGGTGGGCGAAGTCTCCCGCTTCCGTGGCTACCGGCTGTCCGGCGACCCGCAGGCACGGCCAAACTGGGAGCATTTCACCCCTGGGCGGGGGTCATGGGGGGTCGCAGCATTAAAAAGGTTGAGAACCACTGGGTTAGAGGAATGTTTTGAGAGTGAGATTCTGGTGAAACAGGAACATTTTATTCCAAGGAAATCTGAAAGAGTAAACAAAGGTGTTCCTTCCGAGAGATTCACAGCAGATGAGATAAAAGTATGTAACATTTTTTATGAGCCAAAAAATTACCAGGAAGTATTAAATTTACCTCTGGCAAAACAATAAAAAATGGAAAGAGGCTATGAATGAAGAGATGTTGTCTATGCAGAGACATGAGATTACCAGAGGGACAAAAAGCTGTTGGGTGGACAAAAATAAACTTTTGATGAATGATGAAGTACAATATAAACCAAGGTTAATTGCCCAAAACTTACACAACACCACTGGTTAGGAATTAAAAGAATACTACATTATTTAAAGGGAAATATAGATTTAGCATTGCATTTGCAATCATCAAATGAATTTGAATTGAAATGTTTTGTAGACAGTGATTGGCCTAATAATGAAAAGAATAGAAAATCAATGTCAGGATTTGTTGCAATGTTTGCAAATACACTAGTTGGTTGGAAATCTAGAAACAGACTTCAGTTGCCATTTCCACAGCCAAAGCAGAATTCATAGTGTTGTGAGAGTTATGCTCAGAGATAACATGACATGCAATTTTTAAGGGATTTGGATATTGAAGTAAAGAGAGCTATATCAGTATTTGAAGATAACACAACATGTATACAAATGGCAACAGGTGAGAGACTAAAAACCAGAAGCAAACATGTTGACATAAAATATTGTAATTTCAGAGAAGCAGTGAAAGAAAATGTAATAGACCTAATTTATTGTCCACCAGAAAACAATTCAGCTGATGCCATGACAAAGTCATTGACTATACAAAGACACAAAGTTCTTGTGAAACAAATTGGTTTAAATGCTGTCCAGCTATTAAATTAAATATCTTAACACCCCTCTAATTTATAGTAAGGTGTATAATGGGCCAGAACAGACAGTTGTAGTTGATTGGTTGTAGAGTGCTGGCTCCTGCATGAGGCAATCTACACTGTGATTGGTTGCTGTATGTAAGAAGGGGGAATTTCCCTTTTTCCTGCCTTTTTTCTTCTTTGTGCTCTGTATACTGTTCTGTGATTTACCTCATGATTTACCTCATGATGTAGTGATGTGCCTGACTACCTTGTTTGCTGTATATATAGATGTAAAATATCTTTCCTTATATAAAACTACAAGTTCGTGTCAGCATCTCTGACTCCATTTGGATACTTGCTTGCAGACAGTGACTTCAAAACAACAGCTCTTTATTAGTCAAGTGCTAACAATCCAGCAAAAACCCTGTCTCACAGCTAGCCCTTTTATAGGGAGCTGTCAGACAGTTCAGCCAATCAGCAGACCGTATTTTCCCTCCAGAATGGAGGACCTGACTGAAGCCTATGGGCTTCAGTCTGAGAATGTAACACCTTATCTTTGCCCTCAGGTTCACCTGAATCAGCGTGCAATTGGTTGTGGAACTTTCTTGTTTTATAGGGGACAGTTCAGCCAATCAGCAGACCGTATTTTCCCTCCAGAATGGAGGACCTGACTGAAGCCTATGTGCTTCAGTCTGAGAATGTAACACTTAGTGTCTGAAACTATAGATAGTTAAAAGATTTTATGAAAGAGGAACAAGTTTCACCAGACAAGACTGAGATTGAGCTGAAAGTGGATTTAGGAATAACAGCCTATAAGAATGACATGCAAAAGATGTAAAGAATGGCTGATATTTTCATAAGTACATTTAATTAATAATTGAAAAATAAACATTTAAAATGGAACTACAATTACCAAACCAAGGGAGTTTGTTACTGTGTGCCAGTATTGCCACAAAAATCTTTCCTAGCTAAGACTACCTTACATTAGCCCAGGTCTTACCTGGACCAACAGTCCCTAATGGAATGCTCTCTCTATAGCAGAGAGAGAGAAGCCAGGGAAAGCCATGTTTAGTCACCTAAGCTTTTTAGACCTTTCATCTTAAAAATGTACTGAAGCTTTTTTCAGCATTCCAGCCAGGTGGCACTGTTCATTTTATTTCAGCAGCTGCTTGTTTTCCTAGGATTCACATTATTTTATCTTTATGAATGCATGCTTTAACATTTGCTTTGCAACTAGAACAACCTCACTAGTGTGGTAAATTTTTAATTCGGGATTGGGGTCCAACAAAATGGGTTTGTCCAAAAAATATATAATACAAAATCATCTAAGAAGTTAAATCAAGAAGAATGAATTCCATAGGTACACATTCACAGAATTCTTTTTCTGAAATTTATTCCTCAATTCAAAAAACAGGAATATATGAATTAGGTTCAGTATTGTACTCAAGCCAAGTAGCTATTCAAGAGTTAGTAGTGTCATGGTTGGAAAAAATGGTAAAGCAACATATAGATTTAAAACCAGAAATATTTTTGTTGGGTATTTTAAAGGGAATACGTATTTAATTTTACACATGTTAACAGTTGCTAGAATTGTGTTTGCACAACAGTGGAAAAACAAAGAGTTCCCTATAGATGAAAATGTAATAAAAATATTAGAATGTGCAGAAATGAATAGATTAACACTTAAAATTAAGGAGAAGGCTTCGAATACTTTTTAACCTGGGATTTGTTTTATCAATGGCTAACTAACAGAAACAGAAGTTAGAAATCTAAAAGTATAAAAGAAAACAACAATTATATAAGGAAAGTTCACTAAAATGGATAAGCAAATTTTATTAGTATGTGATCATTATTAATGTGTAGAAAGTTATAGGGAGCATACCCCCACCCTCAAACTAGGATAGTGCCAGAAAAACACCAAAAGAATAAAAACAGTTTTCCCCCAAAAGACTGCAGATAAAACCAGTTTTTTCCCTTTGAAAGACAAACCCCAGAAGTAAACCTGAGCTAATTGGAATGCTAATTGCTAAGAATAACAAATAGATTGGAAGTCTGGGGAAAATGCCAGAAGCTATTAATAGAAATAACAAAGGGCAGATCCTGAAAATACTTAAGGAATCAGACTAAGAATGAATTACTAAAGCACACCAGAATGTCCCTCTTCCTCCTCTCAGACAAATTATCCCTCAGGACAGGAAAGACAAAGCCACAGGATTAAAAACCATCAAGGCAGGTCAAAAAACAATCACACTCACTACAGAAACACACAAACCTCATCAAGCTCAGCTGCACAAATTTCAAAGGGAGAACAAATATAAAAGCTATAGACTCATAACATAAAATGTGCTTGCAAGCAAACTCACAAAATTAACTGTACCCAGATAACATACCATGTAGATATTGAATTTTTTATGCTTAATGAAAAAAAAAGAGCAACTTACCCAAAATTAGGTGAAGGCAGGCAAGCTGGCTGGGTGACGTGGGAGGCAGGCAGATTTGGGAGTTGCTCGCAGGCTGATCAGGGCTGCTCAGTTGGGCTGCGGCAGTGAATGCAGGCAAGCTGGAGGTGCTCGGGATTCGGGAGTCACTCGGAGGCCGCTCAGGGCTGCTCAGTTGGGCCGCCGCGTCGAAGGCAGGCAAGCTGGAGGGCGGGAACAGTGGGAGGAAGCTAGGCCATGACTCGCAGGCTTACCCAGGCAGGCTGATCAGGGCCACTCAGTTGGGCTGCGGGGCGAGCCGCGAGTGCCGCATGGGATGCAGCTGCGGGGGCGAAGGCAGGCAAGCTGGAGGGCGGGGATGGTGCGAGGCAGCTAGGCCGCAACTCACAGGCTTACCCAGGCAGGCTGCTCAGGGCAGCTCAGTTGGGCCATGGGGCGAGCTGCGAGCACCGCGTGGGATGCAGCCGTGACAGCAAAGGCAGGCAAGCTGGAGGTGGAGGCGCTCGGCCGGAGTTGCTCGCAGGCTCCCAGGCAGATCAGGGCCGCTCAGTTGGGCCGCAGGCACCACGTGGGAAGGCAGGCAAGCCACAGAGAGTGTGTGGTCAACCCAAGCAAGGAGCTAAACAGAAGCAACAGCTATGCCGGGGAGGCGAGATGAGGAGTGACTGGGCGGGGTGGGGAAGTGGTGAGCGGGTGGGTGGGCAGGGGGGGGTGGGGCCAGCCAGAGGTGGTAGTTGCTGGTTCTCGGAACTGCTCAAAATTTCCTCTAACGGTTCGCCCAAACTGGTCTTGGGGCAGGGTGGGGTGGGGTGAGCGGGCGGGCAGGGTGAGCGGCGAGCGGGCAGGCAGGGGTGAGCGGCGAGTGGGCGGGCGGAGCAAGCAGCCAGCCAGTGGTGGGATTTGCCGGTTCTCCTAACTGCTCAAAATTTTCACTACCGGTTCACCAGAACCGGTCCAAAACAGCTGAATCCCACCTCTGGTACTAGTCCATGTTAGGCACAAGCCAGCTGAGTAACCTTGGGCCAGTCCCTCCCTCTCAGCCCTAGGAAGGAGGCAAAGGCAAACCACCTCTGAAAATCTTGCCAAGAAAATTGAAAGGACTAGAACAGGTTGTCTCCAGGAGTCAAAACTGACTTGAAAGCCCTCTTTCGACCCCTGTTAACAAGCAAATTATCAACCTCCAGGAAAAAAAAATCTCAAAATGAAATGATACTTATACAATATATTACTTTAAAAGTTAAACTGAAAAGAAGAACAGCAGGAGGAAAAAGGTAAAAGTAAACAGATTGGATGGAAAGTTACAATTTAACTTTTTAATACAATAGATTATGAAAGGTATGTATGTATGTATGTATGTATGTATGTATGTATGTATGTATGTATGTATGTCTTGGAATTCTAAAAAACAGCTAGTCAAACTAGTCGGAAAATAAATTATCATCTGATTATTAAAGTCAAGAATGTTAGCTACCTGGGCATTTAATTCAATCCTATTCAATGCTATTCCAGTGGAACTGTCACTGGAAGACAGTACTTCTGAAAGCAAAATCTTCTTTTGCTTTGATATTTTTATCCTAAAATTTCCAATAATGAAATGATCACCTCTCTGTTCCCCTTCTTTAGCAGAGACATCAGGATTTCATCACCTCTACATGTCATCATTTATGAATGGGAGACAAGCAGAGGGCTGAGTGGAAAATTGTTTTGGTGGCCCTCTTGGGATCTCTCGCTTTGGGTTGATTGGCAGCAAAAGTAGGAAAAGGGAAATGACACAAAGAGTGTTTTACTTTAAGTAGTTGGGAACATTGGCAAAGGAGCTGATAATCATTCAATTACTTCTTTGCCTTGCCTACTGTTGCCATCCCTTTTAGACCCTGATTAACCACACCTATCATACACCAACCCAGGTCATTCGAGTGGGACACCACTACATGAATTTGGAGTGAGAAATAATTATACTTTGCAAGATCCAACTTTGTGTAATGATCAGCAATCATTATGAAGCACTTTCCAATCTGAGTTTCTTTAATGAGTCTTTTTTCATTTCTTGACAGTGGTTCATTCAGTTCATATTCATTTGAAGAAGTAAAGACTTATGGACATCTTCCTCCAGGAGCTTTTGCATTAGATGTAAAGTCAGGACCATCTTCTTCCTGTGATGCTACCAGAAATGGGCTCCCTTCCTCTTTCTCCTCCTCTATTTCCAAGCCAAGACAGCATGATACTATCTGTTACAGTAATGAGAGGAGGATTTCATGTGGCTCATCTTAATGAGACAAATTATCTCTCATGGAGCCTAAAATGGAGATGTTTCTGCAGAGAGAGGATTTGTGGACAGTTGTAACAATCCTCCAGCAGATCTCAATGAGGAAAAGGAAACGCAAAATGAAAAAGCACTAGCCAGCATAATTTGGTGCTTGAAAGATGTATGTTGTGTTTAGTTCTCTTGATGATACATGGGACATGTTAGTAGTAAGCCTTGAGTCTATGAATGTAAATTAACTATGAGTTATGTAACCAGGAAGATTTGGAAGAAGAACAGAAAAGGTTAGAGAAAAATGTTGCATGATAGTAATTTACAACACCGACAGAAAGAAGACGCATTCCAAGGAGATAACAAGGTGAGAGAGAAAGTCTGTGTAGTAAAATGCTGCTTTGCACGTGGATCCACTGAACATATCCGGAGATATTGCCCAGTAAGACGATTAAAAGATACAAGTAGGAGAGAGAAAGCACAATGACGGAAGAAGGAAGATGCACAGATTTCTATGGTGACAGCAACCAGCAAAGACACTAAAGACATTTGGTTGTTGAACAGTGGGGCAAGTGAGCATATTGTAAATAACCCAAAACTTTTATCCAGTCTGGAACCACCTGATGAGGAATATGTAAGCCTGGCAAATGATAATCATTCTTTTGTACATGGGCAAGGAACAGTATAAGTACCATGTATTGGTGAGCTTTTTGATAAGATTTTATGTCTATCAAATTTAGATCACAATTTGCTGAGTGTGTCTCGTTTAGATAATGAAGGGTATGAAGTAATTTTTGCAAAGGGTACATGCAAGATCATAAAGAATAACAGGGTATGTACACAGGGTTTAAAATTGAACAATTTATATGTTTTGAACCAGAAGGAAACTGGTGGCAGTGTGCAGACAATCTTTTCTAATGAACCAAAGCAGTTCCGAAAATTTCTACTACCACTCTGTGGGCGTGGCTTAGGGTTACGCGCGCTCCCCCGGTGCAATTCTGTGTCTGCGCATGCTCAGTCACTATAATCTGCCTGAAACACAGCTGAGGACCTGATCAGCTGTGCTTCGGGCGAAGAATAAAGGACAGCATTAACCCAGGGGCCCTTTCCGAAGCAGCAGCAGAGCACAAACGGCCCAAAACGTAAAAAAGCTGCCAAAAATTCATGGAAAAAATGGCGGTGCCTACGGACCGGCACCGACCAAGGCGGGTCCATGACGCCATCATGACATCACCAGTGCCTCGCTACCGGTTCGGGCGACCCAGTACGAACCGGGAGGAACCCACCCCTGAACCAAAGCATAATGGGTATGCACATTTATTATACAGAAGGCTGGATCATGCAAGCTTTAAAGTATTGCAGAAAATGTTTGACCCTAACCCTAACCCTGACAAAATCAAAAGTATACCCTGTCAGCAAAAAAAAGTGATAAGAAATCTGACCTTTTTCAATTAGTTTATGTTGATTTAATTGGTCCTCTATTTCCATTAGAGTGCATAAGCATAAGAGTGCTTATTCACAGAAAATATGCATGTGTAAAGCATGTAACAATTGTAGGTGGTTAGAGGACTGATAATAGTAACAAAGAGTTAGACATCCTGCATAGCTCAGCTAAAAGTTAGGAATAGAGATGGCCTGGTCAAATAGAATGCGTACTCGATAATTCCTGGAATATTCATTAGCCAAGGTTTAGGAATAGGGATGGCTAGAGACCAATAGAAGAAATTGTTAGATCATTACTAAAATGTTTACTAAATGATATTTCTCATTATCCCGCCCAGAGGTGGGATTCAGCCAGTTCGGACCGGTTAGGGTGAACCAGTAGTAGTGACCTGCGGGTGGGACCACCCCCCCGCCAGGGCGCAATCCCGTCCTATATCGCTGTGTTTTTGACGCTGCACGCATGTGTGGACGGCACGCACGG
Source organism: Thermophis baileyi (assembly GCA_003457575.1). Lineage (NCBI taxonomy): Eukaryota > Metazoa > Chordata > Lepidosauria > Squamata > Dipsadidae > Thermophis > Thermophis baileyi. The sequence goes on from QLTV01002585.1 coordinate 35,078, forward strand.
GTGCACATTCCCAAAACAATTAGGAGGAAAGGACAGCCAAAGGCAAGGAAATTGAAATATATAGGTTATCAATCAGGATCAAAGGCATATAGATTTACAGATGGACACAAAAATATTATTATTTGATGCAAAATTTTCTGAACATGAGAATTGGGAAAAGGTACATGCCAATACTGAATTTTTTATGCCTGTTAATCTCCAATAAATGAACATTCACAGTCACATTCAGTAGAAATCCGAGAGTAGCTCAGGCTCTGAGTATAGCTCAGAGGGATGTTTGGAGAGTGAGATTCCAGTGAAACAGGAACATTTTATTCCAAGGAGGACTGAAAGAGCAAACAAAGGTTTTCCTCCAGAAAGATTCACAGTTCATGCGGTAAAAGTATGTAGCATTTTTTATGAGCCACAAAATTACTAGGAAGTATTAAATTTACCTCTGGCAGAACAGAAGAAATGGAAAGCTGGCTCCATTACATTTGTAACTTGAGGTTTACCTGTATACAGCACAAGGCCCTGGTTATGAGAGTGATTAGAATAGAATAGAAAAGAATAGAATAGAATAGAATAGAATAGAATAGAATAGAATAGAATAGAATAGAATAGAATAGAATAGAATATAATTCTTTATTGGCCAAGTGTGATTAGAGACACAAGGAATTTGTCTTTGGTGCATATGACCTCAGTGTACATAAAAAGACAAGATACATTCGTCAAGAATCATAAGGTACAACACTTAATGATTGTCATAGGGTACAAGTAAGCAATCAGGAAACAATCAATATTAATATAAATCGTAAGGATACAAGCAACAAGTTACAGTCATACAGTCATAAGTGGGAGGAGATGGGTGATAGGAACGATGAGAAGACTAATAGTAATAGTTATGAAGCCTTAGTGAATAGTTTGACAGTGGTGAGGGAATTATTTGTTTAGCAGAGTGATGGCATTCGGGAAAAAACTGTTCTTGTGTCTAGTTGTTCTGGTGTGCAGTGCTCTATAGTGTCGTTTTGAGGGTAGGAGTTGAAACAATTTATGTCCAGGATGCGACGGTCAGTAAATATTTTCACGGCCCTCTTTTTGATTCGTGCAGTATACAGGTCCTCAATGGAAGGCAGGTTGGCAGTAATTGTTTTTTCTGCAGTTCTGATTATCCTCTGAAGTCTGTGTCTGTCTTGTTGGGTTGCAGAACCAGGAATCAACCAGCAACAGTGTATAAATTTAACAAAGCCATATATGGCTTAAAACAAGAAATTGGAAACAATGTTTAGATGCCGTTTTGGGGGAAAAAATGGGTTTCAGAAGCAGTAAAGCTGATCCATGCTTGCATACTAAAAATTGTGAAGGCAAAAGATTTTATTGTTAGCATTTGTGGATGATATTTGTTACATAACAAAAGAACAATCACAAATTTACTCATTTGCAAAATAGCTTGAAAAGGAATTTCAGTAAAAGAGTCTAGGAGAAATAAAGAACTATTTAGGAGTGGAAATAAAGAAACCACAAGAAGGAGCAGGGGTGGGTTCCTCCCGGTTCGGACCGGTTCTCCTGAACCGGTAGTGACCCGCTGGTGATGTCACGATGAGTCACCGATCCGGTTCGGTTGGTGCCAGTCCGTGGGTGCCGTCATCTTTTTTTTGAATATTTTTTTTTGAATATTTTTTTATTTATTTTTTTCTTCTGAGCATGCGCAGAAGCTGAGTTCCGGCACTGTGCATGCGGTCGCCATCTTGTTTTCGGCTTTTTTAAAAAAAATAATTGGATTTTTTGTTACTGCGCGTGCACGCGCACAAGGCGTGCCCACGCGGCGCGGGAGGGAGTGAATCGGCAGCGAGGTAAGTTGGAACCCACCCCTGAGAAGGAGGGTATGTTCTGAGCAGTGGGGGGATTCAATTATTTTTACTACTGGTTCTGTGGGCATGGCTTGGTGGGCGTGGCTTGGTGGCCATGTGAGTGGGTGGGTGTGGCCAGTGGTGGGATTCAAATAATTTAACAACAGGTTCTGTGGATGTGGCTAGGTGGGCATGGCTAGGTGGTCATGTGACTGGGTGGGGGTGACTGCATGGTCATGTGACTGGGTGGGTATGGCCAGGGTGGGCGTGACACAGGGCTTGTGTGGTGCTAAGGCAGGACTTCCTGAGACCCTCACTCACTCTCATTATACAGGTAATTCTCCAGTTACAAATGTAATAGAGCCTGCCAATTACATTTGTAACCTGGGGATTCGTTTGATTGAATCATGTTAAATGAATGTGATCACTCCCTGCTTTCCCCAATGCATTTGTTAATCGAATGCACAGGTCTTTAAATGCACATGAGGTATCTCAGGCTGGGGAACAGCATGTGGGGTCTAGTGCTGGAGCAGACCATCCAAGGCCTCCCCCAATCCACTGAGATACCTCATGCTCCCCTGGGGTCCTCACAATTGCTTCCCCCCCCAGC
>QLTV01002585.1:89766-101395 GCA_003457575.1 Thermophis baileyi
TTCTATTCTATTCTATTCTATTCTATTCTATTCTATTCTATTCTATTCTATTCTATTCTATTCTATTCTATTCTATTCTATTCTATTCTATTCTATTCTATTCATGCTTATCTTCTATTAAAAATGAAAAACCAATATGCTGATTTGTTAAAGTTTTGCTAATTTAGATGAATTTTGTAAAAATGCCACACATAATCAAACTTAAATTCAGTATTTTAAACTTCCACTGAGTTCAGGGGAGAGATATAAGCATTTAGTTTTTCCTTTGAGCAGTTCCAAACCTGAAAAGCCTTGCTTTTTCCTGAAAGTTTACAGTAATTTGAGAAGCGAGAAGTAAATAGTAACAGTGAAATATATCACTGTCAAATATGCCTATGACAAATAGTAAATTGAAGTTGTATGGCTGTTTTCTTTTTTGTAAACTACTGAGGTTGTTAATTCCACCATAGTTTCCCTTTTCTGTCTCATTCTCATCTTTACTTTTTCCTTGAATTAAGCTTTCCCAGAATGGTAGTTTTTAGGGTTCTTTGAAAGTGAAATATATCACTGTCAAATATGCCTATGAAAAATAGTGAACTGAAGTTGTATGGCTGTTTTCTTTTTTGTAAACTACTGAGGTTTTAATTCCTCCATAGTTTCCCTTTTCTGTCTCATTCTCATCTTTACTTTTGCCTTGAATTAAGCTTTCCCAGAATGGTAGTTTTTAGGGTTCTTTGAAAGTGGAGAGATTTCAATGAACTGAAAGATTCTGAAATAGTTCAGAGTGACTATACAATTCTGACCTCTGACCTTTTATTGTGATTTGTATATTTGAAGATATATTCCTTTAAAATTCTTTTATTTACAGGTAGTCCTCAACTTACAAACACAATTGGGACTGAATCTTGGTCATTGAGTGAAACAGTAGTTAAGTGCGATGTCAAATGAACACTTTACTCAATGACTACAGTCCCGACACTCCTGGTTGCAGTCGTTAAGCAAGGATTGTGGGTCATTAAGTGGACAAATCCCATGTAAGAAGTACGGGGTGCTTCAGGGTGGTGGAGGAAGTCCTGGGAGGCCAAGCACCGTCTATGTGTGAGTTGGAGGGGTGCTGCAGTACTTTGCACAGCTTCATTTCAATCTCAAATCAGAAACTGTATGCATTAAACTAATTGAGGTCAGCAAAGAGCTAAATCTTTAGCTCTTTGCTGACCTCGTGTGTTCAATATAAGGATTTGATGAGAACAAAGAGCTAAATTGCTACTGCAATTCCAAAATGAAATCTCATCTTTTTAAACTCTTAAAGAGCCACATAGATTAAAACACAGGGATCTGCTTTCAAAAATGTAAATGTGAAATGATTATCAAGCACCTGAAATTAAATCATGTGCCCACACAGGAATGGTGCAACATTTTGCGATGGTTGGAAATCCTGTATGGGTAGTCCTTGATTTACAACAGTTCATTTAGTAACCATTCAAAGTTACAATGGCACTGATAAGGATGACTTATGACCTGTTTTCACACTTACAACCATTGTAGCATCCCCATGGTCATGTGATCAAAATCCAGACTTGGCAACTGACTCATATTTATGACGGTTGCAGTGTCCTGGGTTCAGGTGATTCCCTTTTGCTACCTTCTGACAAGCAAAAATCAATGAGGAAGCCGGATTCACTTAACATCTTTGTAACTAACTTAACAACTGCAGTGATTCACTTAACATCTGTGGCAAGAAATGTGGTAAAATTCACTTAACAACTGTCGTAAGGACATAATTCACTTAACAACTGTTAGCAATGTGCATTTAACTATTTCCGATTGTCCATTTTAATAACTGTTATTTAATTTAATCTTTTGTTTTTTAATTTAATTTTTGTGTTCCAGATGGATACACAAAGCACACATTTTAGGTCTCTGTTTGATCTCTTACTTACTAATTTACTCATAATTGCAACACACTACATGGGGCTGCCCTTGAAGAGCATCCAGAAGCTCCAGTTGGTGCAAAATGCAGTGGCCCGCATGGTTTTGTGCAGACCTGGGTGTGCACATGTATCACCTCTCCTGCGGGAGTTGCATTGGTTGCCGATTTGCTTCCAGGTGCAATTCAAGGTGCTGGTTGTCACCTTTGAAGCCCCTCATGGCTTGGGACCAGGTTATCTGAGGGACCATCTCTCGCCGGTCACATCTACCTGACCCACTAGAGCGGGAATGCAAGGAATGTTGCGGGTCCCATCCCCTAGGGAGATACACCTGGTGTGACCCAGAAGAAGGGCCTTCTCCATGGTGGCTCCCTCTCTCTGGAACATCATTCCCCCAGAGATTAGAATGGCCCCTACTCTAACACTCTTCAGGAAGGCACTGAAGACCTGGTTCTCCCAGTGGGCCTGGGGAATGCAGTGGGATGGAGCCCATTAAATGGCTTGTGTGATGTGTTGTCGCCGGTGTGTGTGTGTGTTATTATATTATTTTATTAATCTATTATGTGATTATTCTCTTTTATTAGTTTTATTTTTTTATATATTTGAGTTTTTTATATTCCTGTAAGCTGCCTTGAGTCGCCATGTGCGAATAGGCGGCAATATAAATTTCCTAAAATAAAATAAATAATCCAGAGTGAGTTGTTTATCCTGCCACTATCTTAAAAGGTTAAAGCATTGCAACTGGACCAAAGTTTATTAAAACTGAGACATTTCGTTACTCATCCAAGTAATTTCTTTAGTCAAAATGAGAATTTGGATAGGCAGAGTCAGATAGTTGTTGGAAAGAACCAACTCTTGCTATACAGAATACCTATCCAAATTCTCATTTTGACTAAAAGAAGTTACTTGGATGAGTAATGAAACATCTCAATTTTAATAAACTTTGGTCCAGTTGCTGTGATTTAACCTTTTAGGGTACTTTTGGCCTGGATGATTAAATCTTCATTTACATAAACCCTGGCACTACTTTTCAGATTAAATTGATTTCATGGTTTTCTTGTTTTCTTTTCTTACTTCTAATGTACCATTTTTTTCTAGTTCTGGCTAGGCATTAAAAAAACATAATCCTGTGTTTATTATAGGCCTTTCATCACCAAGATTATACCATGCATTTGCTGTTGGACATACTACTGGCCATATCATGATGCTGGCTTTAAAGCAGTGCTGACAGGTCAGCATGTTAGCAACACTGAAAAACACCACTTCCTTTGCACTCTTATAAAATCAGCTTCTTTTTCTCTTTGTCATTTCAGCACTGACTTGAACACACATTTGTCCTGGGAGCTGCATTTCCATCAGCAAAACTTTCTGCCATGCCCCCATTTCTCAGCTTGTATTTCTGTTACCTCTCCAGGAGAAGCTACAGATTCTCCACAGTTTTATGCTTTAGAATGTTTTCTAAGACAGAAGAAACTTTCCTGGGAAATGCGAAGTTCTGGAAATCAACCATTTTGCTCCCCCGGATAGCCAGATGCTCTCAGAAAGCTTTTTGAAGAAAAAGAAGTGATCAGATGAGTCTCTGACTGGGGGCTAGGCAACCAAGAAACAAGTTCACTGTGGAAGAACCAGCCATTTTAAATGGACAATAAAGTCTGCCCCTGCTTCTTAGACACTAGCTTTTGCATATTTAACTTTTATTCTAAATGAGGCTTCCTTTGACTGCAGTTTGCCTTTTCCTTTTTGTGGAAACATCATCATTTCTGAGGCTCCAGGACTTTAAGATGGTGAGGAGGGGAGGAGTTGGTGTATCTGTATCAAAATAAAGAAGCTGGAAATCACTTGAATGAGCCGCGGTGGCGCAGTGGTTAGAATGCAGTACTGCAGACTACTTCTGCTGATCACCGGCTGCTAGCAGTTTGGCAGATCGAATCTCACCAGGCTCAAGGTTGACTCAGCCTTCCATCCTTCCGAGGTCGGTAAAATGAGGACCCAGATTGTTGGGGGCAATATGCTGACACTGTAAACCGCTTAGAGAGGGCTGTAAAGCACTATGAAGTGGTATATACTTAAGTCTAAGTGCTGTTGCTGTGGAAACTACTTCTGAAACGTTTGGATTAAAACTTCTTAGAGGATTTTATATATTCAATAGAATCTGCTGAACTTTTTTATTTTTAAAACAAAGACTGCCTAAACTGTGTTCTGTTTTTGCTGGTAAAGGGGGAGAAATAGCTTTGATTTTCATTCACCTCTGATTGGTGTAGCAGTGTGGGCTGTTATACAAAGAGGCACAGATCAAGTTTATTTCTGTTGCTTTTACTACAGTGGCATTGTTTGTCCACAGGAGGGAGCCAAAGACTGTAGAACTATGAATCCTTTTCGACTCTTCAGTAACATTATCCAAACTATTGGATTTAATGTTATAAATTTACAAACTTAAAATTTTCAATTTTAAAATTTAAGTTTTGGTTAAATTTTGAAAGGATGGCTAACTGTAAGAGGACAGAGAAGATATCAGGAGATCTTTAAGATCCTGAAGTCACATCCGGGGTGTCCAGTGATATGGACAACTGAATGTCAGCGGGCCTTTGAATGCTTGAAGTCTCTGTTTGCAAATGAACCAGTGCTGAAGCACCCGGATCCGGCATGACCTTTCGTAGTGCAGGCAGATGCCAGTGAGGTAGTGGTAGGAGCGGTTCTCTTGCAGGTTAACAAGGAGGGGATCCTCCAACCGTGTGCATATATGTCACGGAAATTAAACGACACCGAACGCAACTGGCCCATATGGGAGAAGGAAGCGTTTGCGGTTCGGTGGGCCTTGATGACGTGGAGGCAGTTACTGGAAGGGGGGAGTATCCCCTTTGATGTCTGGACAGACCACAAGAACCTGGAGGCCCTCCAGCCCCCCCGTCGGCTGTCCCCAAAACAGGTCCGGTGGGCATTATATTTCCAGAGGTTTAACTTTCGGTTGAAGTACATCCCCGGTGGGAAGAACTTCCTAGCGGATGCCTTATCCAGGAAACCGCAATATGACAGTGGGCGTGAAGAGATAGTCCAGGCAATAATACCAGGCACGCCAGCTCAAAAAACAGCAGCGGCATCCCAGCCTCGCTCCCCAGCCGAGCATATACCCCGGGCTAACCAGGAAGCACTCGCCACAGATCCATGGTTCCAGGAGAACCAAGCATGGCTGACACAGAGGGATGGGTTTGCCTGGAAGGGGTCCAAGCTTTATGTGCCCGGTGCTGTCTGGTTGAACGTGCTACGAAGGTGCCACAATGTTCAGATGGCCTGTCATTTCGGGTTCCTAAAAACCTTACATTTAACGAACCGACAATTCTGGTGAAAAAAGATATAGAGGAGTATGTGCGTAGCTGTGCTGTGTGTAACACCATGAAAGCCTGGCCTGGGAAACCTCCCAGCCTCCTACAGCCTGTTGCATCTCCAGTCCAACCATGGCAACAAATAGCCATGGACTTCATCGTAGACCTGCCAGAGAGTCAGGGAAATACCGTAATATGGACGGTTATCGATCTCTTTTCGAAGCAGGCACACTTCGTTGCCTGCTCTGGCCTTCCGTCAGCCAGGAAGTTGGCAAAGCTTTTTGTTGTTCACATCTATCAGCTCCATGGCATCCCCCAATGGATAATTTCTGACCGGGGGGGTACAGTTCACCGCCAAGTTTTGGTGTAAATTCCTGGCAAGGGTGGGCTCCAAACAGGGTCTCAGTGCGGTGTTCCATCCAGCCACAAATGGGGCAGTTGAAAGAGCAAACTTGATGGTGGAGCGGTACCTGCGTTGTTATATTAACCATCAGCAAACCGATTGGGATGACCTACTCCCTTTTGCAGAGGTAGCGTACAACAACGCAGTACAAAGTAGTACCGGCTTCATCCCGTTCCAGGTAGCCACTGGGAGGGAGTTTGTGCCAATACCCAAATATACCCAGGAACCCACGGAGGAGCCAGACTTACAAGAGTGGATGGCTCAGACACAACGGGTTTGGAAAACGGTCAGGGAGGCATTGCGGCATGCAGCTGCAGAATATAAGCTGCAAGCCAACAAAAAACAGAGGCCCCAGGCCCCTTTCTATGTGGGTCAGTGGGTATATCTTTCCACCAAATATGTGAAGTTAAAAGTCCCATGTAAAAAATTAGGCCCGAAATACATCGGCCCATTCCCAGTGGTGAAGGTGATTAACCCCGTTACGGTTCAGCTCCAACTACCCCAGCTGTTGGGGAAAACACACCCAGTTTTCCACTGCAGTCTTCTCCGTCCAGCCCACTCCTCCCAAATCAGGGGACCTTCCCCTCAGCCACCCTCACCGGTCATAGTGGACGGTAACCAACACTATGAGGTGAAAGAGGTACTAGACACCTGGTGGCATAGGGGACAGCTGCAGTATCACATTTAATGGAAGGGGTATCCCCTCTCTGACGCATCATGGGTGCCCAATACTGACGTACGAGCCCCCTGACTAGTTGCCAGGTTTCATCGGAGGTATCCTGGGAAGCTGGGGGGGGGACTGTTCCTCTGTCTCCCTCTACTCACTGTGCTCTTTGTCTTCCAGATTCTATCTCCATGGAAGGGGGGCCGCATGTCAGCTCCGGTGTGCCAGCCAGCCCGGAGCTGCCATTCGGCCGGGGTGCCACCACCCTGAAGCTGCTGGCCAGCCGCCATGCTAGTAATTGCCGCTCAATGCCCAACCCATCCAGGAGCTGCCTGTCTCACCACCAAGCCAGGACTCACCTCCCAGGGCGGCGGAGATGCGGTGGCAACACAGGAGATCGCCGGGACGGGGTCGCCAGCCAGGAACATGCCGGGAGCTAACCGAGCAGCTGCCAAACAGCTGAGAGGCGGTTGCTCAGCGATGACATCATTGGTGAAGCAACGGCAGTAGCTTTCAGGGCGTCCTAGCTCTCCCTTGAGGACTGGGCTCTCACTGGAGGACTAGGAAACAGCCGGTGGAGCAGGGACATGGCTACTCAGCTAACTGGCATCACCAATTTACAGAATGAAGCTGCTGGAGAGGACTGGATCAGATGGCAAGCGGATGGTGGCTTCCTCCCACTTCCGGGTCACATGGGTGGGAGCTGCATGCGTGAGTGGGTGGGGTGGTACTTAGTAGTTAAAAGGTGGTGGGGAGCATGGGCAAGTAGCTCTAACAAAAACTTCATTTTGCTTGTGATTGTCAGTTTGTGCCAGAAGGGGAGTAAATTGAGATTTAACAAACCAAGTTTGTGTTTGAAGTCTTTCCTGCCTTTTTGCAACCTGACATTCTATAGATGAAGCTAAGGATTTCTTCTCCAGATATAAATTAATTTTGGACCCAATTATAGAAATTAAAATAGATAAGACTTTGGAGGTAGATCAACCTCAAAACTTTGACACTGAAGAAGAAGAGATGGCTGAGATGCCCATACAGGAATTTGCCATTTCACCCAAAGATGGAAATTAAATTTATTAGATGGAATATTAATGGGGCAAATGCCACATCTAAGCACAAAAAAGTATTTCATCACCTGAGATAAAGTAATGCCGACATACAGTAACTTGCCTTCAAGAAACACATATTAAGAAACAAGATGAGAAATATTTAATAAATAAACAATTAGGGGAGGAATATATATCTGCTAGGTTAAAAAAGATTAATGGAGTTGTTTTATATATAAAACCCCAATTTAAACCGAAGTTACATTTACTAGATGAATATGGTAGGTTTGTAATGGTGGAAATTGAACTTAATGGAATAAAATCAATAGTAGTTGGTCTTTATGTGCCAAATGAGAATAAAATTAATTTTTTTGAATATCTTAGGGACCAACTACTTCCCTTTTCATATGAAAATTGGCTTATGCTGGAAAGACACAAATCCTTTTCAAGGATTGACATGATAAGGTCTTCTAAAAATCTTGCAAATAGAATTTTAAAAGTTTATATCTTACCTAAATCATTTTCTAATCACAACCCAGTTCATCTGGTACTTAGAAAAAAGAGTTTGAATTATAGATGGAGATTAAATGAATCTATTTTGCAAAAGGAGACAATCGTAAAGGACTGTTAAAAGAAACTAAATGAATATTTTGATAACAACCTAGGTAAAGGGACAGATTTAACAACGGTTTGGCATGCTAGTGAAGCAGTTATGTGACGTTATTTTATACAATAGAATCATTTAGAGAAGAAGAAAAATCTCAGAAAAAGACACAAAAGATACTGGATGCAATCAGAGAGAAAGAAATTGAATTGCAAAAGACACCAATGGAGTCTAAAATCTTACATCAAATTAATCTGTTATGCCAACAACTGTCCATGTTAACAGTTCAAGAAATAGAAACAAAACTGAACTATGTGAAGCAAAGACACTTTGAGTTTGCAAATAAACCAGGAAGATGGTTGGCATATAAACTAAGAAAGGAAAGGGAAAAGAGAATGATTGAGAAAATTTGTGAAGGCAATAATGTAATAACAGATAATGAGCATAACAAAAAGTCTTTTCATAATTTTTATTCTAACCTGTATAAAAAGCAGGAGCTGGGTAGATCTAAAATAGACGAATATTCGTTAAGACAACGGTTGCCTAAATTTTCACAAAATCAGAGACAACTCAGAGACAATAACTACCTTTGAAATATCAGAAGCTACAGGTAATGCTCTAGGCCCGTTTATAGTATTGACTTACAAGTCAATACTATAAACATTTTGAAGATGAACTTCTTCAGCCACTAAAGGATATAATGAATGATATATTACAGAGGGGAAAAGAAGCTAACATTGTATTATTACCAAAGCAGGATGAAGATTTTACAATGATAAAGAATTATAGACCAATCTCATTATTAAACAAGCTATAAACTATTTGCTGCAGTTTTGGCAGAAAGACTAAAGAAGGTTTTACATGTATATATTCATGAAGATCAATCTGGCTTTTTGCCAATGTGAGGACTGTTCAGAATATTATTGAATATTTACAATATCATAATGAAAAACAGGCAGCTTTAATATTTTTAGATGCAGAGAAGGCCTCTGACAATTTAAATGTTTATGTTTAATTTTTATGTTTACAGTCCTGGAAGAAAAGGACTTTGGTGGGAATTTTATTCAAGTGGTCAAAGCTGTTTATATGTTACAGCAAGAAAATATTGCGAAATTCAAAAGGGTACGAGACAAGGATGTCCTCTGTCTCCTTTGCTGTTCATTTTGGTGTTGGAAGTTTTGAATAGAGATATCAGGCAAGATGAGAAAATAACAAGTGTAAACATTAAGAAGGAAGTTTATAAATTGAGGGCATTTGCTGACGATTTGGTTATATTTCTACAAGACCCAAAATACAATATAGAATATTTGATGAGGAAATTAAATGAGTTTGGATCTTTAGCGGGTTTTAAAATAAACAAACAGAAAACAACAATGCTGATTAAGAATATGATCTCAGAGGATATATTGATTAAAAAGTCTGGTTTCAGGGTTGAGAAAAAGGTGAAATATTTGGGTGTTATGTTGACAAACACAAACACAAAACTGTTCCAAAACAATTATGTGCCTCTCTGGAATGACATTAAAAAAGATTTAGTAAGATGGGATAAATTGCATTTATCACTACTGGGTGGAATTTCAGTAATCAAGATGAATGTCTTACCAAAGATGCTCTTTCTGTTTCAGACATTACCAATACTTGCAACTGATATCAAACTAACATCAAAAACATCATCAAAAAAGCACAACGAAGAATGTTCTTTCTTTCTGCGCCAAGTCAGAAAGCTCAAACTGCCCAAAGAGCTGCTGATTCAGTTCTACCGAGGAATTGTTATTGAGTCTGTCATCTGCACCTCTACAATACAACTGTCCGGTTTGGCTCTGCAACCAAACAAGACAGACACAGACTTCAACGGATAATTAGAACCGCAGAAAAAACAATTGCTACCAACCTGCCTTCCATTGAGGACCTGTATACTGCACGAGTCAAAAAGAGGGCTGCGAAAATATTTACACACCATGCATCAAATCAGTTTTATTTAGTATACTGCACGATCTACAGACCCCTCACATCCTGGACATAAATTGTTTCAACTTCTACCCTCAAAATGACGCTATAGGGCACTGCACACCAGAGCAACTAGACACAAGGACAGTTTTTCCCCGAATGCCATCACTCTGCTAAACAACTAATTCCCACAACACTGTCAAATTATTTACTAAGACTGTATTACTATTATTCTTCTCATCCTTACTAGTACCTATCTCTTCCCACTTATGGCTATATCCATGTTGTTTGTATCTTTACAACTTATATTGTTTTTATTGTTTCCTAGTATGATTTAATTGCTTATTAGTATCCTATGACTATCACTAAGTGTTGTATCTTATGATTCTTGACAAATATATTTTATTTTTTCTTGGGGGTCGGTGCCTCTTTAATGGCTTTTATTTTGGCGTCTGTGGGGTGAATACAGGACCCGTCGATCAGGAATCCCAGGAACTCTATGCTGGTGACCCCAATCTTGTATTTGTCCCTTCTGACTTTGAGCCCCCTTTCTTGGAATCGCCCTAGCACCTCGCACAGCCAGGCTATCAATTGTTCCTCTGAGTCCCCTGAGATGAGGACGTCATCAAAATAGGGGATCACTCCAGGGATGCTGTATAGCAATCGTTCCATCATGCTCTGGAACAGACCTGGGGCCACGCTAACCCCAAATTGCAGACGGTTGCATTTAAAAGCCCCCCCTGTGTGTAACTATTGTCTGTGCTTCCGCTGTGGCTGCATCCACAGGTAGCTGTTGGTATGCTTGTGCCAGGTCAAGTTTTGCAAAGATTTTACTGCTGCCCAACGAGTGCAATAGATGTTGCACAACGGGCACAGGGTAAGCGTTTGGCTGCAGTGCTTTATTTATGGTCCCTTTATAGTCGGCGCACACCCTAATCGAGCCGTCCGGTTTCATTGGGGTGATGATAGGGGTCTCCCATGTGGCATGATCAACCGGTTCCAGGACCCCTTGGACTATTAATTTGTCCAGCTGCTCGTCCACTTTTGGTCAGAGCGCAAATGGGACTCTGTGGGGCTTAAGTCTTATGGGGATGACACTGGGGTCTAGGTTAAACGATATGGGCTTGCCCTTATATTTACCTAGGCTCCTTTCGAAGACGGTTTGGAAGTCGGCCAGGAGTTTGTCTAGCTTGTCCCCCTGGATTTGATTTAACAGATTAACAGAGTTGGAAGGGACCTTGTAGGTCATCTAGTCCAACCCCCCGCTCAAGCAGGAGACCCTACACCATTTCCAACAAATGGCAGTCCAATCTCTTCTTGAAAGTCTCAAGTGTTGAAGCTCCCACAACTTCTGAAGGCAAGCTGTTCCACTGGTTGATCATTCTCACTGTCAGAAAGTTCTTCCTTATTTCCAGGTTGAATCTCTCCTTGATCAGTTTCCATCCATTATTCCTGGTCTGGCCTTCAGGTGCTTTGGAAAATAGTTTGACCCCCTCCTCTCTGTGGCAGCCCCTCAAATATTAGAACACTGCTATCATGTCTCCCCTGGTTCTTTTCTTCACTAGTCTAGCCATGCCCAATTCCTGTAACCGTTCTTCATATGTTTTAGTTTCCAGTCCCCTAATCATCCTGGTTGCTCTCCTTTACACTTTTTCTAGAGTCTCAACATCTTTTTTATAGTGTGGTGACCAAAACTGGATGCAGTACTCTAGGTGTGGCCTAACTAAGGCTTTATAGAGTC
>QLTV01002585.1:106646-120177 GCA_003457575.1 Thermophis baileyi
GCACAACATTTTTACAGAACTATAGATACGTTGAGGCTGGGTGTGACAAGGAATGGCTGGGAGGGGAGGGGCCAGGCGAGGCACCTCTTGATGTTAGTGACATTGAGTTGGCCACGCCCACCCAGTCACATGACCATGAAGCCACGCCCACCCAGTCACATGACCATGAAGCCCCACCCATCCAGTCACATGACCACGAAGCCCCGCGCCACTGTCACATGACTGCCAAGCCACTCCCACCCAGTCACATGACCACCAAGCCCCTCCCACCCGGTCACATGACCGCCAAGCCACTCCCACCAGGTCACATGCCCATCAAGCCACGCCCACCCAGTCACATGACTGCCAAGCCACTCCCACCCATCACATGACCGTCAAGCCACTCCCACCCGGTCACATGATCGTCAAGCCACTCCCACAAAATTAAGCCATGCCCACAAAATTAAGCCACGCCCACAGAGTGGTAGTAAAAAAAATTGGAACCCACCCCTGGCTTCTCAGTATTTCAGGAGATTGCTGCTACCAGTTGGAAGTAAGTAGATTTTCGTTAAGACTATCAGCATCTTTTCAATGACTGCAGGCGAGAAGAATTTGCAGTCATGTTTTGCTGTCATGCCAGTTATTGTTTGGGTAACCACTTAAGAGAGTAATTGAGTTCTCATAAACAAAGGTGCACAAAACCATTTCTTTAAAAAATGGGACAAATTTTTTTCTCTCTGCTGTTTTTCTCTCCATTTTCCATCTGCTGCTTTAGTACATTGTAGCCATGCTAATGTTTTTCTCTCTGTTTTTATTAATAGTAACAGCAATAGCACTTAGACTTATATACCACATCACAGTGCTTTATAGCACTCTCTAAATGGTTTATAGAGTCAGTATATTGCCCCCAAATAACAGGGTCCTCATTTTATCGACCTCGGAAGGATGGAAGGCTGAGTCAACCTTGAGCCGGTGAGACTCAAATTGTCAAACTTCTGGCAGTCGGCAGTCAGCAGAATTAGCCTGCAATACTACATTCTAACCACTGCACCACCATGGCTCTTAAGCAGAGGTGGGATTCTACCGGTTCTCACCGGTTCACTAGAACTGGTTGTTAACTTTCTAAGCAGTTCGGAGAACTGGTTGTTAGAAGAAATCTCCTTTTGTTTTTTTCCACTTTACAGGGTTAATCCTGTAAGGAATTACAACATTCTGGTGTTGTTTTTATAGCCTAATCTTAATTGCCCTGCTTACAGAAACTGCCTCTCTGTTAACCCTTATTACATTCTTGGCAGTACGCCTAGACTTACTGTCTCCGGAGGTTTTTTTTTCTTTGCTGGTACTTTTTTTTCCTTTGCTTGACTTTCTTAAAGGGGAAGGGTTGTTTTAAGCTTTTTAAACTGCTGTTGGGAGAAAATACTCCCCTGTTGGAGAAGAAGCTTTTAATGAAAAGAAGCTTTTAATGACAAGGAACCAAGATGAGTGACATTCAGCAAGGCTTCTTGGCTAGCTAGAAAGATTGACATTCAAACATGAGTTTACATACCCTTTCTGACTTTTGGTCTAAAACTGGTTTTTGGTGAAGTTTAATTCTGTGCTTGGTGATGTTTAATCCTGTGCTTATTGATGGGATAATTTTCCCTATTCAGCTTTGTTTGGAAGGAAAAATGTTAATCTCTGTTCCTGAAAAGAAGCAGCTTCAGAAATCTGGCTAGTTCCTGTGTCTATTTGTTCTGGTAATTGGTTTAACAAGCAACAGCTACTGTGTTTGCTCCTTTGCTTCATTCTAGTTAGGCTTATCTCAAGTGCTTTTTCTATCTGGGGAGGGGGTCTTCCTTCACTTGCTTTAGTGGTTCTTGGCACTGTCCTTTTGGGGTGTCCAAGGATGCAAGCTTGGCACTTATTTTTTTACTGCCTTTCTGGGGGGCATGTGGTCTTTTCTTAAATCTGGATGATTTCCTTAGGATATCTTATGAGGTGAGTGAGACCAGCTGGTATCTTTAAGTGGTGCAAATGGATCTAAGGATTGCTTCTCCTGGGTGTGCTCTTTCTGGAGAGCTTAAATGACCTCTCTGCTAAAGGGTTTCACTTTATGAGCAAGAGTTAGCTGCTGATAGTTATCATTGCATTTCAACTATTTTAATTCCTCAAGGTGCTCTGGCACCCTGCCTGATTTGTAACTCCAGCTTGCAGGTATTTCTAATCTAATGATTGGTATTTAGGGCAGCTTTTTGCAAGGGAAGAAGCTTTTTGTATTTTTGTACAGGTAATCCTTGACTTACAACAGTTCATTTAGTGACCATTCAAAGTTACAATGGCACTGAAAAAAGTGACTTATGACCGTTTTTCACACTTACGACTGTTGCAGCATCCCCATGGTCACGAGAGGCCAGGCGAGGAGAAGCGCCCCTCAACGTGAGTGACGTCGAGTTGGCCATGCCCACCCAGTCACATGACTACCTGGCCACACCGGGTGCATATAGGGAGTACTCAGAGGGCTGAAAAAGTTATTTTTTCACCGGTCCTCGCACTTACGACTGTCCTCACATTTTACATTTTGCGCCCTATCTTGTCACCGTGGTGAAGAGAAGCATTGCAGTTGTGAAATGAGTGACACAGTCGTTAAGAATGCTGCAACGGGCATAAATGTGAGGATGGTCATAAGTGTGAGGACCAGTCATAAGTGTGAGGACCGGTCATAATTCACTTTTTTCAGCACTCTGAGTAGTCCCTATGCACGTAGCCATGCCCACCTGGTCACATGACCAGCTAGCCACGCCCACCCAGTCACATGACCACCAAGCCATGCCCCAAATAAGCCACGCCCACAGAACCGGTTGTTAAAAAAATTGAATCCCACCACTGCTCTTAAGGTTTAGGAAAATGAACATTTTAAAAAGGAGGGAAGTTCAAAAAAGGGGGGAAGAAAGAAAAGAGGAAAAAAATGTTGACTTCCAACTCTTTCCAACACAGTAAAATACTAATAGTTACACAACATCTACTTTTTAGATTAACTGTCATTATTGAAAACCAATTCTATAAATGCACAATTATTAAATATTCAAACTAAATTCTAAAATTCACTTTTTCTAGTTTGAGCATAACAAGAAGAAGCAATACCCCAAAAGAAATAAGAACAAATATAATCTCTTTGTTTCAAGCAGTTTACTTTTCCCCTGTTGTGGGGAATGATATATTTCTATTTACACGTATTAATCTTACTGAACTATCAGCATCTAAATTAACAAAAATCACTTTATTCTTTTAAATGCTTTGACCTTAAAGGAAGAACACTTTTGTATTCATGAAATTTATTTAAAAATTTCATCTTTATATCTAAAATCAATTAATTCTTGTATGTTTTCTTAAACTTCCTTTTAACATGCATACTGTCAAGTTCACTTTCAATAATATTTTGCAAACTTTAAGAATTACTCATGCATTGTACATAAAGTTAGTCCTCAACTTACAACTATTCAATTAGTGATCAAAGTTACAACGGCAATGAAAAAAGTGACTTATGACCAGTTTTCATACTTATGACCGTTGCAGCATACCCATGGTCATGTGATCAAAATCCGGGTGCTTGGCAACTGGTATGTATTTATGACAGTTGCACTGCCCTGTGGTCATGTGATCACCATTTGTAACCTTCCCAGGCAGTTTCTGACAAGCAAAGTCAATGGGGGAAGCCAGATTCTCTTAACTTACTGCAATGATTTGCTTAACAAATGTGGGAAAATGTTGTAAAAGAGGGCAAAACTTACTTAACAACTGCTTTGCTTAGCAATGGAAATTTTGGCCTCAATTATGGTCATAAGTTGAGAACTACTTGGAGTAAAAAAAAAAAGTAGGCAAGTGATTCTGGCTGCATGATCAAATCCCAGTCTGTTTTACATGCACTAACATATGTAAAAAGAGGTGGGTGTGGCTCTGAATATGCTGTCTCGACTGTTACCTTGATTCTTTTGACACTCCCCCAGATACTCCTCTTCCTCAGCTTCCTAAAAGAAAGTTTCTCAAGAAATATTTCAGCCAGTCATCTCACAAAAATTCCTTTTCATGCAGAAGTCTTCAAACATTTCATTGCTGCCCTGTTGAAAGGAAAGATGACCATAATTGCAAAAAATGCATATGTGAAGATGACATATACAAGTTGTAGAATGATCAATAATCCTTTTACAGGCTTGCTTCCAGTTGTGCCATCATTCTTAAAAGATTAACTTGTTATTAAGGTGATAAACATGAGAGAGAGAAAAGCATTGAGAAATCATCTTCATCAGGCTGAGTTTCTCAACCTGCATGATCCAGATTTCGGGACATTGTTGATTTCTTTCGCAACACTTTGCACAATTGTGTTTTATCTACCTAGCAATTTATTCTGAGCTGCTACTTTACAAGCTTACAAAAATGGAACTCCCAGAACATCTCACTGTTCTTATGAGAAGCTTATATACTGGCCAAGAAGGCTCAACACGAACAGAACAGGCTGGCTCCAGGCTGGCAAAGGAGTGCAACAAGGCTCTATACCAGTGTTGGTGAACCTTTTTGGCACCGTGTGCCGAAACGGGAGCATGCGCGCACACACACGGGCCTGCATGCCGGAAACCGGAAGAGGAGCCGGTTTCCGGCGCCAGCCACCTGGTCTTCCGGTTTCTGGCACGCATACATGCACGAAGGCCAGTTGGCCGGTGCGCATGCGCGTGCTGGAACCCAGAAGAGTGTCAATGAAGTGCCCCCCAGCCTGCCACCGAGAACAAGCCAGCACAGCCCCCCCCCTTCTGCCAAGGGAGCATGACCACTTCCCAGCCAGCACGTCTATTACCCTGGCGCCGGACAAGCATTCCTTCGGCGCAGACTCCGCTCCTGTGACAGCACTGCTTGTTCTCGGTGGCTGGAAGGGGGGGTTCTCCTCCAGCATCCCAGCCGCAAGCAGCAGGGTGAGAACTGCTGTGCAGCCCCGCCGCCCCAGGAGAGCAGCAGCAGCAGCATTGCTTGTTCTCAGTGGCCACCCCCCTTGCCCATCACTGAGAACAAGCAGTGCTGCCACTGCTGCTCTTCTGGGGCGGCGGGGCTTCACAGGAGATGCGTAGCGGTTCTCACCCTGCCGCTTGCAGCCGGGATTCTGGAGGAGATCCACTGCCCCCCCCCTCGCCAGCCACCAAGAACAAGCAGTGCTGCCCCTGCTACTCTCTTGGGGCTGTGGGGCTGCGCAGCAGTTCTCACCCTACTGCTTATGGC
Organism: Thermophis baileyi; assembly: GCA_003457575.1. Lineage (NCBI taxonomy): Eukaryota > Metazoa > Chordata > Lepidosauria > Squamata > Dipsadidae > Thermophis > Thermophis baileyi. The sequence goes on from QLTV01002585.1 coordinate 111,867, forward strand.
CGGGATGCTGGAGGAGAACCGCCACCGCCCCCTCGCCCGCCACTGAGAACAAGCAGCACTGCTGCTGCTGCTCTTCTGGGGTGCCCGAGCCAGCCAGCCAGGCGCTCCAGACCACGGACGCGTGTTGGTGCCGTGGGCTGGAGGGCTGGGGCCGCGCAAGAAGCCTGCTCGGGCAGGGAGGGAGGGAAGCCCCAGCCCTTGGGTCCTGGCTGACAGCTCTGCTCCCCTAGGAAGTGACCGTCAGGATCCCATCTCCTCTTCTTTGGGCACGCGAGCTGTTCTTCACACGCACATGCACACCAGAAACCAGAAGACCAGGTGGCCAGTGCGCATGCTCACACCGGAAACCAGAAGATCATCTTCCCGGCACGTGCATGTGCACCGGGCGGCTGCTCTTTCGGTTTCTGCCGCTCCTGTGTGCGTGAAGACCAGCTGGCCAGCGCGCTGGAACCCTGAAGAGCAACGGGCGATGGCTCCGTGTGCCCGGAGAGATGGCTCTGTGTACCACTTCCGGCACGCGTGCCATAGGTTCACCATCATGGCTCTATACTCTCCCCTTATTTATTCAACCTGTATGCTGAATATACTGTACATTGAGGGAAACTGATTTGGAAGAAGATGTATGTGGTTGTAAAATTGAAGGCACAAACATCTGGGCTAAGCTGATGACGCTATCCTAACAGCTAAAAATACAGAGGATCTGCAAGCTCTAATAATAAAAGCCAAGGAGTACAGTGGAAAAAAATGAGACTAAAATAAAATATAAAGAAGACCAAATGAACGACAAAAGATAGAAGAGCCAGCCTTAGAACTGATAATGAAGGTAGTGAATGTTAGACATTTTCTGTCTTTTAGGATCAACCATCAACAGTACAGGAACAAGCGGTCAAGAAATATGCCACACAGCACTTAGTAGAGTAGCCATGAAGCAGAGGTGGGTTCCTCCCGGTTCGGACCAGTTCGCCCGAACTGGTAGCGACCCGCTGGTGATGTCACAGTGATGTCATGGAGCCAGTTCGGTTGATGACACTAAATAAGTCCTAATAAAGGCTCTTAAGAGTGTTCAGTCAGATTCGGAGTTACTTGTCCTCCAGCGTCGCTCTAGACGCCTCTTCTGGCGCTTCATCTCCCGGAGCTCCTCGGTAAACCAGGGAGCTTTCCTGGATCCACCGCCATGGAGTGGTAGCAAAGGTGCAATCTGGTCCAGTGCCCCAGATGCCGCCCTATTCCAGGCTGCCACCAGGGACTCAGCCGGATTGTGGACAAGGGAGCCAGGTATCTCCCCAAGCTCCTTCTGGAACCCTTCAGGGTCCATTAGGCATCTGGGGCGGAACCACTTAATCGGCTCCGCCTCCCTGCGATGGGGGAGTAGCACCCTGAAGTCTAACCTTAGCAGGAAATTATCTGACCACGACAAGGGAGAAGCATCTATACCTCTTAGTTCCAGATCATATTTCCACTGCCCCGAGAGAAACACCAGGTCAAGTGTGTGTCCCCCCCCCATGAGTCAGATCCTGAACTACTTGGGTCAGGTCCATGGTTGTCATGGAAGCCATGAACTCCTGAGCTGCATCCGAGGATTCGCCAAGTGATGGCAAGTTGAAGTCCCCCAGTACCATAAGCCTGGAGAACTCCACCGCCAACCCGGCTATTGCCTCTAGCAGTACAGGCAGGGTTGTTGTAACTTAGCTGGGAGGCAGGTACATCAACAACAAGCCCAACTGAACCCCTGAGTCCAACCTTAAGAGGAGGGATTCACATCCAACAATCTCCGGGGCAGGGATCCTGCGAGGACCAAGACTCTTACGGACAATGACTGCCACTCCTCCACCTCTTCCCTGGAATCGCGGCTGATGCAATACCCGAAACCCATCTGGGCACATCTCTGAGAGGGGAACACCCCCCTCCTGGCCCAGCCAGGTCTCAGTTATGCATGACAGGTCAGCCCCCTCCTTCAGGATTAAGTCTCGAACGAGGGGGGCCTTGTTAACAACAGACCTGGCATTAAACAGCAGCAGCCTGAGGCCAGGGCCCTGACATCCCAAGTCACCAGGTGTATGAGNNCTCCCGCCTCCCGCCATCTCTACCTCTCCCAGTCATAACCGCAATACTCCGGCTCTCCAACACCCCAGAGATCCCCTCCCCCACCCCAACGGCCCCCCTCCTCTCTGGCAGGCAAGACACCACACTCACACCAAGCTGGGGGCCATATCTGAGCCCCCATCTGCTTCTGTTTGCACACTCAGCAGAGGAGGCTCTATTCCTTGCCCCCGGCTTCCTCATTCTCCCCAATTCAGCCACTCCAAACCCACTCCTTCCATCCAAACCATCCCAAACCCTCGCCAACACCCTCACACATACCTCACCCACTTTAAATGGACATTTTTCTTGCACATAAAACATTCACGTGTTTCTTGCTTCATGTAACTCTTTCTATTCCTATTTTTCATCTTTAAAGCAGACTCTGCTATAGAAGCACCCTCACTATTAATGCTTTCTGTTTTATGCTTATATTCATCTACAAGCCTGCTCTTAACATATTCCAATGTCAGCTCATCATCTGGACGTGCATTGAGTGCAGTGACAAGGGTTTCATAACTTTCTGGTAAACCACTAAGTAATAGTGCTGCGACATGAAAGTCTTTTATTTCTTCTCCTATATCTCTCAAGCGTTCAACCATTTCCAAGGTGTGCCTTGTGTAATCCTGCATATCCTGGCCTTTCATCAGCTTGGTTTGGTATAGCTTTCTAATCAAATACAGTTTCTTGCTGAGATTAGCTCTTTCATGCACCTTTTGTAATCCTTCCCACATGTCTTTAGCAGTTCCACATTTACATATATGTATGATTTGATCATCTTCTGTGCTAAGAGAGATTGTGCTCTGAGCGTTCTGATTTTTCTCTATCCACTCATCTGAAGGGTTTTGTTCTGGCCTAGCTTCATTTATACAGTTCCATGTACATTCCTTTATTAGCAGCATCTTCATCTTGAATTTCCAAGACTGGTAATTCTGGTTTGTCAGATTTGCCAATGAAATCTTTGCTGCAGTTGTGTTATTGGCCATTTTCTTTTATTCTGTTGCAGTATTCTTTCTGTTGCTGTATCTTGCACTTATTTGCTGTAGCTGGCTGTGACTGGGATGTTTATGCTGCATGCTTGGATGCAGTCTCTGGGCCTATAACCTGTTAGAAATTCTGTTTATATATATATAGCACCACAGAGCGAACAGAGTACAGTCACCATTTGCTTTATTGCTCAACTATTTTAACTGCTTCACTGTAACAGGAAACAAGAAACTCTACTTAGAATAAAACAGCATAGAGTATATACCTGTGATGGCAAACCTATGGCACGCATGCCACAGGTGGCATGCAGAGCCCTCTCTGCGGGCATGCGAGCCGTCGCCCCAGCTCAGCTCCACCGTGCATGCGCATGCGCCTCCTGCCGGCCAGCTGGTTTTGGGGTCTCTGCCGTGCATGCACGGGGGGCAGGGTGCATGCAGGAGACACTCATGCATGCGCAGGGGGTGGGGCGCATGCACGGGGGTCACACGTACATGCACAGGGATGGGGCACATGTGGGGATTGCGCACACATGCACAGAGGTCATGCGTGCATGCACGGGGTTGTGTGTGCATGCACGGGGGTGGGGTGCGGGGGGCATCACATGTGCATGCACAAAGGGGCGCACATGGGATCGCACATGCATGCACGGGGTTGGGGTTCATGGGGGTTCACGCACGCATTGCATTATGGGTGCGCACGCGCACACATGCTTTCGGCACTCGGTGACGAAAAGGTTAGCCATCACTGGTATATACCATAGATCCAAACTTGTGAACGCTGCCATCTACTGGCTGAATACTACTGTAGTTGTTGCATAAGAATACATTCCAACAATGAATTCCAACAACCACAAAACTGCAAAAGATCAAATTATTTTACTCTATTCACCATTCCTGTAACTGCAGAAGCAGTAAGTGAATTAATGTCTTTCAAACAGGAATCTGAAATGTGATAGAGAATTTCTCTTGGACTAAAAGTAGACATGTAAATCAAGTTCATTGACTCAGTGTTCTACTTCTGTGGTTTGCTGTGTCTTTTTGCAAAATCATCCCAGGTCACATAACTGCAAGCAGGGAAGATATTTTGAAACTCTGGAATGTCAGCTATGGGCTGCGGTTGATGCTATCTATTCCTGCCTTCCTGAAATAATAAGTGGCCTGCTCATATGCTGGAGCAATCATGAAGTATGGCCTCAGCCTCAGACCTATGACTGATATTTCTCCCCACTTGCAATGAAAGAGATGGAAACAATGTTCTTTTACACTGTTTGATTTACATTTTATGCTTAATATATGCCAATATATTTAGCACAATTTGCTCAGAATTTAGTGAGAGTACAGCTGGTATTTTTTGTCAATTTGGCACATCATTAATGAGACCTGTTTAACTTTTCTTTTGGAGGTTTGGGAGGGGAGACAATTTCTCAGGCTAGCTGGGCATGGGGATAGGCATTGGCAGAGGCAGCAGAGAAGAGTTACTACAAGGACTACCATGATGGCTCCTAGGAGGAGAGTACTTAACCAATGGAGGTCTGGGAGCCATGAGAAGAGTCCTGATAGATCAAAAGGAGATTTTTCATAGCCAATGTTTTTGGTTAATTTTTGGAGATGCTTTATATTGTTCAATAAAAGTTATAAGTTTTTTCTTATATTGAAATAACACATCGTTTCACACTGCAAGTGCTGGCACATTCACCAATGATACTGACAGGGCTACATACTCGGCTTCTGTGAGTAGGGCTGTCTGAGGATTACAGTTGGGTGTCAAAAGCTGGAGGTCCCTTTTCTGCCATCTCTGCAGGAAGGGCATAAAAATTGTTAACTATCCCAGAGTGCAAGGCCCCCCAGTGGAATTTGCAGGGAGGTAGGAAACCAGCCCAGAGGAAGTTTAATGTGTCTGTATGTGAAAGGGATCACTTCTGTGTGATTGCAAGTGAGGGCAGTATTATTTAGGTTCTGACAATCAAGCGTGGGGAGGGGGGGCTGCAACCCTCCATTATGAAACATAGGGCTTCCCTGGTCACTGTGGCGGTATACAATATAAACATGGTCCTATCCTTAGAGTCGGTGCTGGGTCCCCAGTCAAAAATAGTGGCGTATGAAGATGTTAATTTGAAATCCCTAAGCCTCATAAAATCCTGAATGGCTTGTAGGTGTTTGCTACCCCTATGAGGCAAGTTGATAAAGTGTCCTTGACTGATTTTCCCCCTTTTAAACAAAACTCACTTGTATTTAACACTTCCTTTGCTAAATATTCCCAAACATTCCCTTTCTCAGGAAATAAGTTGGTTTCCATAAATCCCTTAGACAGGTGGCTTGCAGGGTAAATTATACAAAGTATTAAAACAAGTTCCCACTCCCCACCCCCATTATTTTCATCACAAAACAGAGTCTTTATTGCCCTCTCATCAGTCTCTGGATTTCTTTGTAGTTGCAGAGGTGGAACCTTTGGTGCTGGGGCTGGTTCTGTGCTGTGGTCAAAGACTGCAAGTTTAATGTGTATCCGAGGTATCCAAGCATCCTTCTTGGCTACTTTCACAGTTGTTTGGGTCATGAGGAGGATCTGGAAGGGCCCCTTCCACTTAGGTAATAGTGGTGGCTTCTGGACAAGCGACTTGATCCAGATCCAATCAATCTCCAGGCTCGAAGGGATGAAGGTTTTCCTCGAGTAGCAGGGTCTGAATCAAGGCACTCTGCTTCCACAGTCTGCAGAGCTGTTGGTGTAAGGCTGAGAGATATGATAAGACCACCTCCCCCCTTCCCAGATTAGGAGAGTGGGGGTCTAAACCCTTTAGAGTATCTGGAGGGTGACCAAAGAGTAATTCAAATGGGGAGATACCAAATCCTACTGGGGCTTAGTTCTAAGGTGGAACAGGGCTAGAGATAGCACTTGGGACCATGGCAGGTGTGTCTCCTGACAGTTTGCCTAGAAGGGTCTTAAGTTCCCTGTTTTTTCATTTGACACCCCCCTCCAGATGAGCAAGGATGCCAGAGGCTGTGAAGGTTTTGGGAGATCCTGGATGCCATGCATGATGACTTGTGACACAAAATGTGTCCCTCTGTCCATGTCCAGGGCACTTGGTACTCTAAACCTGGGCACTATGTCCTTCAATAGGTGTCATGCTGTTTCAAGTGCGGTGGCATGGTGACAAGGAAAGGCCTCCACCCAGTAGGAAAGCTGGTCCCTGCAAACTAAGACATATTGAAAACTGTTTGCTCTGGGTAACTGAATGAAGTCTAATTGAAGTTTTTCAAAGGGGCGTGGTGCCCATGGCCTCCCTCCCTCATGGATCGCTTTTCTGGATGAGACACTTGACAGGTCTGGCAGCACTTGGCTACCCGTGCAGCCTCGCTATATGCCCCAGGTCAGGGGTGGGTTCCAAATTTTTTTACTACCACATAGCTGGCTGGAGAAATCTGGGAGTTGAAGTCCACAAGTCTTAAAGTTGCCAAGTTTGGGGACCCCTCCTTTGGACTAATACCAGGAGATGCTAAGATGCATGCATCCCTGCAGTTGTTAAGTGACACTGTTCTAAGTCAAGGACCAACCTGCACTTAAAAGCAGGATACTCCATTACAAATAAAACATTTCCTAAAAACAATATCTTTTTTAAAAAAAAACATTTCCTAAAAACAACGAAATGCCCTGAAAAAAATTAACAATAAAATATCCTTTTAAAAAAACCATTAAAAGCATAAAGAAAAAAAAAACCAGCCACTTAGTAGCAGGAGCAGGCAGACTCAACCACTCTCCAATCATAGCTGCTGTGGCCTAGAGGTAGAACTTTTTCCTCACAATCAGGAGGTTGTGAGTTTGATCCTAGGTAGAGCTGGGTTTCAATTTGAAAAAAAATAAAAATAAAATAAATAAAGCCCAAAAAAGATGGTGACCGCATGCACAGTGCTGGAAGTCACCTTCTGAGTATGCTCAGAAAAAAAATAAAATAAAAATTCGAAAAAAATAATAAAAAAAGATGGCGGCCCCCACGGACCGGCAACCACCAATCCGGTTCGGATGACATCACTAGCAGGTCGCTACCGGTTTGGGCGAACCGGTCCGAATCGGTAGGAACCCACCCCTGCCCCAGGTGCATACTAGACCCATCTGGTTGCATCTACAATAGCTCGGACCACACAATGACCCTTGGAGTGCAATTGCTGATATATGACTCTTAAGAGGCAATGGGGGACAATGGGTTTCCCATTGGGGACTCACCAGAATCCTACCTGAAAGATTGCTTCATATTTTTCCACCCATAATTCTGCCTGCCCCATTTCTAGGAAATCTTGGTAGAGGATTTTGGTATATGCTTTTATTGTGGGGGCAACCAGGGGTGTGGGCTTGGGTTGTAGGGTAGCCCACTTGGCAGCATGGTCTGTATATTGATTACCTCTAGTGAGGTAGTGGATGTTATCCTTCTGGTGGACTTGGCAATGTACAATAACTACGGCTATTGTATAGCTTTTAACAGTTTGGAGACCAAGGCTGCATGGGCAATTGGGTATCCAGTTGAGGTCAGGAATCCCCACTGCTTCCACAGAGCCCCAGCCACATGGCAAACCCCAAAAGTATATCTTGAGTCGTTTCCCTCCATTAGCTTGTTTGGGCTTCCCAGCTATCACCTTTCTTACAGCGCTCAAGCCACTGAATTGGTAGCACTGACTCAAGCGTGCAAAGCCGCAATGGACTGGTCTGTAGACATATATATAGGTAGACCAGTCCATTGCGGCTTTGCATGCTTGAGTCAGTGCTACCAATTCATTGTTACCAGTACTATTATTGTTACCAGTATTTTGTATAGAGTAAATTTACCCAGACAATGTACTACTGTTCACTAAGTATGTTGAAGAAAAAGAAAAAAGAAACCCATAAAACTTAAAAAAAAAACAATTGCAAGAAGTAAAACACTGCATATCAGACATTAATACAATAGAGCGTGTCCAGAGATATTTTACAAGAAGAGTCCTCCACTCCTCTGCTCGCAACAGAATACCTTACGCCACCAGACTTGAAATTCTGGGCTTAGAAAACTTAGAACTACGTCGCCTTCGGCATGATCTAAGCATAGTTCATAAAATTATCTGCTACAACATCCTACCTGTCAACGACTACTTCAGCTTCAACCACAACAATACACGAGCACACAACAGATACAAACTCAAAGTGAACCGCTCCAAACTCGATTGCAGGAAATACGACTTCAGCAACAGAGTGATCAATCCCTGGCATTCACTACCTGACGCTG
>QLTV01002585.1:132169-144288 GCA_003457575.1 Thermophis baileyi
TCTCCCGCGTGAAGTTGGAGATGTCATTGCAACGTTTCGACGAAGTCTCATTCGTCATCTTCAGTCTGATTATCAGGCTTGTGTCTTCAGCCTCCTGCTTCTAGGAGCAAATATATATATATATTAGCAAATATATATATTAGCCCAGCTCTCATTTCTGTTAAAATATTTTGCTTCTCTAGAACAGTGCTATATATCGCAGGTCACCAACCGGTGGTCCGCAGACCGCTAGTGGTCCGTGAGAAAATTTTGGTGGTCTGCGGCGCACCCGGGTGGAGAAGCTGCTCCAGGATGACTAATGGCCAGTCCTGTGACTAGAGCTCTGGAATATGGGACCGGCCAGGCAGCTCATGGTGGGGTTGGAAATCTTCACCGTAGAGGGAGCTACGTGAAACTTGCAACTTTGCAGTGCAGCCCTCGCCGGCTGGAATGAGGTAATGGTGCAAAGGGGGGCAGTGCAGGCAGGCTGAAGCAATGGGTGTCGGCAACCTGCGGCTCGTTATTCCCCCTGCTCTGGCTTCCTGTCGGCTGAACCCACCAGTGGCTGGCCGACCCCTCACCCTCCCCTCCCAGTCACTCCTCGCCTGGCCTGAGAAGGGAAGGGCGGGGGATGGAGATTTGCTCCAAATTCCAGAGCAGGAGCAAAGCGTCCAGCACCAACAAAGGCCGAAGGAGCGCCCGCGAGACCCAGAGAGCACCGGAGAATCAGAATGAGAGACAGACAGACAGAGAGAGAGAAGGGGGGGGAAGAGAGAGAGAGATGAGAGAGAGAGAAAGAGAGAGAGAGAGATGTCAGAGAGAGAGAGAGAGAGAGAAAGAGATGAGAGAGAGCGGTAGAGAGAGGGGGAGAGAGATAAGAGAGAGAAAGAGAGAGGGGGAGAGAGATGAGAGAGAGAAAGAGAGAGGGGGAGAGAGATGTCAGAGAGAGATGAGAGAGAGATGAGAGAGAGAAAGAGAGAGGGAGGAGAGAGAGAAAGATAGGGGAGAGATAGGGGGGATAGAGAAAGAGAGAGGGGGAGAGAGATGTCGGAGAGAGAGAGAAAGAGATGAGAGAGAGAGACAGAGAGAGGGGGAGAGAGAGAGATGAGAGAGAGCGGTAGAGAGAGGGGGAGAGAGATAAGAGAGAGAAAGAGAGAGGGGGAGAGAGATGAGAGAGAGAAAGAGAGAGGGGGAGAGAGATGTCAGAGAGAGATGAGAGAGAGATGAGAGAGAGAAAGAGAGAGGGAGAGAGAGGGGGGGAGAGAATGCCTGAAGGATCCCATCCTATCACTGGGAGTCCAGGCATTTCAGCAAGTGGCGCGCTGGATTCGTATTAGTGGTCCACGGGATTTAAAATTATGAATGTAGTGGTCCCTGAGGTCCAAAAGGTTGGGGACCCCTGCTATATATTATTGCAAGAAAATACTCATGCAATTTTCTTGGCAACAGCCTGGGAGTGATTTTGAATTGCCTTCTCTGGAAATACTTGTTTCAACTCCGTGATGTAACCTACAGATATTTCCTCATGATGCCTTCCCCCACCCTCCAAGTATTCACTTAGCCTGATCTTGCATAACTTTGAAACCAAATGTGATGCATATAAAGCAGTTGCACTATATTTTATATTTATTATCTTTCTCTCATACCCAGTATATATTCTATTTTCTATTAATATCTTTACACACACACACACACACACACACACACACACCATTCTTTGGGTGGTATACAATAAGTCTTCCCCAATCTCAGGTCCTCTGCTAGAAGCCTGAGAGTTTGAAGGTTCTATGCAGGATCTTAGCTGTTCCTAGCACTGCACTCTTCTGGACAGAGAGCTCTGATGTTATTCCTAGGATCTGTTAGAGCCACTCTCCCAGCTTAGTTATGGGCGAGAGCCACTCGCCCATAACTCCCAGTGCTCTTAATATTACTGAGACTACTTTGACCTTTATTTTTCACATCCTCTCCAGTTCCTCCTTCAGGTCCTAGTACTTCTCCAGTTTCTTACACCTTCTTTCTGATGTTGTTGTCACTTGGCACTGCTACAGTACATCTATCATCGCTCCTGTCTTCTGGTGTTTGTCTACTACCATGGTGTCTGGTTGATTGGCCAGTACCTGCTTGTCAGTCTGGAAGTCCCACAGTATCTTAGTCCTGTTATTCTCCACAATCTTCTGTGGAATCTCCCATCTGGGCTTGGAAAAATCTAGCCGCATACACTGTATAGATATTTCTGTACACAGTGCCAACTACTTGGTTGCACCATTCAAGGTATGCTGTCCTTGCATACATTTTGCACCCTGTCACTATGTGTTACATCAGGGTTGTCAAACTGGTGGCCCATGGGCCAGATGCATCACGTGTAGGCCACGCCCACTCCAGCTCTGAGAAGGGGAAAAAATGTTGTAATATGTCATGTAACAGCAACGTGATTCCGCGAGTTTGACACCTGTGCGTTGGATTGTTTCCCGGCCTCTTTGCATAGTCTGCACCTGCAAACTGGGTCCTGTCTAATGTGGTACATCTCTGCTTCTATGGATTTGGAGCATAGCGCCTGTTAATTCATCCCTTTCCAGCCACTGGTAGGATTTCCCAATGTCTGCCACCTCAACTATCTATCAATGGAATATCTCATGCAGGGTCTTCTCTTGCATGGCATTCCTTTGTTTGATCTTCCTCTTACATCTGTTGCTGCTTCAGACATTCTTTCAGCAGCTCATCTTTGGGTACCATCTTATTGATTTACATCAGGATGCTCTCGGTTTCATCCTGGACAGTGGTTTTATCACTTACCAGACCTCGCTCACCCTTTTCCCAAGTGGTGTAGTTTCTGTTGGACTTTGGATGGAAACCTCCACACATTGTGAGTAGTTTCCAGGTCTTCACATCAGCAGCTTCCATGTCCTGCTTTGCTCAGCTCATTATGCTGGCAGGATATCTGATGACAGACAGAGCATATGTGTTGATAGTGTGGATCTTGCTCTTTCCTTTGAGTGGTCTCTTCAACTTTCTTGAGTTGATTTCCAGTTTTTTCTTCCATAGAGCTCTTGAATTCCTAAGGAAGGTCTTTAGTGTCCTGTTGACCTTGTATAACCCCAGGCATTCACAGATAACATGTGTGAAGCATTGAGTTGTAAGCTAGTGGCTATGATGTCTCATAGGACATTTGTCTTGTGGGTAGGCAGGTTATTGACCAATAGTTGGATGGTACCTTTCCCGTCTTTCATGATCAGAACTGTCCTTTTTTTGTGTTAGCCAGTCTGGGTCAGAACCTATGGCTAGAAGCTGATGCATCTGTGCTGCTCAGCATTCATGCTGCCCTGTTAGTTTCTTTAACCACTATGTGTGAATCATATCTGGACCAGGTGGTGTCCAGCTCTTCATGTTCTAGACTTGTTGTTGAACATCTGCTACTGTGATGTGATGGTTCCTGTTCTGGGATTTTGCTGTGGTTTGCTCTCGGGTCCTGATGCCACGTTGCACTGGTGTTATGTGTCTTCTCTTTCTTCCATATGTTCTTCCAGTATTGTTCACTTTTTGCTGCTGGCGGCTTTCATGTTACTGTGTTGTTACACTGCAGTTGGGAATACATCTTGGATGGTTCTTTGTGGAATAGGTCATTCTCCTGTGCGCTGCTTGTAGAGTCCAAGCATGGGATTAACTTCTGTCGGTTGCCAAGTTAAGAAGAGATCTGGTCACGCCCTCTCTGCTCCACTGAGCTCAGTTGTTTAACTCAGTTGAGCCTAGAGGGACATATAATTTTTATCTCTCTTAACTCATTCTTGGAAACTGACAGAACTACTGGACTCTCCAAGTAAAAAGATAGGATTTCTCAAACGCACTGTGAGCGTTCACGAGGGGGCTTCCTCATTGCTCAGTGATGCTTAATTTGCTGCCGGCATGTGCGCTGGTTTCCCCAGTCCGCTGGCAAGAACCACCACCACCATTATCGGTCTTACTACTGAGGAGACGGAGCGCCTCAGATCAGGCAGCCAGAGTCCCTGCCCCGAGCGGGCTATACTCTATCGCTTATCGGACTAACAGCTGAGGAGACAGGAGAGCCTCTGCCCAGGCAGTCAGAGTCCCTGTCCTGAGCAGGCTATATATCACTGCAATCCACCCTTCAGGCGCTGGGAGAGTTCGCTCCCCACGCCGTTGTCTGAGAGTCGCTGCTGAGGCGCCGGGTGAGTTTGCTCCCCTCGTGGGCACCATTTTGTTTTTAGAGCCATCAGACTTCGTGCCGAAATTAACGGCTGCAGGGCTCCTTTGACGCGCTAGGTGAGCTCGCTCCCCTAGCAGGCGTAGGTTTATTGCCGGCTGTGAAGCTTCCCGCCATAGCAAGTGCCATTTTGCTGGAGGCAGTTCTGCCATCCCGATCCGCTTATTTCTGTCAGCAGCAACAGAATCTCTTGGAAGTTGCCCGAGTGGCTGCTTGCTATTTGCAGACGTCGCTGTATGTGTGTGCTGGTTCCCCGGGGCTCCGGTGCGACCACCACCACCTCGTATTTTCCCACCCAGCGAGGCGACATGGAAGTTCCTACCCTTTGGGCCATACTCCTTATCTCCTTCTCATCTCCACCAGAGAAGTTGAAGTCGTGCACCAGTGATCAGGGCGTGAACAGCGGTGGTGGATCAAGCCCTATCCACTTAATGGGCTCTTGAACCTAGTCTTTGCCCGGTCCGAGGCATTGCATCCAGGGTGCCTAGAGCTGCAGCAGAGGAGACCTCTACCACCTCAGGAGGCAATTCCAAAGGGACTGCCAGCAAGGGGCATAGATTCAAAAGCGCTCCTAAGCAGTCCAAGACCAAAGATAGCTCCTCCAGCAAGGCATCCTCAGCCACCATTAAGGACGCTGAGTGCTGAGTTTCTCCATGCCTTAGAGAAACAATTTGCCAAGGCTCAAAGGCAGAGCAGTCCAACCCGCCTTTACCTCTCTTACAGGAGGAAGTCCTTATCCCACCTGAGCTCCCTTGTCCCCTACTCTTGGCAGCTCAGGATTGGTCGCCGGACAATGGCACTCACTTCCAGGAGGCTGGGGTTTCTGATCCACCGCCGATGGCTACCCTGCAACCAGGGCCAGAGCTGGCAGCTTTGCCCTCCACCTCTACAGCCGGAAGGGTGGCTCCATCTGCAACCTTTACCCCTACGGCAGTGGGGCTCTGTGTAGGGGAGGGTCAGGCTAGGGACCTACCTCAGGACATACGGGATTTAATCTCCTCAGCCATCCAAGGGATAGCGGTTGGCCTCCAGCAGAGGCTCATCCCCCCTGTGCATCAGATGCAGGCTCAGGATGCTTGGCCTAACCTAAGACCGGTGTATTCCCCTCATTCCTCCGTTCATAGTGAAGGGTCTATAGTGGAGGAGGGGAGCATAGATGACCAGGACTGTCAGACAATGAGAGTCTAGTCCCGGACCAACCAGCCTTCACAGGTCTCTTCAGGCCCGCCCTGTTTAAGACCCTCTTATTTAAGGCAAAGTCCACCGCCAACATGGGAGGATCTGAAGTCCCAGTGGTCTCCTCTGTGGGTATTGACCCGGCAGATGGTCTCTTCTCAGAGCCTGTTCAGGAGAAGGAGGTTATTCCTTCTTCCAAAATCTTCCTGGACACCATTCAGAAACAGTGGTCTCAGCCGGCCTCCCTATCGGCCCCCTCTTCCTATGACAGGAAGCTCTATGGCCTGGGGGTGGAACTTGAGGATCTTCTACAACTCCCGACAGTTGACACCCCAGTCGCCAGTTTGGTATCTTCAGCAGCCATCCCAGCTGAAATTTCAGAGGGGTTAAAGCCAGAGGACCACAAAGCAGAATCTATTCTGCACAAAACCCATCAGGCCGCTGCTTGGTCCATTCGTGCAGCTACAGCTGCATCCTTTTTCAATAGGACATCCATCATGTGGATCAAGCAGATGCAATCCAGGGTAGTCCCTGAGGACACTCGCTTGCGCCAGGACTTAAATAAATTGCTGGCAGCAGCTGAGTTTTCAGCGGATGCAACTCTTAATTCCGCCAAGTTCGCGTCCCGAGCAATGGCAGCCAATGGAATGTCCCACCGCCTCCTGTGGCTCCGCCACTGGCAGGCAGACATGCACTCCAAATGGAGACTGGTGACTGCTCCCTTCAAGGGAGGCAATCTTTTCGGCGATGCTCTGGACTCGATTCTAGTCGAGACCAGAGATAAAAGAAAGGTGCTACCCAATTTTCACCACAGGGCTGATCGCCGTCCGGCTCCTTATTTTCACCGGCAGCCCTTTCAGCAGGATATGACCTTTGGCACCCCCCATTACCAGAGGCCTTATTATCAGGGGGCAGACAGAACCCAGGACAGGTCCTCAGGTAGGGACAGAGGTAGACAGTTCAATCAGGCTAAACGCCCCTTCTGAGGCTCCGGTTCCCAGGGTTTTCATAGATCCAAGTGACTCCAAGGCGGTAGCCCCCATTGGCAGCCGCTTACAACTCTTCGCTGCCCAGTGGGAGATCACCACCACAGACGCCTGGGTTCTCCAAACTGTGTGGTTTGGCCTCACTCTAGAATTTCAATCCATGCCCCCGAGGTGTTTATCCAGTGTCCCACCCTTCTGCCAACCAATGTCAGCAGAAGGGCCCTCATGGAAGCCGAAATCCGACACTTGTTGGAAATTTCAGCCATAGAGAAGGTTCCCTTGGGACAGGAATGACTAGGTTTCTATTCCATCTCATTCCTAGTCCCCAAAAGCTCGGGGGGTGGGGGTGGGGGGTGGAGAGCTATCCTAGATTTGAAGCGGCTCAATGCCCATATAGCGTACAAGTGCTTCAAGATGCACTCCCTCAAGTCCATCCTTGGATACATCAGACAGCATGATTGGCTTACGTCCATAGACCTCAAGGAGGCCTACCTCCATGTGCCAGTACGTCCGTCACAAAGAAGGTTCCTGAGGTTCTGTTTTTCAGGGACTCACTATCAATACCGAGCCCCGCCATTCGGCCTGTCATCAGCCTGAGGACCTTCACCAAGCTTTTGGCTGCAGTGGCGGCATACCTCAGGGTGCGTCCAATAAGACTCCAGTGTTATTTGGACGATATCATTATCCAGTCCGCTTTGCCCCCTCGAGCACACGAGCATCTTCCTCAGACAATTCGGACACTGCAGGCACACGGGTTTTCTGTGAATTTCCGGAAAAGCCATCTGACTCCGACCACCACACTCCTGCATCTCGGGGCGATCAACACCATGACATGCGAGGTCTTCCTCTCACCAGAACATCGATCCAACATCGCTTCCCTAGGGACACTCATCTGACAATGGAGGTACGTTCTGCTGGCTCTTCTTTCCCAACTGGGGAAGAAGATTTTGGGGGAAGATGATTTTGTGTATAGACATTGTACCTTGGGCAAGACTCCACGCTCATACGCTACAATGGTGCCTGCTACCACATTAGCGAGCGAGGACCAGCCATTCCAAGACCAAGGTACGTGTACCAGCGGTCGTCCTTCAATCTCTGCGCTGGTGGACATCCACAGCCGTTCTGAGGCGCTGCTTATTCAAGGAGCCCACCCGAGTAACGATCACCACAGATGCCAGTCTGGGTGGGGAGCTCACGCCCAGTCCCAGGTGACTCAGGGTCGCTGGAGCCCATCAGAATTGACCAATGCCAACATCAATCTACTGGAGCTTCGAGCTGTTTTTCTAGCTCTACAGCATTTCAAGGACTCGGTGACGGACTCCCAGGTGCTAATATTGACAGACAACGTGGCCACTTGGTCTCATATCAACCGTCAGGGGGGCACGAGACCCAGACGCCTCATGAAGGAGGCAGAGAGACTCGGACTATGGGCAGAGCTCCATGTTCGGTCAATTCAGGCAGAGCACATCTCCGGCATCTCGAATGTGCAGGCGGATTGGCTAAGCAGATCCACCATAGACCACTCGGAGTGACGCCTGCACCTGGACCTGTTCGAGACTCTGTCCCAGAAATTTGGTCGGCCAGCAGTGGACCTATTTGTGACTCCAACCAACACACACCTGCCAAGGTTCTTTTCCAGATTCCCTGTACCAGGGGCGGAAGGGGTCAATGCTCTCCGCAGTCCCTGGCCACCGGGACTCCTATACGCCTTCCCTCCCCTCCCTCTCATCTCGAGGGTGATTCGGAAGATACTAACAGAGAGGGCAGAGGTTCTCCTCGTCACCCCCTATTGGCCCAGACACCTTTGGTACACGGATCTGGTAGAACTTTCAGTGTCTCCTCCCTGGAGGATTCCTGACCACAGGATCTCCCTCAGCCAGGGGGCTCTAATCCATCCGGAGCCCCAATGGCTGCAATTAGCCATCTGGCACTTGAGGGGGACTTCCTGAGGAAGGATAAATTCTCTGGGAGGGAGATACATCCAGGCATCCAGACGGGCGTCCACGAACCACATTTATTTATTATTTGACCCACTCTCTGCCTCGCTTCCGCAGATCCTGGAGTTTTTACAGGAGGGGTTTGATAAGGGCTTAGCACCAAACACCCTCCGCAGACAGGGTGACCTTGTCAACAGTGCTAAAAATTGACAACTTACAGTCCTTGTCTCATCACCCACGGGTGCACAGCTTCTTAAAAGGGGCTGCTAATTTAAGACCCCAGGTTGTCCATTGCTATCCCTCCTGGGATCTCTCCCTAGTGTTGCAGGCACTCACCTCGACTCCATTCGAACCATTGAGAACTGTCAATCTCTGGCTCCTGACATTTAAGACTGCCTTCCTGGTCGCCATAACTTCAGCCAGGAGAGTATCTGAATTGGCAGCTCTCTCCGTGCGCCAGGATTTATGCCTTTTCCACCCTAATAGGGTAGTTCTTCGCCTGGATCCCTCCTTCCTTCCAAAAGTCAACTCCTGGTTCCACCGGGCCCAGGAGGTTATTTTGCCAGACTTTTGTCCTAAACCTAAACATCCTTTGGAACACAAATGGCACAAATTAGATGTCAGGAGGGCTCTCCGAATATATATAAAGAAGACTGCCTCATTCAGAAAGACTGAGGCATTATTTGTCTCATTTCAACCGGCCTCTATGGGTCAAAAGGTTTCCCTTTCGACGGTAGGCTGTTGGCTGAAGGCGTGCATCGCCAAAGCTTATGACACTCAGGCCAGACCATTGCCAGGCCAAATCACGGCGCACTCCACCAGAAGCATGGCCACTTCTGCAGCTTGGGCCATGCAGGCATCAATTGAAGAGATTTGCAGGGCGGCAACATGGGCTTCACCTTCTCCATTCATAAAGCACTACAAGCTGGACGTGTTTGCTTCTGCAGAGGCCTCCTTCGGCAGACAAGTGCTACAATGGGTCTGCTCCACCTCAGCTACCCTAGACCAGCCTGCTCCCGCCCTTGTGACTTAAGCTTGGGTATATCTCCAAGCAGCGCACAGGAGAAGGAACGTTGGCTTACCTGAACGTTCTTCTATGTGCACTGCGGGAGAGTCCCACCCACCCTGGCTGACGTCTGGTCCAGGGTCAATGTAATGACTGGTCTTACCACCGTCCTGGATATTTGGGACATCTTTGTCTTCATTAAACAACTGAGCTCAGTGCAGCGGAAAAAAGGCATGACCAGATTTCTTCTTAACTCAGTCCCTTGGCAACTGACAGAAGTTAATCCCATGCTTGGACTCTCCCGCAGCGCACATAGAAGAATGTTCAGGTAAGCCAACATTCCTTTACCTCATTTTGGCCTCTGCTTCTCTAGTCTGTCTGTCCATCTCTCCATCTGTCCATCCATCCATCCATCCATCCATCGATGAACATTTGTGCTGTTGATTGGGAAGATAGCACGAGATTCCTTTTCAAGATTATTTATTTATGTATTCATCAAATGTACATGGCTATCCATCTCATGAAAAACTGACTGGGTGGCATACAACAACATTATAAAACAATCAATAGATATAAACTATCATTTATTTTAAAATCATAAGGACTAAGAGAGAACAGCAGGTGTTAAAAACAATGGAGCCATGCCAATTCCTCGCTTGTATTGATTTTATTCCTTGTAATAAGCATTGTGCCAGACCTTTCCTGATTCCTTCAAGCAGCTGCAGAGGAAAAAAGAATAGGGGAACACATTAATCAAAAGCACATTTTCACAGCAATGAGTTCTTTCAGGCTACTGTCCACTTGAGATATTCTCTTGCTCCACTGATCCTCACTTGATGACATGCCTGCAAATGGCCTTTTTCCTGTTGGCTCATACTTACCGCAATATATCTGCAAAAGCAGTGAGCATGGGCTTGCACTCATACTTAATGTTATGCTTGGCACACAAGGATTTCACCAGGGGAGCCACTTTGTAATAATTATGACGAGGCATGGTTGGAAAAAGACTGTGGAAAGAGAGGAAAAATATCAAGAGGATACAGCAGAAGATACTTCTGTAATTTGGATCCTGCTGTCATTACTGCCCTTCCCATCTCAATGTTGGAGAGTTTCCTATTCAGTACTGCATACAGGCAGGTTGATACAGAAGGGGATAACCTTTCACCTGTCTGGTTCCCAAAGAGTTTTGGGTAGGGATGAACAAGCTGAGGTCCTTCTGATTATTGCTGAACTACAATCCTTCCCAATGAGTTCCTTTGTAGTAGGGTACTAGGAGCTGTAGTTCAGCAATATTGTGGAGGTGCTCACAGGTTTTGTACTCTTAATTAAGAATTTTAAAGGTAAAAGCCAGCATTTGACTTGGACCAGAAATGAATTATAATTATCAACTATTTGATCTGCTATATAACTAGAAGTAAGATATGAAAAGCCCAAGCTCTAGACTTCAGTTTCACTGCTGCATTTTGTATGAAATGCTGTTCCTAAGCATTTTTACAGGATAAATCCCAAAGTCCAGTCTGGAATAGCCACAGCATGTATAACTGGGACAAGATCTGCTTTCTTTAGAACTACACAGTGTGCACAATTATTAGGCAAGTTAGTATTTTGACCATATCATCGTTGTCATGCATATTTCCCACCTGCAAGCTGTATAAACTTGAATGCTTAGTGGATATAAGCATATCAGGTGATGTGTATTTGTGTAATGAGAGAGGGTGTGGCCTAAGGAGATCAACACCCTATATCAAGGTGTTCATAATTATTAGGCAGCTTCTTTTCCTCAGGCAAAATGGGCTAAAAACGAGATTTAACTGACTCTGAAAAGTCAAAAATTGTAATAAGTCTTTCAGGGGGATGCAGCACTCTTGAAATTTCTAAGATATTGGGGTGTGATCACAGAACCATAAAACGTTTTGTTGCAAATAGTCAACAGGGTCGCAAGAAACGTGTTGAGAAAAAAAGATGCACCTTAACTGCCAAAGATTTGAGAAGAATCAAACATGAAGCTACCAGGAACCCATTATCTTCCAGTACTGTCATATTTCAGAACTGCAACCTATCTGGAGTGCCCAGAAGTACAAGGTGTTCAGTGCTCAGAGACATGGCCAAAGTAAGGAAGGCTAAAATCTGATCACCACTGAACAAGACATAGTTGAAACAACAAGACTGGGCCAAGAAATATCTGAAGACAGATTTTTCAAAGGTTTTATGGACTGATGAGATGAGAGTGACTCTTGATGGACCAGATGGATGGACCTGTGGCTGGATCAGTAATGGGCACAGAGCTCCACTTCAACTTAGATGCCAGCAAGGTGGAGGTGATGTACTGGTATGGGCTGGTATTATTGAAGATGAACTAGTTGGACCTTTTCGGGTTGAAGATGGACTCAAAATCAACTCCCAAACCTACTGTCAGTTTTTAGAAGACACTTTCTTCAAGCAACGGTACAGGAAAAAGTCTGCATCTTTCAAGAAGACCGTGATTTTTATGCGGGACAATGCTCCATCGCATGCATTGAAATACTCCACTGCATGACTAGCCAGTAAAGACCTTAAAGATGAAAGAATAATGACATGCCCCCCCTTCCTCACCTGACCCTCACCCTATTGAGAACTTGTGGGCTCTTATTAAACAGGAGATTTATGGTGAAGGAAAACAATACACCTCTCTGAACAGTGTCTGGGAGGCTGTGGTTGCTGCTGCACAAAAAGTTGATAGTCAACAGATCAAGAAACTGACAAACTCCATGAATGGAAGGCTTATGACTGTTCTTGCAAAGAAGGGGGGCTATATTGGTCACTGATTGTTATTTTGA
>QLTV01002587.1:6287-20534 GCA_003457575.1 Thermophis baileyi
CCAGCCCCCACCACCCCCCGCGCTCCCCCCCATGCCTACGCTGTTACAGCTGTTACAGGTGTTATGTCGCCTTGTATGCAGCTTTATTCCTCTCTAGCATTCATCTCCATTGTTCAGTGATGCATTTCCTGCCTCTCTAGGATTTACCTCTATCTGCTCCTGTGAGGCACTTCCTGTTCCTGTTGGATATAGTTATATTCTCGATGGCCATTCGTTTAGTGTCTGTTCGAAGCTACAATAGCACTAAAGAAAGTGATTTACATCCCTTTTTCACACTGATGACTGTTGCAGCAACCCTGTGCTTGACTTCCAACAAGCTAAGGTAGTCCTCGACTTAATTGAGCCCAAAATTTCTGATGCTAAGTGAGATATTTGTTTTGTCCCATTCTGTCCTTGCCACGTTTGTTAAGTGAATCACTGCAGTTGTTAAATCAGTAACAAGGTTGTTAAGTGAATCTGGCTTCCCCATTGGCTTTGCTGGTCAGACGGTCATAAAAGGGGATCACGTGTCCCCGGGCCACTGCAAACATCATAAGTATGAGTCAGTTGCCAAGCATCTGAGTTTTGATCATCTGACCGTGGGGATATTTCAGCGGTCATAAGGGTGAAAAATGGTCATCAGCCACTGTTTTTACTGTTTTAACTTCAAAGCGTCACTAAATGAATGGTTGTAAGTGGAGAACTGCCTGATACTTAACACAGGTAGTTCTCAACGTACGACCACAACGGAGCCCAACATTTCTGTGGCTAAGTGAGACATTTGTTAAGTGAGTTTTGCCTCATTTTACGACCTTTGCGGCCACTGAATCACTGCAGTTGTTAAATGAGTAACACGGTCATTAAGCGAATCCGGCTTCCCCATTGACTTGGTTTTTCAGAAAGTCACAAAAGTTGATCGCATGACTCTGGGACACTACGACTGTCATAAATGTGAATCAGTGGCCAAGCGTCTGAATTTTGATTGCGTGACCCCGGGAAATGCTGTGGAAAACGGTCCTGTCACTTTTTTCAGTGCCGTTGTAACTTTGAACGGTCATTAAATGAACTGTTGTAAGTCAAGGACTACCTTACTCCATGCCCGCCTGGGTTTCCTTTCTTTTCGTTAACCACTTTCTGCCAAGTCTTTCCAAATTCTTCCAGCAGATGGTGGCATAATCTTACGAGTCTTCCCTCAGACAAGTTCTGTAAAAAATTAATAATAATCAGAATTTGATTTTGCAATTTTGGAATTTCCCGATATATACTGCATCCATTGTTTGGACTTTCTGAACATGTCCCGGTCAGTTTCTCAGCATGATCGGTTTTTCTTTTGCCTCCTTCCAGGATTTCTTTCTTTCTTTTTTTAAATCTACCTCTTCCCCTACTTCCTGGTTGTTGGTCTCTCAGCCCTTGAAGACTTGCTGACCATGCTACGATTTTAGAAGATCAGAAAAAGGCAGATTGGTGCTGCCATCTGCTGAGAAAGAGACCACTTGGAAACCAAATTATATTTCAGAAAAACTGCTCGGAAGAGAAATGTTGGGGGCTCTTCCTAGGACAATTCCTACACCAGACCAGTTTAGGACAGATAATATGAAGTGTGCCTTCAATTTCTCCCTAATTCCTTATCTGTCGGTGCTAATGAAAGACAAAGAGAAGGAAATGAAAGATTAATGTTGATTGGATGAAGGCAAATATATGCGTCCCAGGATAATGTCTATGGAGATTCTCCGGCATCCAGGTCATGGTCATCCCAAAGGTGCCTTTTCAAGAGGCAACTGGACTTTCTCGGTTTTACTTTGAAGACGTTTTGCTTCTCATCCAAGAGAGCTGAAGAAGCTTCTTGGATGAGAAGCGAAATGTCTTCAAAGAAAAACCAGAAAGTCCAGTTGCCTTTTGAAAAAACACCTTTGGGACAACCATGACCTGGATGACTAAGAATCTCCATCAGTTTCCATCCATTGCTTCTTCTCTTGTCTTCTGGTGCTTTGGAAAATAGTTTGACCCCCTCGTCTTTGTACTGACAGGACTCACAGAATCAGATTCGCACAGCATTGCTTCTCTGCTATGGCCAAGCAGTCCTGGGAGCCCAGTCAGAGGACATGATGCCTGTCATGGAGCGCATCGTGTCAGAGATCCTTGTCGTGTATTCCATCAAGAACAAGGTAGGCTGCTTTCCACCCTATACCTCTCTTAACGCTGAGCTCCCCTCTTCTCAGAAAGGTAGCAGTCATCTCACAGGTCTTCCCTTTGAATTAAAATGAAAAAATGATTATTTCCCCCTATCGCCTTTCATTATCTCCCCTTTTAATTATGAGAACAATTATAATCTGGAGTCCTTAGCTTGGTTGCTTTCTTACAGACATTTCATGACCCAACTAGCATGTTGTAGGAGAGGAGGAGGGGGGGAGGAAGAGGAGGAGGAGGAAGAAGAGGAGGAGGAGGAGGACTGTGGGGTCCTCTGCTTGGTTGTTTTCTTGCAGATGTTTCCTTACTCAGCTAGGTAACATCATCAGTGCTAGGAAGTGGGGTTTGCAGAGAAGAGGAGGAGAACTGTGAGGTCCTTGGTGTCCTCTGAGCTTTGTTATTTTCTTGCAGACATTCCATGACCCAACTACGGTAGGTAACATCATCAGTGCTAGAAGGAAGTAAGGTTTGTGGGTTTGCTCTCGGTTTATATAGAAGTGGCTTGTCCTGTCAGTGCTGGCAGGACTGTTGTTTTCTTCCTGCTAGTTCCTTGATCTCTTGTTTACTGCTGCATTATTTGTCTGGTGTTAATCCCTGTTTATCTGATTTCAATTGCTGGTGACAAAATACAAGAAACAGCTGTAAAAAAACAACCAAGCTCGGAGAGCACCAAGGGCTCCACAGTTCAACCCTGAGCTACAAATATCCCCTTTTATTGAACAATGACAATCGACTGCAATTCTTAGAGGTTGCTTGGAAGAATCTGGGATCAGCCGGCAACCTCGAGCCCCCGGTTATGCCTCTAATCCAGTTTTGCTCCCTGTTCCAATTGCACTGTACATTTTTAAATGCTAGTTGTTTATTTATCTATGGTCATGCTGCATTTATTATACTCAAGGCAGCGCACGTGCATTATACTCTTTCTTCCTTTCCACACAACAACAACTCTGTGATGTGTGTTGGATTGAGAGTGAGGGACTGGCCCAAACTCACCCAGCCGGCTCTCATGCCTAAGGCGGAACTAGAACTCACCATCTCCTGGTGATTGGCCCAAAGTTACCCATCCAGCTTTCTTGGCTAAGGCGGGACCAGAACCCAGAATGTCCAGTGATGTTTTGATTGGGAGCCCCCCCTAGTTCAAGAAAAGTTGGTCAGCTACGTAAAGGTTTAAATAAATAAATACATCCTCTTCCTTCTAGTTTTTCTGACCCCACCCTATTCCCACTTGGGTTTTCCAGGACGAAGGGCTGAAGAAAGCGTTCATGAGGTCCATGATCATGATCACCAAAGCTGTTGCCCACAGCAGGAGGCAAGACGTCGATTTACCCCATATACAGGAATTGGTCATAAACATCCTTGTAAGTGGGGAGAGGGAGGGGGGGCGGTGCTCCTGGGCGTATTTATTTTTGAAAGTGAATTTGAATCGAATACCAATGAATTGAGCCCAAAATGTTTTTGTTGCTAAGTGGGACATCTTTTAAGTGAATCCTTCCCCATTGTACAACCTGTCTTGCCACCGTTGTTAGCTGAATCATTTTTGTTAAATTAGTCGCATGGTTGTTAAGTGAATCTGGCTTCCCCATTTTTTTTATTATTTGTTTATTTTTATATCCAGATAGATAGGAGAGAGAGAGAGAGAGAGAGAGAGAGAAGAGAGAGAGAGAGAGAGAGAGAGAGAGAGAGAGAGATGATTAGATAGAGAGAAGAGAGAAGAAGAGAGAGAGAGAGAGAAAGAGAGACAGACAGACAGACAGACAGAGAGAGAGAGAGAGAGAAAGAAAAAAGAAAGAAGAAAGAAAACAAGGAAAAATAGAAATGGGAAATTAGGGGAAGGAAAAAGACAGGGGAAAAGGAGGAAAAAAAGGGGAAAAAAGGCATTGAGTTCCAAGTTCCGACTCTTTTTAGCACAGTACAAGATTAAAAATACTCCAGCCTCAACCTTTTGCTTTTACACGTTAGTATATAACTATCCAATTTTTATAACGACAATTTTTTTTCTAATTGACAAAACCAAAGTCAAAGTTTCATTTTTTTCTTCATGACAAGCACAAAATCCAGAAGTGATATATCCAAGTGAAAAAGGTATTTAAATCTATTCTCCTCTTGGAATAAAATGATCCCTTTAACCAATTGTGCTTTATCTTCCTTGCTATGGAAAGAATATGCATTTCTATTTGCACCTAATAATCTTCGTGAACTATCGCCATTTTTACGAACAAGGTTCACTGTATTCTTTCAGATTCTTTAACTTTACAGAGGAAAATACTCTTTTTTTCCACCCTTTTTCAAATGCTAAACTTTTCTTTCAACACATTTCTAACCTCAAAACTTTCTAATACATCTTTTTCTGTAACTTCTTAAGACGTTAAAGTGAATCTGGCTTCACCTAGAATAGGTCTTCTAGTCCAGCCCCCTGCTCAAGCAGGAGACCCTATACCATTTCAGACAAGTGGCTGTCCAATCTCTTCTTAAAAACCTCCAGTGATGGAGCACCCACACCTTCTGGTGGCAAGCTGTCCCACTGTGAGGAAGTTTCTCCTCAATTCCAGGTTGCTTCTCTCCTTGAGTAGTTTCCATCCATTGCTTCTTGTCCTGTCCTCTGGTGCTTTGGAAAATATTTGTGTTGTGTTAACAGGACACTCGTCCGACTCAAAAGAGTGAGGTCCCAGTGGGACCATTTAATTCCAGAAGCTGTGGGTGCTCCATCACTGGAGGTTTTCAAGAAGAGACTGTACAGCCAATGTCTAGAATGGTATAGGGCAGAATTGTCCAAACCTGGCAACTTTAAGAGCTGTGGATTCAACTCCCAGAATTCTCCAGCCTTCAGGAATTCTGGGAGTTGAAGTTCACAGGTCATAAAGAGGCCATAGTTACCCATTCCTGACTTAAATCATGGTCACGGGACACTGCAAACTGCCATAAATGCAGGCTGGTTGCCAAGTGACCAAAATATGATCATATTGATCGCTGAGGAAGAAACGCCTATCAGAACTTCAAATCTGGGTCATAAGTAGTCCTTGGGAATTAGAATTAGAATAACAGAGTTGGAAGGGACCTTGGAGGTCTTCTAGTCCAACCCCCTGCTTAGGCAGGAAACCCTACACCACTTCAGACAAATGGTTATCCAATCTCTTCTTAAAAACTTCCAGTGTTGGAGGATTTACAACTTCTGGAGGCAAGTTGTTCCACTGGTTAATTGTTCTAACTGTCAGGAAATTTCTCCTTAGTTCTAAGACGGATCCTGCAGAGATCTGTCATAACTTTAAACGGTGGCTAAGCAACCAGTTGTAAGTTGAGGGCTTCCTGTGTCAACCAGAAAAAGCGTACGGATGGGAATGGGGCCAGCTGGATGGTGGCCATATCTCAGGAGATTTCTTAGATGCGTTTCCTTCTCCTTTCAGGAAGTCATTGAAGATGAGCCCGCGAGACCCTTGTCCGTCGTAATTCTCCATCAAGCGATCGTCACAATCACCTGCATGAGGTACGTACCTGCACCGCCCACATCTCCTCACCAGCTAGGCAGGAACTTGGAGTTGGACCCAGTGATGGGATTTCCATGCCAAGTCCCCGTGCTCTAGAGCAGGGGTGTCAAACTCGATTTCATTGAGGGCCGCATCAGGGCTGTGGATGACCTCGGGGGGCCGGGCGCGTGTGGCCGACTGGGTGGGTATGCCGACTGGCTGGGTGTGGCCAGTTTGACACCACTCCCCAAACTGCTGGCATGTTTCCTCTTCGCATTGGGTAGACCGGACTGAAGCCACGCTGGCCCGATCTTTCCTCTTCGCATTCGGTAGACCAGGACGGCCCCATCGGCCCGATCCAACCACATCGCAGGCCACATCAATCCCAGGAGCCTTGAGTTTGACACCCCTGCTGTAGAGCATGCACTGAGTTATCAGGTCAGCCCCAGAATTTGGAAGGGGGAAGAATTTGCACGCTGGCAATCTGGGCAGTTCAGGTGTGGGAAATTAGGTGAGCATGCTTCTTTAGATGTGAGGGTTCCTTGGTTTTCTCTCAGCGTGGTGGTTTTCTTGCAGACATTTCATGACCCAACTAGGTAACATCATCAGTGCTAGAAGGAAGTGGGGTTTGCTTCTCTTCTTATATACTAGTGTCTTACCTTGTTAGAATAGGTAGGATTGTTTCTGGCGGTCTGGTCTAGTCGATTCTGTCCGAGGCTCCCAATTTGGATTCCCTGCAGGATATCTTGACGGTAAGGGGTGATTCTTTCTTGGGGTTGGTCCAGCGGTGGGTTGCTCCCGGTTCGGACCGGTTCTTAGAACCAGTAGCACCGGCGGCGGGAAGCTCCGCCCACCCGCCCGGGACGCTTCTGCGCATGCGGAGAAGCTTCTGCACATGCTCAGAAGCATCTTGCATGCGCGCAAGCGCGCGAGCGAATCGGTGGCAGAATATTTTACAACCCACCACTGGATTGGTCGCACGGTCAGCCAGATGTTTAGGCTGGATTTGGCGATTCTGTTCACCTGTCGAGTCCCTCCCAAGGACCTGGGATAGGCAAATGTGGCTGTTTGATGGGAAAACTATCCTCGCAGCTGCCAAATGCGACAACTCATCACGGCCACCGGACAACTTGCTGTGGGACAATTCAACAATTCTATTTCATTATTTTAAATAGTTTAAAAAAATGATTTTACTTCTTGTCATTCACATTTCGTTTTGTCCCTCCTCTGGCGTCTTTTCATTAATGATTCTATTCCACTATTTCTCTGATATTGGTGTAATTCTTGTCCCACGGGGAGTTGGCCGGGTCGAGTTGTCATAGATCAAGGGTGTCAAACTCAAGGTCAGCGTTAGATCTTAGGAGAAAAGTTTCCCCTTTTGCATTTGAGCATGCAAGAAGGAAGGAAAGGAGAAAGGGAAAGGGAAAGAGGAAAGACAAAGAAAAAGAAGGGAAGAGAGCAAGGAAGGAAAAGTAAGGAAAGAGGGGAAGGAAGAAGAAAGGAGAAGGAAGAGAGAAGGAAAAAGAAGAAAAGGGAGGGAGGGAGGGAGGGAGGAGATTATAATGAGAGTGAGGGAGGGTCACAGGGAAGTCCACAGGTGCCCCCGACATGAGTGATGTTGAGCTGGCCACGCCCACCTCGGCCATGCCCCCCCCCCAGGTCAAACACAGCCCTGTTTCGGCCCTCAATGAAATCGATTTTGACACCTCGTCATAGACCCTCGCAGCTGTTCCAAGTAAAGCTGCCTTCTGCAATTGACCAATGCAGATTTTGTCAATGCCGATGAGATTCATCTTAGCAACAGAAATCTTGGACTCATTTGTGGTCATAAGTCGAGGACTGCCTGTATTTACGATGGTTGCAGCATCCTGGGGGGGTGTCACCTGACCGCGTTGGCGACCTGCCCAACTGGTTTCCAAGAAGCCAAAGTCTACGGGGAAAGCGAGATTCGGCTAATGACTGCATTATTCACTTAAGGACCGCAGGGATTCGTTCAACCCTGGCAAAAAAGGTCATAAAGCCAGTCACAAGTCGCTTAACGTCCACCTTACTAAGCACCACAAATTCTGGTTGTAAGTCGAGGACTACCGATACAGGCAGTCCTTGACTTACAACCATTCATTTAGTGACCGTTCAAAGTTACAACAGCACTGAACGGCTTGTCAGATGGTCGCAAAAGGTGATCCCACGACCCTGGGATACTGCAACCGTCATAAAGATGAGTCATTTGCCAAGTGGTCAAATTTTGATCACGTGACCACGGGGATGCTGCAACGGTCGTAAGTGTGAAGAATAGTCGTAAGTCCCTTTTTCAGTGCCAGTGTAACTTTGAAGAGTCACTAAATACCAATAGCACTTAGACTGACATACCGCTTCTCCGTGCTTTGCAGCCTTCTCTAAATGAGGACCCAGATTGTTGTCCCCAACTAGCTGGGTCCTCATTTTACCGACCTCGGAAGGACGGAAGGCTGAGTCTACCTTGAGCCAGTCAGGATCTAACTGCCGTACTGCTGGCAGTCGTCAGAATTAGCCTGCAGTACTGCATTCTAACCACTGCGCCACCACGGCTCTAAAGGAACTGTTGTAAGACTAGCTGTATTCCAGAAATCTTCAATTACTACTCTAGTTTTGAGTCTAGAATAGACCTAAACTGACAAATGTCTCAAATTTGTGTAGTTCCTTAGATTTTCTCCCCAGTTCTGGCAAATTCTGTGGCTCTTCAAATTGTGAATCACAAATTCTTCCTTTCCTCCTCCTCCTCTGTTTTTCCTGGCAGCACACGAATCCCTGGATTGAATCTCCCAAGAGTCACAAGAGAGAGAGGGCCATTAAGAGCACCAGGCACCTCCTGAAGTTTGTTTCCGAAAACGTAAATTTCGATGTAAGTCACAGTTTGGGATGAGAAGTGAGATGTTTTCAAAGGAAAAAAAACACAAGAAAGTCCAGTTGCCTTTTGGAAAAAAATACCTTTGGGATGTGACTATAAGGAGGATATAAGGAGTCCTGTTTGAGCAGGGGGTTGGAGGAGAAGACCTCCACAGTCCCTTCCAGAAACTGTGGTTCTGGGATTCTAACGTTCTATGATTCTATGATTCAAAGATTTGAAGATTCTAATATGATTCTAGATTCTGTGATGCTATGATGCTATGATTTGAAGAATCAAAGATTCTAAGATTCAAATATTCTATTATTCAAAGATTTTAAGATTCTATTATTCTAAGATGATTATATGATGCTATGATTCTTTCTATGATTCTAAGATTCTAAGACTATGATTCTAAAATTCTATGATTCTATGTTTCTAAGATTCTGTGATTCTATGATTCTACAATGTATGATTCTAGGATTGTATGGTGGTATGGCTCATATTCTCTGATTTCAGCTGGCTGAAAGCTTCATGAGCCCCCCCTCTCATCTTTCTCCTCCTTCCCCCCCCCTTTCATTAGACCACAGCTGACCTTTTTTTGCTGGGACAGCTAGTTGCTTTGCTGGCCCTGCACATTGGCGACACCAGCAAAGAAGTTGGCCAGACATCCGCAGAGGCCGCCTACCACCTCCACCACCTCATCATGAGCAAAATGGGTGAGAAAGTTGGACTCCAAGGGCTGACATGCTGCAAGAAGCCTAGGGATGCACACTTCCCAGGAGAGCACTTGGTGGCACAACCTGGGGCGTGACCAAGACCCCAGTCATTGGGCTGGGCAGAGATGCCTGGAATTTGCAGTTAATATTGGCACCTCTCAGGGCCAGGGGTCCTTTGAAGACTGAGTTTCTCACGTTAAGTGGGTCAGTTAGGCTAAGCATCTGCAATCAGCCAGCCTGGGCTTGTCAGTCTTGGCACATTGATTGTGTCTTAGCGTGTTTTGGAGGTGAGGTGGCGCAGTGGTTAGAGTGCAGCACTGCAGGCTACTTCAGCTGACTGCTAGCTGCAATTCGACGGTTCAAATCTCACCGGCTCAAGGTTGACTCAGCCTTCCATCCTTCTGAGGTGGGTAAAATGAGGACCCAGATTGTTGGGGGCAATATGCTGACTCTGTGAACCGCTTAGAGAGGGCTGTAAAGCACTATGAAGCGGTATATAAGTGCTATTGCTATTTTGCAAAGCCACATTTTAGTCATTGGATGGCTGGATGCATTGCAGGAAGCCAGAAAATGGGTTAACCAAGTTACGGATTGTGTGGGCAGTGTTAAGGAAGAGCTGAAGGGTGCTTATAATTGCAATAAATTATTGTTTTCTAATTTTTAATTGGGAGCTGTCCACAATCGGTTGAAAGACGGGCAGTTATATAAATGCTTTACATAAAGTAAAGGATCTGTTAAATTTGGCTAGTTAAAAGCTTAACCCAGTGGCAACTTTAAGACATGTGGATTTCAACTCCCAGAATTCCCCAGGCAGCATGAAATCAATTCAGAACCTAATGCTTCATTTGCACATCAGGCAAATGTAGTCTGGGTTAAATCCTATTAGATGTGTTTGTTTGTTTGTTTGTTTGTTCGTTCATTCATTTCTGTAATTTGTCTCTTATGTAACCCTATTTTTTTCCACTACTTAAGGTCCCACCTATTGTGTTAACCTAGAAAAGGGATTACAGGTAGTCCTTGACTTACAACAATTCATTTAGTAACCGTTCAAAGTTAAAACGGCACTGAAAAAAGGTGATTTATGATAGTTTTTCACACTTACGTTATGTCCGTTGCAGCATTCCCATGGTCACGTGATCAAAATTCAGACGCTTGGAAACTGACTCATATTTATGACTGTCGCAGTGTCCTGAGGTCATGTGATCCCCTTTTGCGACCTTCTCACAAGCAAAGCCAGATTCACTTAACAACCAGATTGCTAACTTAACAACTGCAGCAATTCACTTAATGACGTTGGCAAGAAAAAAATTGTACCATGGGGCTAAACTCGCTTAATAAATGTCTTGCTTAGCGACATAAATTTTGGGCTCAATTGTGGTCGTAAGTTGGGGACTACCTGGAATTGGGCCACTAAAGTAGTCATTGTTACTGTTTCCTTCCTGATCAGTGAGAGAAGAGAAAGGAGTAGCAGTGGATGATGAAAAAAATTATGTTGTTGGTAGCGATGGAGCCATCAAAGCTCTGCCTGGTTTTCTTGATCTTCATCACACTGTGGCAGCCACCAAAACAAAAGCATACTTTGTGGGCATACCTCAATGGAAGGGCCCTGATGCCTTGTAAAGTGGTGTGTGTGAGAGAGGAAAGGGATGGAGGGAGAGAAAGAGAGAAAGAGAGGGGGGAGAGAGAGAGAGAGAAGAGAGAGAGAGAAGAGAGGAGGGAGAGAAGAGAGAGGAGAGGGAGAAGAGAGAGAAGAGAGGGAGAGAGGAGAAAGAGAGAAAAGAGAGGGAGGGAGGGAGAGAGAGAGAGAATCCAAAATGAAACTATTATTAGGAAAGAGAGGGGGAAGATAATGGAGGGGAGAGAGGGAGATGGGGAGGAGGGGGAGGAGGAGGAGTAAGAAGAAGAAGAAGAAGACTGTGGAGTCCTTGGTGCTCTCTGAGCTTGGTGGTTTCATGCGGACATTTCATGACTCAACTAGCTAACATCATCAGTACTAGAAGTGAGGGAGCTTTTCTCTGTGTTTCTATACAAGTGTTTTGCCCTGTCAGTGTTGATGGTCATCATCACTGATGATGTTACCTCCTCTTTGTGGCAACCCTTGAGATATTGGAATCCTGCTATTAGTGTAACTCTTGTTCCCTGGTGAGTTGGCCATGGCGTGTAGGCCATGACTACTTGGCCATGGTTACTTGGCCATGCCAAGATGGCCATGGCAAGTTGTCCCAATCCACCAAGGAGAGCTAATGCATTTAAAAAGATGAAGCTGCAAGATCTCCACAGAAACCATAAAGCATATCAGGACCCCCAAACAGGGAATTAGCAAGGGTCCCTATGGGGATGGGGGGTTAAAGTAGCTTTTTAAGAAGAAGAAAAAAGTCAAAATGGCAATTATTTACTTATTATATTTATATGCTGCCCATCTCCCCGTTCAGGTCACCTGGAACAACTTTTCCTGTGCTTGACCACACATAGTCCATTTTTTATCATAATTTGTCCTATATTTCTTTTTCCTGGCCAATGGGTGGAGCTCCCTAGGACTCACGGACTCTTTTTCCAACCTTCAGATTACCCTATACAAATATTACGGGGTGAAACTGCGGGATGCAAGACAGAAGGACCTAGTCAAGGATCAACTGAAAAGCCTTCTAAGTTTTTCATGTGGAGAAGAAACAGACAGAGAGGTGAGTGGAAGTGGGATGCCTGGGGGGGCTGAGACCTCCATCTTTGTGGGGTCCTTGGTGCTCTCTGAGCTTGGTTGTTTTCTTGCAGATGTTTAGTGACCCAACTAGGTAACATCATCAGTGCGAGAAGGGAGTGGGCTTTTTTTTCTTTCTATATAGAAGTGGCTTGTCCTATCAATGTTGGTAGGAGTGACCTTGATAGTTCCTTGATTAGGCTGTTTACGGTTTGATTGTTTGAATTGTTGTTCTTTAATTAAGATATTGTTCACTGCCATATTGTTGATCTGGTATTAATTCTGGGGATAATCCCTGCTTATCAGGGTGTTGATTGCTTCCAAGGAGGTGTTTTGATCTTTCGGTTTCCTTTCTAGCTTTCTAATTGTTTCTTTTTTGGTGCTCTCTGTGCTTGGTTGATCTCCGGCTAGTGGAGACAGCATGCATAAACGGGTTAACTCTGTCTATTATCCAATCAGGACTGAGTCTGCTAATTGATTACACGCCTCCTCATCCCGTCACTTCCGCTTTTTAGACTCAGTCTAATCTTGGACAAGACGTGGTTTAAAGAGCTCCCGTTTTTGAATGCTGTTTTCCTATGCTACTTAATAGTGTACTTTCCCTTTAAAAAGTGTTTTTGCTTGATTCCGGCGAGAAGGGCTTGCCTGAAACCGCCGAAGACTGCCTTTGCAGCTGCTAGGCTGCCGGCTGGCTGTTGCCTAGCAGGGCAGCATGCAGAAGAGTTCTCTCTGCCAAGCTGACCCTTGAAAACGCTGAATTTTGCTCGTAATTGTTTCTGCCTGCCTGCAGAGTGCTTGCACGCCCACGAGCTTCGCTCCGTGGCGCTGAGAACCTCCCTGCGACAATCAGCTGATTGGGGGAGAGATCGGCTCCTGGTTTGTGGTGAGTTAGCTCTGAGGAGCGAGAAGGCTTTTTTTGGAGGACCGATAGCAGGCTTTTAAGGGGGGGGGGATCTTTCGATCCCTGTAATTTCCCCATTAGCCATTCCAGAGCACTAGCTGGCTCCGCAGCGACCAGGACCCCGAGGGGACGGTTGCCATTTTTTGTTTTTTAGCCGAGGTGGCGCAGTGGTTAGAGTGCAGCACTGCAGGCTACTTCAGCTGACTGCTAGCTGCAGTTCGGCAGTTCAAATCTCACCGGCTCAAGGTTGACTCAGCCTTCCATCCTTCTGAAGTGGGTAAAATGAGGACCCAGATTGTTGGGGGCAATATGCTAACTCTGTAAACCGCTTAGAGAGGGCTGTAAAGCACTATGAAGCGGTATATAAGTCTAACTGCTATTGCTATTGCTATTTTGAATCAGTTCCGCCCGCCATTTTGTTTTGCCCTCGTGGTCATTTCGCCGGTGTTGGATTGCCCGTTTTACAGCATTTTGCCTGGGGGAGGCTTCCCCTGCCTCTCCCTATTCCAGGAGGGCAATTTTTTCCCTTTTTCTACCTCCGGAGCTCCAGGATCTGCCTTTTCAGGGGCCTGTGCTCTTCCTGATTAATCAGGCACCTCGTGGGTTTGCCAAGATGGCGGAAGGCTCTTCTCGCCAGAGGTCTATGTCTGAAAGGAGTTCCTCTCCTTCTCCATCTGCTGCAGGGGGCCACTCTGGAGCTACTACCAGGGCTGCTAAACGCCAGGCGGCCTCTTCCTCCTCACGGTCCTCCAGGTCTCAAAAATCCTCCAAAAAGGAGGATAAAAGGGATCAGAGCAGGTTCAGGCCTGGCGAGGGGGCTATTGACCAAGCCCAAAGGTCTTCCTCCTCCAGACCCATTGCTCAACAAAGGGCTTTTCCTACAGGCCTCAGACCTGAGGAACAGGTGGGACCAGCAGCCCAGGCTTGGATTTCTGAAGCCATCAGGCAGGGCATTGCTGCTACCTTGCAGCAGAGATCTCATAGAGGGTTCAGTGCAGGGGTGGGTTCCAATTTTTTTTACTACCACTCTGTGGGCGTGGCTTAATTTTGTGGGTGTGGCTTATTTTTGTGGGAGTGGCTTGATGGTTATGTGACCGGGTGGGAGTGGCTTGACGGTCATGTAAGCGGGTGGGAGCGTCTTGAGTGTCATGTGACTGGGTGGGGGGGTGGCTTGGTGATCATGTGACTGGGTGGTCATGTGACTGGCTGGGCGTGGCCAACTTGAGGTCACTCACGTCAAGGGTTAGGGTTAGGGTTAGGGTTGCTGGCTTCTCCTCACCTCAAAGGCCTCAACGAGCTACAATTTCCCTATCTATTTACTACTACTGAACATCCAAAATATACTATTTAATCCTATGTATATATGCCATATATGTACATACATATTACACACAGGCACACAAAAATATACATTATCTACTATATATACTGTATGTGTATGT
>QLTV01002591.1:3735-21273 GCA_003457575.1 Thermophis baileyi
TGCATGGGCGCGCCTAATGGGCACGCGCAAAAAAGAAAAAATAAAATAAAAAAAAATTCCAAAAAAGATAAATACAAAAAAAAAAAAGATGGCGGCGCCCACGGACCGGCACCTACCGATCCGGTTCGGTGACGTCACCAGCGGGCCGCTACCGGTTCAGGAGAACTGGTCCGAACCGGGAGGAACCCACCCCTGGCATTTCCGGCAAAAGTGGCTGGCCGCTGTCTTCTTCCCAGGGTGTTTCAAAGGTGCTTTTTCAAAAGGCAACTGGACTCTTGTTTTTCCTTCGAGGAAGAAGAAAACGTTTCGTTT
This sequence comes from Thermophis baileyi, assembly GCA_003457575.1. Taxonomy (NCBI): domain Eukaryota; kingdom Metazoa; phylum Chordata; class Lepidosauria; order Squamata; family Dipsadidae; genus Thermophis; species Thermophis baileyi. The sequence continues at coordinate 4,048 of QLTV01002591.1, forward strand.
CTCATCCAAGAAACTTCATCGATTGATGAATCGGTTGATGAACCGATGAAGTTTCTTGGATGAGAAACGAAACGTTTTCTTCTTTCTCAAAAAAACAACACAATTCAGTTGCCTTTTGAAAAAAGCACCTTTGAGACAACTATGACCTAGATGACTGAGAATCTCCAAAGCCATCATCCCAGGGTGATTTTTCTTTTCCCGACTTCCCTATCGTTCCGAGATTTCCGCGTGGACTCCCATCCCAAATGCTAACTTGTTGACATGATCGAATTGTGTGGCACGGGAAGAAATCCCAGAAGACATGAGTGAAGATCGGAGCCAATTCTGACAGGCTAGAGAAGAATGGGACACCGAATCTCTTCGCCTGCAATAAACCAGCTGCTTTTACAAGCTTTGCTTTGCTTTTGTTGCTGCTGTTCCTTTTCACTGCAACAAGAAGTGAATGACGCCCGGGGGTGGGGGGATTTCCTGGGATACATTTCTGCTCGGGACCAGCTGAGTAGCGAGCAGTTTTGATGTCAGGCTCTTCTTTCGCTAAGGAGAGAGGAAAAATGTGGGTCGCTTTAGATGCTTTACAGTCCAGTCCAGGTTTTCTATCGCACGGCCTTATATCTTTGTGACACTTCAGAAGAGGCGATTCTTAAAAAAAACATTAAAAAAAACAGAAACATTCACACGGGACTTCTGAGAACGTTGCCGCGCTTCCATTGTTCAATATTCTCTTTAGGTGCAGATTTTCAGCGCCGCTCTACCCTTTGGAATCTCTGGCGAAATCGCTAACACACCGTTGGGAGATCGGACAAGTCGTTCCATCTCAGACCGGAAACAGCACAATAGGGCGGTCCACCTAGAGATAGTAACTCTTAGAACGCTGAAGCGGAAGCAGTATGCTCCGTCCCATATTTGGGTAGACCAGGTTGTCCTGATAGACCGGTCTCACCGGAAAACTCTTAGAACGTTCCATGCTCGTTTCGGCACTTCAGTTCTAACGAAACGGGTCTACCCGCTAACACCCCCCACCCCCGGGCGAAGGTTTTCCTCATAGGCCTCCCGAGAGGATAACGGGAGATTTGTAGATGCTCACCCGAGATGCGTGTTTGTAGATGCGTTTTAAACTTTAAAATATATATATATATATTGGGACGGGTGGTGGTGGGGGATTGTTTTGCAAAGGACGCTTTGGCTACCATAGAGAAAAAGCGGCACCGGAAGTCTATTCCCGTCTAACCAGAGTGGGGGAACGCTCTGAGGGGTGCACATTTCCTGTTTCCTAGCAACAAAAGGAAGTACGGTACCTATTTGTTGTTGCCCTCTCCTGCGGGACTCCTACCAATAAATCCTGGGGGCTCGAGGCCGGAGGCGTTGCGGGGCCGCCCAGCCCGGCGTGCGGGACCCCGTCACAGGGAACGGCGGAGTTTCCGAGGGGGCCCGGAGGATTTGGCCTTGCCCGCCTTGCCTTTCCCCCGTCCTTTTGGTTCCCCGAGGCGAAGAGCTCGGCGGGGGTCTCTTCCCGGGAAATGGTGGGTCGTCGTGGGGCCTCTCTTCTACCTCAGGGCGGGATCCGCCTGGAGCCTCCCGGGGAAGCCCGTCCGTCCGCCTGGAGCCTCCCGGGGAAGCGGGGCCGTGGATCCTCGTGCTCCTGAATCCGAGTCTCAGGGTTTTCGGCCTCGCTCGTAGCCGCCGATCGCGGCCTCCTCCGACGCCGGATGCCTTAGAAAGTCTGGAATTACCTGCGTGCTGCTGCTGCCCTACTTGAACGGGATGCTTCCCGCTGGGATGTCCTGAAATGCACTGGATCCTACGGTTGGAGGTCCAGCTCCTCTCTCACAGCACTCAGAGTCTCCTCCACGTGTCGTCTTCTTCAGCCTCTGGGTCGGAGGCTTCTTCCTTGATAACCTCCTGCTCCGAAGATGGGGCTCTGAAGGCCTGCCTCGATCCTGAAGGATGTCGCCTTGAATGCCTTTGGCTCTTGGGAAAGTCAGCGCAGCTTAAAAAACAGCCCCAGAAAACCGAAAAATCAATTTAACACCACTCATCACCCAACGCGTTTTGTGCAGTGTTTTAATGTACATTAATCTGTCTGGCTCTGGGCCGTATTCCCTGTTTTGGGAGGAAGGACGTTTGTGTCGGTGGCTCCTGATAAATGAATGTTGTGCTGATCTGGAAAATTCAGAATGATCTGACAGGTGAGGAAACATGTCTGTGTCCCTGCGTGCATGCATTCACTTGTATTCAGTGCGTAATTCTTCCAGCCTGGTTGCCATCCAAATGTTTTAAACTGCAATGAACTCCCACTAACTGCAATTTTGCATGGTGAGGTTCAGGGCTGATGGGCATTACAGGCCCAACCATCTGGAGAGTAAAGATTCGGGAAAGCCTGGCTCCAGAGTAATCTAATAAAACCTTTGTGCACTATAGTTCTGTTTATTATAAAACCCATGCTTTTTTGTTATTGTTGAGTGAGAAAAATTCAACTTCTCTATTTCCTGGATCTCTCCTTGTGCCTTGAGATTAGAATAAAATAATTGGGCAGGAGAGAAGGCAGACATACAAGGAAATTTCTGTTATTGAGCAGAACAAAAATAAAAGAATGACATCTGGTGAAATCAAACTCTGGCCACTGAGATACCTAGTTTATTAGACCTACCTAAGGACCTTGTTCCTTAGAAAGGGGTATAAAACTAGTGTTTTGTTCTGCATCAGAAAATCCTGGACTTCTGACCTATAGTCCTAAATTAGTTTCCTGTCCCTTTCAAAACACAATTCTCAAGTCTTCCTGTTCTTGGAGAACGGGAATTATTCCAATGTGCTGTGTAAGGTGTCCAATTGGAGAAGGTTACTCTATGTCACTGCAATAAAAACCAGTTCTAACACACCCAACCACAAGCTGAGGATTTCATAATTTGAGGTAGCTTGATTTAGTGTTAGTTAATTGTGCCCCCTCTTCTTACCTGGGTTTTAGGGCCCAGAAGCTGAAACTTGCTGATTTAGGTTTTAAAAAGCCAGTAGTACATTTGTTCTCACAGCAGCTTTTATTTTAGACACTAGCTAACACCTACGTGTGTTTGTTATAAAACCTCTCCCATCTTATCAAATTAATGCCTAAAGCAGTGGTTCTCAACCTTCCTAATGCCGTGACCCCCTCCCCCCGCGACCCCTGCCCCGCTGCTGCAACCCCCCCCCCCCCCCCCCCCCCCCCCCGCTGGGGGGGCAAAAGGAGCCCCTCCCCGCCCCCTCCCCACGCGCGATGAGGTGACAAAGGGGACGTGGCACCAAGATGGCGGGCTAGCGCGTGCTTAGGCGACCCCTGTGAAAGGGTCGTTCGACCCCCAAAGGGGTCGCGACCCACAGGTTGAGAACCGCTGGCCTAAAGGAAGGTAACAACACTCATGTAATAAGAGCTCCCCCCTCCCCCGCAAAATAACCTGAGCAATAGCCATTGCTATATTTTTGGGTCACTGCTTTCATAATACGATTGTGTGTTAAGAACCAAAGAGTGAATAATCAATATTCTAATACCTATCACAACCAGTCAGATATTTCCAGGAAGTCTACAACCAGGGCATAACAACATTTCCTCTCATGTCCTGATGTGACCCTTTTCTAAGAAGCCGGCATTCAGAGATCATTCTGTTTTCTGTGACTGGTAATGTTTGTGATGGCTGGCTCCTTTTCTGATTTGGTACTGGCGGGAAGACATTGCAAAAGAGGGAGGTGGGCAAATTATAGCACATACATGTATACATAGGTACATGTAACAGTCTTCTTCACAGAGGTGCCCTTCTGAGGGGGGAAATATAGCGGGTTCTCAACTTATAATAGTTTATTTGAAGTTTGAAGTTACAATGGCACTGAAAAAAGTGACTTATGACCGTTTCTCACACGGCCGTTGCAGCATTTCCTGGTCATGTGATCAAAATTTGGATGCTTGGCAACTGGCTCATATTTATGACGATTGCAGTGTCCTGGAGTCATGTGATCACTTTTTGTGACCTTCTGACAAGCAAAGTCAATAGGGAAGCCAGATTCACTTAACAACCAAGTTACTAACTTAACAGCTTGCAGCGATTCACTTAGCAACTGTGGCAAAAAAGGTTGTAAAACAGGGTAAAATTAACTTAACTGTCTCGCCTAGCAACAGAGATTTTGGGCTCTATTGTGGTCGTAAGTCGAGGACTACCTGTGGTACTAAATTCGTGACGAAGAGTCACACAGTCCCAACATATTGTGTAAACTGAACCACTATGGCTTGAAAACTCTGGATTGCGGTTTATTGTGTTGGGTGACAGTATTCAGTAAATCCTGATTAGCACGGTTAGCCAAAGAAAACCGAGACAGCCACTCCATCATCAGTGCCAGGAGCCTGAGCTTTTCCCACTTACGGGGACCCAAAAAATTGGAGCTGCATGTGCTCGTGTACTCGCCGGCCATTTGCACGGACCGGTTCTGGATGAGCCACGGACCGGGGGTTGGGGACCCCTGCTGTAAGGTATCCAGGGAGATCGGGATGCAGTTCACAAAAGCCTATGCATTTTAGTAGCCCATTGGGGACTAGTCCTCTAGACTAAGTGATCACTGTGTTTTTCCTGCTGTCTTCCTGTTGCTTTTCCCTCTTTAGAGAGTGGGAGCATTTTGGTGCATACCTTAATAAAAGCTTTGTCCCTATTTTAAAAAAAACTACAGGTAATCCTCTTCTTACTACCACAATTGAGCCCAAAATTTCTGTTGCTGAGAGAGACAGTTAAGAGATTTTGCCCCATTTTACGACCTTTCTTGCCACAGTTGTTAAGTGAATCACTGCTGTTAAGTGAATCTGGCTTCCCCGTTGACTCTGCTTATCAGAAGGTCATAAAAGGTGATCACATGACCCCGGGACACTGCAACCGTGATAAATATGAGTCAGTTGCCGAGCATCCGGATTTTGATCACATGACCATGGGGATGCTGGCAATGGTCATTACTGTGAAAAATGGTCCTAAGTCCCTTTTTTCAGCATCGTAACTTCGAACAGTCCCTAACCAAACTGTTGTAAGTCGAGGACTACCTGTATAGATCTTGAGGTCAGCTGATGTAGTGCTTTTAGGCACGAAGCTGGAAATCTGTGAGTTGGACATGAAGCCAATGCAGTGACTTCCTCTCCGATCTAGGAAGAAAGCACCAAGGAAACTCTTCTGAAAAACGTTGTCAAGAAAACTGCACTCGCCAGAAGTCAAGACTGACTTGAAGGCACAACTTCCTATTAATGAAGCAGGAAAAAAAGAAACAGATCTCTTCCTGCTGGCCCCTTTTAATGGTTCCTTTTGGTGAAGCTGCATCCTTGTTTCTAAAGGTATCTTTGAAACTGCAAGAAGGAGCACCATGGTTGCATGTTTGCACACAAGCTTGCAAGTGATACTAATGTGGTTTAGACCTTTCAGATTGTGCAAAAGAGAAGACTAAAGGGATTTTTAAATAGTAGTGAAGTTGCAAAAATATATGAATAGGGGGAAAAATCAGAAAAAAATCCAATTAAGAAACTGCCTCTGAAGGAGTCCTGAGCTAAATAAAAAGCTATCCATAATTAACATCATCTGCATTTTGGCAGAGTTTTTCTTAATTAAAGGGATGTAACGGATGGACAGTATGCTGGCTTGATCTGAATATTGGGATGGGGGAATGACCCCATGTAAGAAAGACATTAGAGTTAAAATTGGGAAATATGAAACAAGCGGGACAACAAAAGGAGTGGGGGGAAACTCCACAATTAACCCATCAAGCTCTAAAGCAGTGTTTCTCAACCATGGCAACTTTTAAGACACGTGGACTTCAACTCCCAGAATTCCCCAGCCAGCATGCTCACTCAGGAATTCTGGGAATTGAAGTCCATACATCTTAAGGTGGCCCAGGTTGAGAAACACTGCTCTAGAAAGCCTTAATCTCCCTCTTATCAACTAGTAAAATTAAGAGTGACAGAATGGTCACTAAATGAACTCTGGCATATAGTGGTGGCATATGGTGACAGCAGTTTGATTCTTACCCAGCCCACCTGCCAATTCGCCTCAGAAAATTAGGCATCCTTTATGGAAAAAGGTCTCCCATCTCTGTTAAATACTGTAAGATACTCATAAGATATCCATGTTTCTTCACTTCCTCTCTGATTACCAGTTGTATGGTTTCCTATTACAGGCAGTCCTTGACTTACAACAGTTCATTTAGTGACCATTCGAAGTTACAACGCCACTGAAAAAAGTGACATGACCATTTTTCACACTTATGACCTTTGCAGCATCCCCATGGTCACATGATTTACATTTAGATGCTTGACAACTGGTTCATATTTATGACCGTTGCAGTGTCCCAGGGTCATGTGATCACCTTTTGCGACCTGACAATCAAAGTCAATGGGGAAGCCAGATTCACTTAACAGCCATGTTACTAACTTAACAACTGCAGTGATTCACTTAACAAATGTGGCAAGAAAAGTCGTAAAATGGGGCAAAACTCACTTAACAAATTTCTCACTTAGCAACATAAATTCTGGGCTCAATTGTGTTTGTAAGTCAAGGACTACCTGTATACCATAGCCCCTTTTTTAAAGGCAAAAGTTTGATATGAAACTTGAACTAAACTTATAGCACTTAGACTTATATACCGCTTCATAGTGCTTTACAGCCCTCTCTAAGCGGTTCACAGAGTTAGCATATTGCCCCCAACAATCTGGGTCCTCATTTTACCCACCTCGGAAGGATGGAAGTCTGAGTCAACCTTGAGCCGGTGAGACTTGAACCGCCGAACTGCAGCTAGCAGTCAGCTGAAGTAGCCTGCAGTGCTGCACTCTAACCACTGCGCCACCTCGGCTCTGTACAGAAACTTCTGTACAGAAAATAGAAAAACCTACTCAGTCTTCACTCTGCACCAGTGTTTCTCACCTTAGCAACTTTTAAGTTTTGTGAATTTCAATTCCCAGCATTCCCTAGCCAGCGTGCTGACTGGGGAATTCTGGGAGTTGAAGTCCACATGTCTTAAATCTGCCGAAGTTGAGAAATACTGCCCTACGCAAAGATGTGATTTGTGGCATTTGACTTATTTCTTGCACATTCTGGTTCCAGCAATGCTCACTCTGATCATGGGGATTCCTCCTCATTACTGTCCCTCTTTCTGTCTGCAGGTCTTGGAATGGTTGGGCAAGAAGAGGGGACCCAAAGCTCTGCAATGAGACCGAGGGGTGCTTCCAAATGCCCGTGGCTCCCTCTTTAAAGAGAGCCAGGATTAAGAAGGACATTGTATGTGAGCAATGGCTGAGGGCGATGCTCTGAGCAGTGAGCCGCCTGTGGGTCAAGAGGAGCGGCCGTACAAATGCAAGCAGTGCCCGCGGAGCTACTGCCACGCCGGCAGCCTGGTTAATCACCGCCATACCCACGAGGTAGGCCTTTTCCGCTGCCTGCTATGCCACAAAGACTTCTCCAACCCCATGTCCCTGAAGAGTCACCTGCGCACTCATACGGAAGAGAAGCGTCACAAATGCCCAGACTGCAGCAGAAGCTTCCGAGTTTCATCCCAGCTTCCAAGCCACCACTCCCCAGCTCAGGCCATCCAAGAGCAGGAGGAAGAAGGCCGGAGGGATGGGAGTTACAGCTTCCAAAGGGGCCAAGGCACGTCTTCTCCGGATGTTGACCCCCGTTCTGGGATGGAAGGCAGCAGCGGGAGCCTGTTGTCCAACCTGGAGAAGTACATTGCTGAGTCGGTGGTGCCAGCTGACTTTTCTCAGCAGGAGTTTCCAATCAAGACAGAAGGGGAGAAGCAGGATCCACTCCCGTGGCACGAGGAGGACGGGGAAGAGCCTGGGCTTCTGGCTGCCCTGGAGGACGAGCGCTGCTACAAATGCAACCAGTGTGACAAGGCTTACAAACACGCCGGCAGCTTGACCAATCACAAGCAGAGCCACACGCTGGGGGTCTATCAGTGTGCCATCTGCTACAAGGAGTTTTCCAACATCATGGCCCTCAGAAGCCACACCCGTCTCCACTCGGAGTATCGGCCCTACAAGTGCCGCTTTTGCCACAAAGCCTTCCGGTTGCCCTCGGAGCTGCTGAGCCACCAGAAAGCCCACAGCCAGGAGGAAAGCAAGTCTGCAGACCCGTCAGCCTGGGAGGATTCGGAGCACGATGTTTGGGAGGATGACTCCATAGAAACGTCAGCAAAGTTGGACATCTATCAGCCACCTCACGTGGGCAGAGGCTTTGGGGACAGGGCGCCCTGCAGCCTCAAAGATACCTCCAAGGCCGGTGGTGGAGAACGCTGTCATCCAGATGGAGAGCTGTGCATCCGCTGCGGCAGGACCTTCACCGACGAGGAGGAATTGAAGGAACACAGTTGCCTTTACCCAAAGGAGGCAGATGAAGAAAAAGAGGCCGAGGGCAGTAGCCCTTCCCAAGCAGCCCCTAGCTCCAATGAAGCTTGGAAAGCACATCTGAAGAGCGAGGAAGGTTTTCCCATGTCTGAAGAGCGTCCTTTCTGCTGCAGGGACTGTGGGAGGACATACCGCCACGCGGGGAGCCTCATTAACCACCAGAAGAGCCACCAGATCGGAGTGTACAGTTGTACCGTCTGTTCAAAACAGTTGTATAATTTGGCCGCCTTGAAGAACCACTTGCGGGTCCACCTCAGGTCCAAGCTCATCTCGGCCCCAAAAGAGGCCTCCCAGCACCCATCTGGGATCCTGGATCCACCGAAAGCACAGGACTGCCCTGACGACTGCCCAACCCAGCCCTCGTATGCCTGGAGAGGACCAGCCACCTGTCCCAAGGAAGAGGAAGAAAGGACTCTCGGGGAGGAAGAGCGACCCTACCGGTGTGAAGACTGCGGGCGGAGTTATCGCCACCGCGGCAGTCTGGTGAACCATCGCCACACTCATCAGACGGGAATCTTTCAGTGCTCCATCTGCCCCAAGCAATACTCCAACCTCATGGCACTCCGGAACCACGTCCGTGTGCATTTGCGGGCCACGCGCATGCAGGGCAAAGAATTAGGGGACGGCTTGACCTGCAGTAATTGCGGAGAGAGTTTTGAGGAAGAGGCCGAATTACAGCTTCATCATCTGCGCCATCTGCCCTGCACAGAGGACATTGAGGCGGCTGAGGTGCCTAGGTTTGGTGTCCTTCACTCTCAGGAAGCAGATCTTCTTCAGACTATTAAACAGGACGTACAAGTCCTGGAGAATGGGGCAACGATGGCTGAGGACATCCTCCCAGCCTCGGAGATGTCTCACGTTTGTCACCAGTGTGGGTTGGCCTTTCCTACTGTGGCTGGCCTGCAGACTCACGCCGTGCAACACAGCAGTGGAGGGGAGCATTTGGAAGGGGTGGTGGAAGGAACCGACCCACCTGTCCCCATCCAGCGTCTCTACAAGTGCGAGTTGTGTGGCAAATCGTACCGGCATTCAGGAAGCCTCATCAATCATAAGCAGACGCACCAGATGGGTAACTTCAGCTGTTCGCTTTGCAGCAAACACTTCCAAAATTTGGCCTCCCTTAAAAGCCACGTGCGTGGCCATCAGAGGCCCAGGAGAGGACTGTCCGAGACACTGGTGATCACGAACGAGGAGACTGGAACTGAAGCTGGCACCGCCATGCCTATGGTTTTATCTTTGGCAGAAGAGCTGAGAGATAGTTGCAGCGTTCTGGAAAAAGATGCCACAGCCAATGGCTGTCAGTCCCAGTCACAAGTGTCTTCCCCATTGCCTGACGATTCTGAAGGCTTTCCCTATCTCTGTGAGCAGTGTGGGCTGGGCTTTGACCAGGCCAAGAACTTGATTGACCACCAACAGACACATCAAGCTGGCATCTACCAATGTTCTGTCTGCCCTAAAGAGTATCCCACCCTCCTCGCTCTAAAACACCATTTCCACGGGCATGCGAAGGCCACAGCATCCAGCCAGGACAACCCCGAAGGCCACGCTGAGGAGCAGCCGTTCCTCTGCAGCCTCTGTGGCATGATCTTCCCCAGCGAAGAGCGCCTTCAGCATCACCACAGCCTCTTGCACGAGGAGGGCGAAGGCCGGAGTGACAGTCCGGATGTACTTAAAAGGGAAACCGAAGAGCAGCTGGATGGTGCAGGGGATCCAGAGGAGGACCAGCTCCTCTCGCACATCTGTGGTTATTGTGGACAGACATTTGACGATATGGTCAGCTTGGAAGAGCACAGCAATGGGCATCTGGAAGAGAAAGCGGCAGCCTTGGCCGATACTTCTATCCAGCTCCGGCGAGCTCCGCGCATGGAAGATGACCCACCCCCTCTACCCCCATCTTTGGTGGAAACACTTCCTCTTGCTGATGACCTGCTGGACAGCCGGCCTTACGCCTGTGGTCAGTGTGGCAAGACCTATCGTCATGGAGGCAGCTTAGTCAATCACAAAAAGATCCACCTGATTGGAGACTACCAGTGCAGCATCTGTTGCCGGCAGTACCGTAACTTGTCCGCCTATCGGAATCACCTTCGAAACCACCCAAGATGCAAGTTGAACAGCAGCGTCTCCCAACTCCGACAACCAGTCCCTGCTGCAGAAAGGGGGCCGCCTTGCACTTACGAGAGGCTGAAGGATGAGCCGTGTGGCGTTTCCCAAAATGGAGAAGCTCCTCCAAGTAATTCTTTCCTTGCCTCTCCTATAGGAAAAGAAAGAGTGGAACAAGGAGAAGAATTGAGCTCAGGCCTGTCGGAGAGCAGAGAAACTCAGGAATGTAATGTTCCTGGAGAGGGGAATGAGAAGAAGGAAGCCCACCAAGCAATACAGGAAATGGAGACAATAGAGAAAGAGGAAGAAGGAGCAGGAGAGGAGAAGGGCCCTCAGGCGGAAGAGGAAGACTCTCTCTCGGAACGCCCCTTCCAGTGTGATGTTTGTGGACGCAGCTACAAGCACGCTGGCAGCCTGATCAACCACAGACAGACCCATAAGACAGGCCTCTTTCACTGCAGCATTTGCCAGAAGCAGTTCTACAACCTCATGGCCCTCAAAAACCACAACCGTACCCACTTTGAAACCAAACGCTACCGATGTGCCGAGTGCCCCAAGGCGTTCCGGCTCCAGAAGCAACTGGCCAGCCACCAGTGTGTGCATCGGGACAAGAGGCTGGAGCCTGCTTTCCACTCGGCCCAGAGGCCCCTTCGGGCCAAGCAAACTGGCAAGGCAGAAACATTCCCGCTCCTTCCGGCCCCCGCTAAGCAGCTTCCAGATCCTGAAGAGCGTCCGTACAGATGCGGGCAGTGCGGGCGCTCGTACCGCCATGCAGGCAGCTTGCTCAACCACCAGAAGAGCCACAAGGTCGGGCACTTCACCTGTGCCTTGTGCAGCAAGGCTTATCCCAACCTCATNAGAACCATCTTCACATCCACATGGACAAGAGATGCCACCGATGCCCCCATTGTGGCAAGGCCTTCCGGACAGCCAAGCGGTTGGCCGCCCACACCAAGGTCCACAGCAGGTCTAAGGAAGAAAAGACCTTCTCCTGCCCCGTCTGCTCGAAGAGGTTCTTCCACCACCTTACCTTCCAGCAGCACCAGTTGTTGCACACCAAGGTTGATGGGCACCATGCCTTTGAGGGCAGTATCACAGGGGAAGGGAACTGAGGGCTGTTAGCACACGTGGGGAGGTGCACCCAGGATTGTATGGCAGGGAGATCCAATTACTGGGAAACAGTCGAGGTTTGGGTGGGAAGCTGGCTTCATGGGAGCAATGGTCCACGCATCGAAAAAAAGGGAAAGGTTAAATTTGGTTGTTGATGGGAAATAAGACGAGGAAAATTGGGTCCATGATTCCCCAGCTTTTCTTTTTTTAGAACATAGATCAGAAAAATCGAGCTGAGATAGCAGGGAAGAGAGCAGGCGAGGTGGGACGGTGGTGGGTTTTCTCCTCTAACGGAATGTTACATTGAGCACATAACATAACACATCTCTGTGGCATCTCTTGGAAATATGTCCTATCTTTTCTGTCTTGGATCCTCTTTGGGGAACTGACTTTGAGCACCCTTGGGTCCTTCAGAGGATTGTGCATTGACATTCTCCTATTTGTTTTTTTTAGCTTTTTTCTATCCTTTTGGGATGTCAGATGAGTAGCTAACTCCATGTACTGCAGCATTTGCCAGAAGCAGTTCTACAACCTGATGGCCCTCAAAAACCACAACCGCACCCACTTTGAAACCAAACGCTACCGATGTGCCGAGTGCCCCAAGGCGTTCCGGCTCCAGAAGCAACTGGCCAGCCACCAGTGTGTGCATCGGGACAAGAGGCTGGAGCCTGCTTTCCACTCGGCCCAGAGGCCCCTTCGGGCCAAGCGAGCTGGCAAGGCAGAAACATTCCCGCTCCTTCCGGCCCCCGCTAAGCAGCTTCCAGATCCTGAAGAGCGTCCGTACAGATGCGGGCAGTGCGGGCGCTCGTACCGCCATGCAGGCAGCTTGCTCAACCACCAGAAGAGCCACAAGGTCGGGCACTTCACCTGTGCCTTGTGCAGCAAGGCTTATCCCAACCTCATGTCCCTGAAGAACCACCAGCGCATCCACTACGAAGTGAAATGCCACCAGTGTCCCGACTGTGGCAAAGCCTTCAAGTGGCAACAGCAGCTGCAGAGGCACCAGCGCCGACCCCATCCTTGCAACAAGGTCACGCCAGGGCAAGAGCCCGAAAGAACTAAAGCGGATTGCGAAAGGGATCAGGGGAACAACCCCAGAGAGGCACCCGTCGGGACTTTGCAGAGCCAGCCGCGCCCCAAACGCTTTCACAACCGTGCTTCCCAAAAGAACCACAGTCGCGTGCGTGCAAAGAAACATTTGGAGTGCTCAGATTGCGGCAAAGCTTACCGGGCCTCCAGGGATCTGATGCAGCACCTAAGAAGGCATCAAGCTGAGGAAAGAGGGGACAGTCTGAAAGGCAAGCTGCTGGAGGACCAGCCTTACAAGTGTCATAGCTGTGAGCGGACGTACCGCCATCCTGGTAGTCTGCTAAATCACAAGAAGGCCCATGCGACCGGCCTCTACCACTGCCCCACTTGCCAGAGGGACTTCTACAACCTTCTGGCTCTCAAGAACCATCTTCACATCCACATGGACAAGAGATGCCACCGATGCCCCCATTGTGGCAAGGCCTTCCGGACAGCCAAGCGGTTGGCCGCCCACACCAAGGTCCACAGCAGGTCTAAGGAAGAAAAGACCTTCTCCTGCCCCGTCTGCTCGAAGAGGTTCTTCCACCACCTTACCTTCCAGCAGCACCAGTTGTTGCACACCAAGGTTGATGGGCACCATGCCTTTGAGGGCAGTATCACAGGGGAAGGGAACTGAGGGCTGTTAGCACACGTGGGGAGGTGCACCCAGGATTGTATGGCAGGGAGATCCAATTACTGGGAAACAGTCGAGGTTTGGGTGGGAAGCTGGCTTCATGGGAGCAATGGTCCACGCATCGAAAAAAAGGGAAAGGTTAAATTTGGTTGTTGATGGGAAATAAGACGAGGAAAATTGGGTCCATGATTCCCCAGCTTTTCTTTTTTTAGAACATAGATCAGAAAAATCGAGCTGAGATAGCAGGGAAGAGAGCAGGCGAGGTGGGACGGTGGTGGGTTTTCTCCTCTAACGGAATGTTACATTGAGCACATAACATAACACATCTCTGTGGCATCTCTTGGAAATATGTCCTATCTTTTCTGTCTTGGATCCTCTTTGGGGAACTGACTTTGAGCACCCTTGGGTCCTTCAGAGGATTGTGCATTGACATTCTCCTATTTGTTTTTTTTAGCTGTTTTCTATCCTTTTGGGATGTCAGATGAGTAGCTAACTCCATGTTTAAGCTGCATATAGTATTTAAATTGCTGGGGGTTTTTAATTAATGGCAAAAGTACTGTCTTATAGGGAAAACAAGAATACTGGGGGTGGGTCTCAGTGTAGTTCCTGAACAAAGACTTAAAGAAGAAGACAATAATCCTTGGTGTGGAATAATTTTTTAAAAAAATTCTGCCTCCTCTAAAATACGTACATGTTTCCTTGATATGCAAGGAAACATTAAAAACAGTTGAAAAGACATAGGTTTTGATCGCTTTCAAAATGGATTCTGAAACGCTCACTAAAAGGTACTAGGATTTATGTGGAAGGCTTTCTAAAGAAACTTGACTGCAAGTTTTAGGTTTATGTGGGTAAGCAAGCTCTCCTTGGCAGAACCTTGCTGGCTGTGATTTATCAGAATAGGTCTTGAGCAAAAAAATAATTGGGGATTTTGTAAATGAGTCATCAAGAAAAACCATTTACCTCCCGAAATTAATTGGACTTCTTATAGGCCTATCTCTTGGGAGGAAAATTCCATTTTCATAGTCCCTCTTTTGATCTCCCCCTTGCATCCTCCAGATGGGTTGGCCCACCACCCCACCACCATATTGGCTGAGAATGATGGGTGTTGCCATCAAGTGCATCTGGAAGAAGCCAGCTCTGAGAATGCTTCTTGGCTATAGCTACCCTCACCATCTTTTGGACACAGAAACCAGATCTCTCTGGTTGTCCATCTTTTTAGAAGAAGACATGGGGTGCCCAGCTGAAGGGGAAGGGACAGCGATGCACACAGATCACTTTATGATCCAAACTCTCCCTTAGGGTGATTTTCATGGCCAGACTCGATCTCACGTTCTTCATTTCTCTTTATGCCAAACTGGATTAGGTTCAGAGAAGCATCTGGGGTACTTTTTAATTTGAAGAAAACTTTCTGAGCTCTGCCGCATCTAGATTGGGTTTGGTTCTGCCATTATTTTGAGACAGCATGGAAGGCACTTAATTTCTCTTCAATTTCTCTTCAATTGCCACTTTGCCTTTAAGATGCCAGGCGGGGGGGGGGAGTGTTTCCCAATGTAAATAATATCATTAGTATAAGCCTAATAATTGGGATCCTATCTGGTGTGGAAAGCTAATTAATCTTGTTCTTCATTTGCACAGGGTTTGTGCACCTTTCTTCACCTGATGTTTGTTTGTATTTCTTTTTAGAAGAAAACCCTTCTGTTAAAGGCGGTATTTACTCTCCCATCCAGTCTGGACCTGAATTCCCCGAGGAAGAGTCACTAAGCCTAATCCTGCACAATATGAAACAATGCCCTTTCTTTCTCCCCATTTCAGTTCTCAACAGGCAACACTAACAATGCTAAACGGCAACGAGGTTGGTCAGGATAATAGGCCTGGCGGTCCAACACTGGAAAGACGACAGAGCAGGAAGGGAAGATTTCCTTGTTTCAGTTGTCATGAGAAAAAACTCAGCTTGAGAGAACTATTGGAGTACTGTGAGGGGTTAATCCCTTAATTCTGTTTTGCCCAGAGTACTTGGATCCCTTTAGGGTTTAGTGTTGATCTGGATGCAGATCAGATTGCAGAGAAGGGATTCTAATCCCTGGGGGATTTTCTCTACAGTTTAGAAAACAGAGAAAGGAACCACATTAGATGGGCTTGTTTTTCAAACATCCTGAGATTTTTTAAAAGACCAGCCAGAATGGAGATGCCTTGATATGAAACATCCCAGCGTGCTTTCCCTGTTCTGCAAGGCACAGCCAGAGGTTACTGGAGATGCATCAAAGAGCTGTCACCCTCATAATCTCTAGAATTTGTAAATGGTTTATAGTGATCAACTTTTAGACTACAGGGATGCGGTGGGTGGGATTATGAAAACATAAAAAAATTTTTTTAAGAGGACTAGAAACCTGACCATCACCAGGCTATCTTCTGTTTTGGGGTACCAGTTTCACTACTGCTCTGAGGCCAGCCCCCAATTTTGTTCTCATTCAGGTAGAATTTGGTTTAATGAAAGAATAAATGTTTTTAAGTAGGTAAGAGCTCTTCATTTGTGATTAAAGTTTTATAGAATTTCTAACACAGGCGGGTAATATTTTTCATAGGGCGCGGGAGGGACACATGTTGGTTTATTTCGCCAGCTGAAATCTCTTTTTTTCTGCCTTCAATGTTTATCCTTACGATGCCCAATAACTCCAGAATGTTGACGATCAAGTCCTGTTTATGCTGCTGTTTTGGATAACTGACATTTTAGCTCTGGTTCAGCAAAAAAGAAAAAAAGAAACACCACAAAAGGAAAATAAATTGAGTTTTATACGTTTTCAAATGCTTCACCTCCTCCTTAAACGCAGACACAGAATATGATTCAAGACGTTATTTGATGTCATTAGATTTGAAAGCTCCTGGCCGGGCTGTGGGGGTGGTGAAGAAAGGCAGAATTGAAGGAGAAGACATTTTCAAACCTTCATATTTTGCTGTTCTGACATGCTCTCAAACCATTAGCTGCCACTGCCCTCACAGAGATGGGCAGACAACTGATACTCTGCTCCCCAGCCTTCCCAAATTGAGACCTGGATGGGCTAGACTACAGTCCCTATCATCCCCAGCCAGCACACTGTCTGGCAGGAACTGGTGCTCTAGTTCAGGTTACCAAGCAAGAAAAGGCTATTTTTCCCTGATTAGAGGAAGACTTTACCTAATTATGTTTAGCGGCCTGGGAATTTCTTTTGAAAGCTATCTGGTGCCCAGGCCTGAACTGTGAAACACCCCAATGGCAAATAAATTGTTTTTAAATTTTTAAAATAAAGTGCTTTCTCTGTTGTTTTGAATATGGGGAGGGGGCGGTCAAATTATTTTTAGGCAAGTTAGCTGAGGTCTTCAGCAAAGCAGCAGACAGATCGGTTAGTTTGATCTTACGAAGCATAGAATAGAATAACAGTTGGAAGGGACCTTGGAGGTCTTCTAGTCCAACCCCCTGCTTAGGCAGGATACCCTACACCACTTCAGACAAATGGTTATCCAATCTCTTTTTTCAAAACTTCCAGTGTTGGAGCATTTACAACTTCTGGAGGCAAGTTGTTCCACTGATTAATTGTTCTGTCAGGAAATTTCTCCTTAGTTCTAAGTTGCTTCTCTCCTTGATTAGTTTCCACCCATTGCTTCTTGTCCTGCCCTCAGGTGCTTTGGAGAATAGTTTGACTCCCTCTCGCCCCTGAGATATTGTGAGATCTTGGAACACTGCTATCATGTCTCCCCTAGTCCTTCTTTTCATTAACCTAGATATACCCAGTTCCTGCAACTGTTTTTCGTATGTTTTAGCCTCCAGTCCCCTAATCATCTTGGCTGCTCTTCTAGAAAGTCCTGGAAGACGCCGTGTGAGGTGCAAATATCCTGTTCAGGGTTGTCCATTGCTGACATGGTAATTCAAAGCCTGGCACCATTTGGGGGG
>QLTV01002593.1:18743-29280 GCA_003457575.1 Thermophis baileyi
AGATAAATAGATAAATAGAACGACAGACAGCAAGACAGACAGACAATCAGTCAGTCAGTTTTATTTATTGTCAGTCAGTCAGTCAGTCAGTCTCAGTCAGTCGGCAGGCATTGAAAGCCAGATTTGGCTCTTGGTTCTACCTCAGTTTACCTTTCCAATAAGCAACTGAGTCGGAAGATCATTTAAAAGCAGTTTATTAGGGTACGCTGATAAAGTGGGTCTCTCTATGAAAAAGGGACAGAGAACCTCCAGCCCCATGCTTCCCTCCTTTTTATAGTTAACACAACAAAGAAAATGCACGAGAAAAGTTGATTGGACAGAATAAAAGTAACCTCCCCTTTGCATAGGAAATCAGTTACATGTAGTCAAACATGTTACATATTTGTATCCCATAATATCACACATGTTCATTAAAATGAGGTCTGGCATCAGAAGGGGTGTAATTGTAAGGAAAAGGGTTGTTTAGAGTTCATGAAAGAGATAAGCCAGACCCCAAGTTGTACTAACAAACTTTTCTTATCTGGAACTAGTCTCCAGCTTGTTTATCAGTATGCTAATAAATCTGAACATCATTTTAAAAGAGAGAAAATAAATCCAATTAAAATACAAGGTAACTATGTTAGTTAACAAATAACAAAACCCATGTTATTTGCCCCTCACTATACTACTACTCTTGCCTTCGAAATGTTAGCAGTTGTTTTTAAAGAACAACTTTATCATTGCATCAAGTCATATGCTTCCCGCAACATATTTTTAATTTTAAGCATAGGCAAACAGTAGTGGTTTATTGAATGGATTAATTGAGATTCCGTCTGAATAATTGACAAATATAAAAACCAAGAGCACAAAGAAAATATAATAGGAAGAAATAAAGTAGTTGAAAAAAATGTTTAAAATAACCAAATTCTGTTCCATTTTCACTCTGATACATTGCTTATTTTTGGCTTAAAATACTGTACATATTCCCTTTTTTGTTAAAGTGGCATTGAAAATTCCCTCCCTTCTGCATTCATAAATAGAATATCAATACAAAATCTTAAAATAATGTCTATTGAAATGTACATTTGATAGTCTGAGTCCTCCTGAAGGGTAAAATAATGTCTGTCTTTTGTGGAGGGAGAAATGATTCTTGTTTTTACTTGTGAAAATGCAGGCAGGTTTATTGGCATCAAAATGCATGGAAAGATGTTCAGCTTGTATGAAATCTGCAGTTTTGTTGCTAATGCGATTTTTGTCCTGCAAAGGAATATTAATTCACAACAGATAATGGATTCTTCTGTATTATATATGAAATGATCCATTGTTTAGCAGTCTGTATACCATCAAATGGGAGGCATGTGTAGCTATGGTGCCTTAAGTGCTGCTTCTTTGTTTCCTCTACAGCTGAGCTGAGTAATTTCACAGTCAGTGCAAATAGATATTCCCATGTAGCCTTCCTGTTTTAGATTTGTAGTTGTATGATTCCGTTACCTTGCTCCACTGGACCCAGTCTCGGTCCTCTGAAAGTTGCTGTGAGCTGCTTGTCCCAGCAGTCTCTGGTGCTATGCAAATGCAATGCATTAAATTAAATCAATTTAAAACCACTTGTTGGAAGAAAAATCTGGTCCGGTTCCAAGCCGGGAGAAAGACGCTGGAAATAAAATGGAGGCTGATTGGAAAGAAGGACTCTGTTTATTTGGATGCCAGAAACTTCAGTGACATCAGCAAATGTTTCTGGGGTGGCTGACCAAATAGCTGAGTGAGCGGATGGATCTTTATAGGGTGATTGAGATGCTCCAGGGGGTTGTGCAATGTAGTGAACCTTGTGCCTTTTACTATTTCAATGGTAGTAGGTTAATCCTATTATGTCCTAAAGGTCATGTCCTGTTCTTAGAATTTGGGTGGGGGATGTAAATTCTTAATCCCAGCCTGGGGGAGCTGTGGCTGAAGGTGTTTTGTTTATGAATAGGATGGCCCAGCCTTTCTGAATGGATACAAAATCTACATTCCTAAAGACCAGTCTCTTCTGCTTGAGGCTGCTTTACTATGCAGGAAGACTGGGGCTGCTTTCTGCCTTTAAGAACATGTTTCTCCATTTCTCCTTTGGGGAAATATAATATTCTGCCTCTTTTAATATTCCCCAAAATATTTCATTCTGGGGTGGGGGCTTCCTACACACTGAAGGAGGAAAATTTTGCTTCACAGCTTATAAAATTTATTTTGTTAGTCTTATTGCAGCATAACTGATAAACTATTCAGTTTTTTGCCCTCACAAAGCACGATCAGTATGTTTCTATTTGTTGGTTATGCATCTTATTGTGTCACAGTATTCTGAATTTAGATAGTTGTGCAACATTGTAGCGCTGAACATTTGATAAGAAAGATGTTCTCTACTGGATTTTGTTGTCTTTTAATAATATACTTTTTCTCTCCATTTGGAACACTCTAAATGTAACGCAAGATGCAGTGAGAAGGCAGAAATTAATTTTGTTATGGAGACATTCTTTGACAATAGTTAACAGGAAAAAATAACATTTTGAACACATACTAAGGCATGATGTGCTTAATGCGGATATTCTAGAACAGCGGTTCTCAACCTGTGGGTCGCGACCCCTTTGGGGGTCGAACGACCCTTTCACAGGGGTCGCCTAAGACCATCGGAAAACACATATTTCCGATGGTCTTAGGAACCGAGACACCGCTCTTCTATCCGTCCACATACGAGTACCCAGGGACGGTGAGACGCATGGGCAGCCCTCGAATGTGCAGGTGCTGACGGAAGGGCCGTGCACGCTAGCCCGCCATCTTGGTGCCACGCCCCCCCAGGAAAACAGTTTGAACACATATTAAGGCATGATGTTCTTAGTGGGGATATTCTAGAAGCTGAAAAGATGCAAAGCAGAAACATATGGTATATAAGGGCATCTGGTACAGATTTGGTAAACTAACACCCCCCCCCCCAAAAAAAAACCACATTTCTAGCCTTTAGAATTACAAGGAAGAAGCATGGTAGATTATCTTTTTTTTCTCTTTTGTATCATCAAATACAGCTTTGACCATAGTTGCATTATTCACTGGCTGATTTGACTGATTCCTTTTTTAATCAGAGGAGGTCTATAATGACTGAGCATCAGTAAGGACTTTTATTAAGGATTATTTTGTGTCAAGAAAAGCAGCAAAACTACTTATTTCCCACTCTTATTGTGTCCTCAGATAGCTGTCCAGGGGCCCTGTTTAGGGTGACTCAGTCCTCTTGAGCAAGAGGAGCTGAAGGAACCTTTGCAGAATTGCTGTGACGGCTGTTCTAGGCATCTGAAGTCTCAGAACTGCTTGGAGTTGGACTCTGGCTGGGCAGATCCTATGAAATTGACTGAAGCACAGTCTTGCTTATGTTATCTGGGAAGAGTTTGAGACTCTTGGTCCTGAAAAAGGAAGTGGGCAGGGACATTGGAGCTTTGAGTGCTTCCATCTGTACTTTAGATCCATGTCCATCCTGATCAGTTAAGGCATCCCAGAATGTGACAAGTAGTTGGGTCCAAGTGATGGTAAACACTTCTTTGAGGGAGGGGGCAGTTCCACCTGCTTTGAAAGAAGTAGTAGCTGGTCCTCTCCTCAAGAAACTGTTGTTGGATCCAATAGAACCAGAAACTTTTTGCTGGTTTCCAACCTTCCCTTCCTAGGTGGTAGGCTTGCCAGCTCCAAAGGGTCCTAGTGGAAGTGGATTG
This sequence comes from Thermophis baileyi, assembly GCA_003457575.1. Lineage (NCBI taxonomy): Eukaryota > Metazoa > Chordata > Lepidosauria > Squamata > Dipsadidae > Thermophis > Thermophis baileyi. Next base: position 22,448 of record QLTV01002593.1, read on the forward strand.
TTTACACCTCATTCAGGCCACAATTGGTCACATTTGTTGATAGTTTGGTGAGCTCAGAATGGGGTGGTATACTGACCCCCCTCCTCTATCTTTCAGTGGCCTTCAGTACCATTGATCATGGTATCTTTTTAAATCAGCTTACAGGGATGGGAGCAGGTGGCACAGTTTTAACATGGTACTCCTTCTTCCTCCAAGGCTGGTTCCAGTCAGTGTTGTCCAGTCCAATCCTAGGTCCTTGCACTGCAGGGTGCCTCAGGACCTGGCTGTTTCCCTGCTCCTGTTTAACATCTATATGAAGCCACTGAGTGGGGTCTTTCATGACACAGAGTTAAGTATGATCAGTATGTTGATGATACCCATCTGTACATCTCTGCCATGAGCTCTCCAAAGAATGCTTTCAAGTTCCTGGAGGCCTGAATGGGGAATAAAAACTTTGACTCTACCCTAATAAGATCAAGTGACTGGGGGATTTAGGGCTTCCTAAATCTGGAAGTGTTCCTTTTCTTTCTGATTGAGGTATCATTTCCCCAAACACAGCTGATACACAATTTGGAGGCCCTCACAAACTCACAACTCTTGCTCAAAGAGCAAGTGGCAGCAGTGGCCAAGAAGGCCTTTGCAGAAATCCATCTTGTGTGCCAGTTGGCATGTTTCCTGGGTTGAGAGGTTCTGCTTATGGTCTCTCGTGCCTTATGTAATCAACATGGGGCTGCCTTTAAAGAACATCTAGAAGTTGTGTTCTGGGGTTGCTCTTAAAGAGCATTCTGGCAGATGCAGTTCTGGGTGCACTTGGGCATACCTTAGTACTCCTGTTTACCACCAGTGTTTCACAAGTTGCACTGGCTTCCAGTAAGCTTATAGGTGCAAATCACATTGCTCATTATCACCTATAAAGCCCTGCATGACACACAGCCAGGTTACTCCACCTGTCTCTGATGGTTTCTACCCATCCCACCCAGTGGTGGGATTCAAAATTTTTTACTACCAGTTCTGTGGGCGTGGCTTGGGCATGGCATGGCTTGGTGGGCGTGGCTTGGTGGGCGTGGCAGGGGAAGGATACTGTAAAATCTCCATTCCCTCCCCACTCCAGGGGAAGGTTACTGCAAAATCCCCATTTCCTCCCGATCAGCTGGGACTCAGGAGGCAGAGAATAGATGGGGCGGGGCCAGTCAGAGGTGGTATTTACTGGTTCTCCAAACTACTCAAAATTTCTGCTACCGGTTCTCCGAACTACTCAAAATTTCCGCTACCGGTTCTCCGGACTACTCAAAATTTCCGCTACCGGTTCTCCAGAACTGGTCAGAACCTGCTAAAACCCACCTCTGATCCCACCAGATCCAACTGGGTGGGCATGTTTTGGGTCCTCTCTGTTAAACAGTATCATATAGTTGGATCCTGGAGGCATACTTTCTCTGTTGTAGCTACTGCCCTATTGAATAGCTTACTCCTTAAAATAAGGATGGCCCCAACCTTGTTATCATTCCAGAAGTCCTTGAAGACTTGTTTTTTCCTTCAGGTATTGACTCTAGTTATCAGTCTGGTATGTATGTTTCACATTGTGTTATGGGCTAGTTTTGCTTGGACTCGTTTCATTGTGTTGATTTTTTAAATATGTTTTATGTATTGTTAGGTAATCACTAGGTTGAGATTGGTGGCTTTATATGCTCTAGAGATACAGTAGATGAGAGAGAGAGAGAGAGAGAGAGAGAGAGAGAGAGAGGAAAAAAGGGGAAGATAGAAGATGATAAATATCTGCAAGGGAAGGGTCAACACATCAAATGATGTACCCTTTTTATGTGTGTGCAGTGCACACAAGAAAGGAGTGGGGCTTCAATCACCCAGTTGCTCCTGCCATTTTAATGCCCCACCACCCACCACCACAGACATTCTTTATAACTATACAGCATGGTGAAGTTCTCTTCCACTGATCCAAATTTTATGCAGGGCTTCTTTTTTGAGTGGAGATAAAATGGCACTCTCTGGCAAGAAGTGACTATTTAATTCACCGGACAACAATTTTTTTCAAAAGTTTTCCTTCCTGAAAAACATTTGGTGATTATGATAGACCCCTTCAAACTGAACACAAATATAATTGTGTTGGATGGATGGTTTTGGGTGAGTCTGTCCTCCCCTGAGCTGGCCAGTGACAGGGACTGGCTGCGGTGGGAGGTGGTCCTGTGTGTGGTGGAGAGGGAGTAGAATGTGGGGGCCCTATTGGTGCTGAGAGCTTTAGCTATAGCGCTGCAGGAGTTCCTCTCTTATCCTACCCCCCCATGGATGTTTGTGAGGGTGAATGAGAGTGGGTGGAGGGGGATGGCAGAGGCCCTGGCTCTGGGATTGGGGAGGGAGGGGGATGATCTCTTTGGGGGATGTTGGGCAGGACAACGCATCAGAGTGGTGACGGGCACGGGGTGCTACAGGAGCCAGAGGGCAGGCTGTTGCAGGGGAGGATGCCCTTGATGTATAATATTGGTGGCGTGTTTCTCCCCCTGAAGCTCATTCCCAGTTCTTGGATAGCATACCCTTGGAGGCTGCTGCTGGTGAATGCCAGGTCAATCAATAATAAGGCTCCACTTATCCAAGATCTTATTGAGGAGGAGCAAGCCGACCTGGCATGCATTACCAAGACCTGGCTAACTGTGGAAAGGGGGGGGGGGTTCCCCTCATGGATATGTGTCCAGCTGGGTTTAGGGTTTGGCATCAGCCAAGACCCCAGGGCAGGGGAGGTGGGGTGGCAGTGGTCATCAGAGAGTCTCTTTTGGCCTTCAGGGGCCTTGCTCCCCAAGTTTCTGGTTGTGAGACCCTGTTTCTGAAGCTGGTCTCACGGGATCAGTTGGGAGTGTTGCTAGTGTACCAGCCTCCCTGCTGTGTGACAACCTCCCTGCCTGAGCTGCTAGAGGTCATCTTAGGGCTGTTGGTGGAGTTCCCCAGCTTTATGGTTATGGGGGACTTCAACTTGCCATCCCTGGCTTTGGCCTCAGAAACGGCCTAGGAGTTCATGGTCTCCATGGCGGCCATGGGCCTGGCCTAGCCCATATCTTCTCAGGCTCGACTCAGGACAGTGGTCACACACCAGATATGATTTTCTTGTCAGAGAAATGGCAATGTGATCTGGAGGGAGATTTAACATCCCCCTTGTCATGGTCAGATCATGCCCTGATGTCCCTGAGATTCTCTGTTGCTGCCCCCCTCCGTAGGGAAGCTGGGCCTATTTGTATGGTCCATCCCTGGTGACAGATGGACCCAACTGGGTTTTAGAGGGAACTGGGGGATATCCCAGGGGCTCTGCTGCATGGCCCTGTCAAAGCCTTGGTAACAGCCTGGAACCAACAGGCCGCCAGGGCTTTGGACAGGATCGTGCCTATGTGTTCTGACCTAGGATTCCACAAACCACGAAGCAGACTCCTTGTCCCGACAAAAACCCCTTTTTATTAAATTACTGTGAATTCTTCTCATTCACATCCAGCAAAGTCTTTCAAGGGTAAATGTACAGTCACAGACCTTATCTGGCTTGGAGAGCTGCCAGGCCAAGATCTTCAAAACTTGGCAAGAAGTCTCTGAGAGTCAGAACCAATTAAGCGAGCTAATTGTCTCCTGCAAACACCTCTCCCCTTTCGCTCCTCTTTTATTCCCTATGGGAGGAACCATTCATCGTCCACCTGTGGCCTTACTCCCAAGTCAACCCTTGTTCCTTAGCTGTTCCCTTCATCTGGCAGCTCTGCGCATGCGCACACTGGGAACAGACACTATGTGGCCTCTCCTGACCCATCATTTCCAACTCTCCCCATGATTCACGGAGGAGTTATGGGTTTTGAAAAGGGTTAAGAGACGCCTAGAGTGTTGCTGGAGGAAAACGAAGGATGACGCTGACCGGATAGAACTTAGAGCCGCTATCAAGGCCTATCATGGCGGTAGGAGTGGAGAAACAGCATTATTTCTCCACTCTTATTGCATCCACAGAGTGTCGCCCAGCGGCCCTGTTCTGGATCGCACGATCTTCAGGGCCATGCGGAGGAATTTATTTAACACCTGACGGAGAAAGTCGCTCAGATTCATTCTCAGTTTGAACCCATGCTTCAGGCAGGTCCTTGTGAGATGCCTGGGGAGCGGTCTTGCCCAGGGTCTAGGACAATTGAACGCACTCTAATCAACTTGTGCACTTTTCTTCCAGGGGAAAAGAAATCATAAGCACTTGTTTCTTTTCCCCTGGAAGAAAAGTGCAGGAGAACAAACTGATTAGAGCAGGAGTCCTCAAACTTTTTAAACAGGGGGCCAGGAGGGCCCAGGAGGGCCCAGGAGGGCCCAGGAGGCCAAAAACGGGCCCGTTTTTGGCCGGTAGAATGCTTCTGGAGGCCGGGGAGGCCTCCGTGCATCCCGTTTTTGGCTTCCCTGGCCTCCAGAAGGCGGGTGGGGGCCGGCGGGTAGGCGGTTCTGTGGGCGTGGCTTGGTGGGGGGGGTCATGTGACTGAGTGGCCATGGCCGTGAGTGACGTTGAGTTGGCCACGCCCACTCAGTCACATGACCCCACCACCACCACCAAGCCACGCCCACAGAACCGGTAGGAAAAAAAATTGAATACCACCACTGGCTGAAAGCCTCCAGGATGGTGACTAGCAGGTGGGTTCAAACAGTGATTAATATATCACTTCAGGAGGGGACATTTCTGGGACCTTTTAAGGAGGCCCTGGTTCACCCCCTCCTCAAAAAAACATCGCTTGATCCCCTCTGCCTGGACAACTTCCATCCAGTTTCCCGTCTTCCCTTTTTAGGGAAGGTAGTGGAAAATGTGGTGGCCTGGCAGCTTCAGAGGATCCTGGATGAAACGGATTATCTAGACACCTTCCAGTCAGGATTCAGGCCCAGTTATGGAACAGAAACAGCATTGGTTGCATTTGTTGATGACCTCTGGTGAGAGCAACCATCCTTGATTAATTAAAACCTAATCCCACCTCCCAACCCCTGTGTGTCCGGCTCCCGCCTTTCCCATCTGGTTTTAATGGTTTGTAATTGACAATGATTTTATCTGCGGTGTGCGATGACTGTTGATTTTAATGTCTTTTCTGCTCTAATGTGTTATGCTGTAAGCCACAGTGTCGTTGGATACAATATGGATGGCAAATAAATTTCCTAAATAAACAAATAAACAAACAAATAAATAATTTCAGAATGACTATATATGTAGGAATCTTGACAAATATGAAATTAACTTTTAATGTCTATCATGTATTTAATCACATAATGTTTCCAAAACGCTGCATGAGTTCAACAGGGCAGGGCCAAAAGTGTTTTGGTGTTGATTTTCATTTGTACTCAGTGTCCGATGCAGTTGCTGCAGTTTCAGGCACAAATAACCAGGAACATTCATTGAGTTCAAAGCACAGAAGAGTTTATTATTGCTACCTCTAATATAAGAATCTAGTCAACTAATGGTAAAAGCTAAATTGGCTCTAGATAAGGGTCAGCTAAATTCATGGGGGCTGGCCTTAGGTCTTTTGTGAAAACACATTGACTCTAAACTGATGACACATTTAACTATGCCTTCCAGCTCAGCCTCTTCTTTTCCTACATCACCCTCCCCTCCAAGGTCCCCCACCCCCGAATCCTTGAAGCTGTTCTCCCCCTCCTGCATAGCCTCTTCAAAATCTGAGTTCTCATGGGAACTTGGCAGAGCAAGCAATGAGGCCATCTCAAAGGAATCCTCCTTCCCCCCCTTCTGAAACAGTTGGCAAGCCAGGTGGCAGTTGCTGGAAAATAGGAACAGCATTATAATGTTCCTCCCCTCCCATGCCTGGGAGTTGAAGCCCAGAGGTGGAAGGCCCATCATAAACAACTGCCCTGCCTTCTCCAGGATCAACCCACAGAGGCTGAAGCCCTTCAGTGATGGATTCTCTGAGTGGAGCAGGGCAGGGGGGTTGGCAGAGTGGAGGGTCATGGTTTTCCAGGGAAGCATAGGTGAAACTGGCAAACCAAATTCGGGACATGAATGTACCGTGCATTCTCCCACAAGTGTTCAAATTCTGGGTAGCCTTGGAATGATCCAAGATGGCGCCGCTGAAGGCTGCCTTGGTGAAATGCTCTCTAATGGTTTCTTTATTTTTTATTATTCTCTGCGACTCACTACGGACTTCATACGCACGAGACCATCTGTTAAAAATTAAGGAACGTTTCTTTAAGGAGCAGCTCTCTGTGATCTCACCCCCTCTGTCTTTACAAACGCGGAGGAGATTCTAACACAGCAAGAAGCAATTTCCCCAGAGCTATGGATTACCAAAAAAACCAAACGGAGGAAACTAAGATGGAGAGGTAAAAGGGCGAGAATTTTAAACAGGCTAAGGAATAGGAGAAATAACCCCCCCCCCCAGCCTGCATTCTCTCTTACTTTAAGGAGCAGCTCTCTGTGATCTCACCCCCTCTGTCTTTACAAACGCGGAGGAGATTCTAACACAGCAAGAAGCAATTTCCCCAGAGCTATGGATTACCAAAAAAACCAAACGGAGGAAACTAAGATGGAGAGGTAAAAGGGCGAGAATTTTAAACAGGCTAAGGAATAGGAGAAATAACCCCCCCCCCTGCCATCAATCTTCCTAACCAACTTACGTTCACTTGCTAATAAGATGGATGAAATACTCCCTTTAAACAGATACAATTCTGATTTTTACAATTCAGCAGCATTATGCTTCGCTGAAACCTGGTTAACTGAATCAATTGATGATAGCAGCCTGCATATCCCAGGTTTTCATATTCAACGATCAGACAGAATTGCAGGCACATCTGGGAAAAATAAGAAGGAGGGAGGAGGCTTATGTATATATATATCAACAACAGCTGGTGTC
>QLTV01002593.1:55176-65413 GCA_003457575.1 Thermophis baileyi
TTCAGATGATGAAGGGGTTATTTAAAAAAAACCGGCATTTACGGGTCTTTTCCGTCTCCCTCTGTTCAAATCCTTGTTGTACAAAGCTATTGCTACTGCCAATATAGAACAATCCTCTACCCCTTCTGAGGCCCAGGCCGGTCAGGACCCTAGGGAGGGTCTGTTTTCCGAACCAATTGTTGAGGAGCTGGCAATTCCTTCTCCACAGTTATTTCGGGACGTTGTTCAGTGCCCATGGCCTAGTCCCGGTTCTCTCACAGCTCCTAACAATGTAGATCACAAGCTTTATGGTGCTGCTCCAGCTATGGAGGACATATTGCAGCTTCCCCAGGTTGATGTGCCTGTGGTGGCCTTGTCTTCTACCTCGCTATTGGCAACTGACGCAAGTGAGGCACGTAGGGCGGAGGAGAAGAAGGTGGAGATGCTGTGTCGTAAAATTCATCAAGCATCTGCCTGGGCCATCAGAGCTTCTTCAGCTGCCTCCTTCTTCAATCGGTCCACCATAATCTGGTTGCGTCAATTGCAGGCCAGATTGCCCCCTGAGGACACTCGCTTGCGTCATGACATCAACAAAATTATTGCAGCCACCGAGTATTCGGCTGATGCTACCTTGAATGCCACTAAGTTCGCCGCTAGGGCTCTAGCATCTAATGTTTCTTCCCGCCGCCTTTTGTGGCTATGTCATTGGCAGGCCGATCTACGCTCTAAGTGGCGGTTGGCATCGGCTCCCTATAAGGGGGGTAGTTTGTTTGGCGAGGTTCTCGATCCTATCCTGACAGAAACCAAGGACAAGCGGAAGGTGCTGCCGTCACAGCAGAGGCGTCCAGATCGTAGAGTGGTTCCCTACGGGCAGAGACAGTCTTACCGTCAGTCCGACTACTCCTACCAAGCCGCACCTTATCACCGTATTTATGCCCAGGGCTCTGAGCGGCCACAGGATAGACCTGGTTTCCGCGACAGGGGGCGTCTCTCCTTTCAGTCTAAGTGGCCCTTTCGAGGGGGCTAGACCAGGTAAGTGAGCCCCATTCTGACCTTCCCATTGGGGGGCGTCTGCAACATTTTGCAGTCCATTGGGAGGGCACATCATCAGACGCCTGGGTCCTCAACACCATTCGATTCGGCCTCAAACTTGAGTTCAATTCCCCACCCCCATCTCGTCTTCTTCAGTGCCCCGTCCCCAGGAATTCTGAAAAGAGACGTCTGATGGATCTGGAGATTCGGCATCTCTTACAAATCCAGGCCATCGAACCAGTTCCTGAGGGGCAACTGGGCCTAGGGTTTTATTCCATTCTTTTTCTCATACACAAGAATTCGGGGGGTGGGGGGTGGAGGGGGATTTTGGATTTGAAGAAACTCAACCGCCATGTGACTTACCGGCGCTTTAAAATGCAGTCTCTCCAAACTATTTTGGGTTCCATTCGCGCACGAGATTTTTTGTCATCTGTAGACCTCAAGGAGGTCTATCTTCATGTCCCTATCCACCCTGACCACAGGAAGTTTCTGAGGTTCATGTTTGCTGGTCGTCATTTTCAGTACAGGGCCATGCCCTTTGGTCTTTCCTCGGCCCCCAGGACCTTTACCAAGATCCTGGCGGTGGTGGCAGCGTCTCTCAGGGCTCTGCCTGTCAGGGTTTTGTGTTATCTCGACGATATCTTAATTCAGTTGTCTTCCCCCCTTCAGGGGACGGTGGATGTCCAGACCGTCATCAGAATCCTCCAGGCACATGGGTTCTTGGTCAACCTAGAGAAGAGCCACCTCACTCCCTCCACTCGCCTCCTCCACCTCGGGGCGATAATAGACTCCGAGTCCTGCCGGGTTCACCTTTCCCAGGACAGGAGATCCAGTATTCGGAGTTTGGTGGGTCAGGTTCGTTCCCTTCGCTCTGTACCTCTGGACACGTTGTCTTGCCTTCTGGGCAAGATGCTGTCGTGCATCGCCATAGTTCCGTGGGCTCGTCTTCACGCCAGGTCGCTTCAGGGGTTCCTGTTGCCACACCAGACGGCGGGCAGGGCGCATTCCAGGCGGTTGGTTCATTTGCCGCTGCGGGTTCTCAGGTTGCTGGCATGGTGGACCTCCGACGCCCTCGCCGCCGGGTGCGTTTTCAAGGAACCTCACAGGTTGACGATCACCATGGACGCCAGCTTGTTCGGCTGGGGAGCTCACCTGCAGGAGCGAATGATCCAGGGCAGGTGGTCGCCGGAGGAAGCCCGCAACAGCATCAACTGGCTGGAACTGCGTGCCATTCATCTGGCGCTGCGACATTTTCAGGCAGAGGTTCGGGACCAACACGTGCTGGTCCTGACGGACAATTGAGGCGGAAGCGCTGGGCAGTTGGGCAGAGGCCAATGTTTTGTCCATCACGGCGGAGCACATCTCCGGGAAGTTGAACCTCCAGGCGGACTGGTTGAGCAGGACCACCATCGATCAGTCCGAATGGCGTCTACATCCGGAGTTATTCGAGGAGATGTGCAGGCGGTTCGACAGGCCGGTGTTGGACCTGTTCACCCGGCCGCCCAACGCTCAACTTCTGAGGTTCTTCTCCAGGTTCCTGGAGCCTGGAGCGGAATGGGTCGATGCCCTTCGCAGCCCCTGGCCTCCGGGGCTTCTCTATGCCTTCCCCCCCTTCCTCTTCTTCACAGGGTGATTTGGAAGGTGCTGGAGGAGCATGCGGAGGTTCTCCTCGTCGCCCCGCATTGGCCCAGACGCCCGTGGTTTGCGGATCTTGTCAGTCTCTCTGTGGCCGGACCATGGAGGATTCCGGAGGACAGGATCATCCTGAGCCAGGGGGCCGTGGTGCATCCAGACCCTCAGTGGCTGCAACTGACCATCTGGCGCGTGAGTGGGAGATAATGAGACGGGTGTTCCTGCCTGAGGACGTGATCGAGACCATTCAAGCATCTAGGCGTCCTTCTACGACCCGCATTTACGATGCCACTTGGACGGCATTTTCCACTTGGTGTGCTGACAGGGGTCTCGACCCTGTTGAGGCTTCGGTCCGGCGGGTCCTGGAATTTCTTCAGGCTGGGCTAGTTAAGGGGTTAGCTCCTAACACTCTCCGTAGACAGGTAGCGGCCTTGGCCACTGTCTTGACAGGGGAGGGAGGCCAGCCCCTTGGCCATCACCCTAGGATTAGGGGTTTTCTGCGGGGGGTGGCTAACCTGAGGCCACCCGTAGTTCGCAGATATCCCTCTTGGGATTTGACCTTAGTTCTTCAGGCATTCACTGGTCCCCCTTTCGAACCCCTCAGGTCGACCAGTTTGCGTCTTTTAACTTTGAAGTTTGTGTTTCTTGTGGCGATCACATCTGCCAGGCAGTTATCTGAATTGGCGGCTCTGTCCGTGCGTGCGGATCTTTGTATCTTTCACACTGACAGAGTGGTGCTGCGGTTGAACCCTTCCTTTCTCCCCAAGGTGAACTCCTGGTTTCACAGGGCCCAGGAGGTTATTTTGCCTGACTTCTGTCCCGACGCGACTCATCCTCGGGAGTGTCGTTGGCACACCTTGGATGTTCGGAGGGTCCTCCGCAGGTACCTCAAACGTACAGAGTCCTTCAGACGGTCCGAGGCCTTGTTCGTTAGTTATCAATCTTCCTCCATGGGTAGGAAAGTTACCCCGTCTTCCATTGGACGTTGGTTGCGGGCCTGTATTGCTATGGCCTACCAGTTGAGTGCTACTCCCCTACCAGGGCGTATTACTGCCCACTCCACCAGGAGTGCGGCTACTTCGGCTGCCTGGTCCACTCATGCTTCTATCCTAGACATCTGTAGAGCAGCTACTTGGTCATCCCCCTCTCCATTTGTGCGTCACTATAAGATTGGTGTTTATGCTTCTGCTGAAGCTTCTTTTGGCAGGAGGGTCCTTCAACAGGTAGTTTCCACCCCGGCCACCGTAGACCGGGAGGTTCCCCACCCATGGGGGACTTAACTTGGGTATGTCCCACATGTGGATGCTCCAGCCAATCGCAACCGAGAATGAACGTTGGTTCTTACCTGACACGTTCCTTCTGGTTGCTTGGCTGGAGCATCCACTCCCTCCCGAGTTAGTTGGGTTGGCGGTCCTGGGTCCGGGGTGGATGTGTTGGTTTGTAGGTACTTTCCTTGCCTGTTATCTTCGTCGCAAAATCTGGAGAAGCCAGCCCAGAAGAGAGGGAGTGACCAGAAAATTCTTACAACTCAGTCTCCTAGCAACGGAAGTCTAAACCCACTGTCAGAATCATGTATAAAGTGATTGGGTTTACTAATGTATACTTAAACCATTAATCTATGTTTGTTGGTATTGCTTTAAATGTATTGTAAGCTTGTTAACTGTTATATAAGGAGAACAGGCTAGCTTGAGTCAGACTGACTGCCTGATTAACTAAAGAGAGTTCGTTTCTGCTCATGCTCCTGATAATGCTACAGAACTACAGAAAAACTACAGACGCTCAAGTATTCTTCTATTATATTTCTGTAGAATATTTATCTGCTAAAGATTAATAGCTAAGTGCTACAGTCTTATCTTCGTGTTAATATTTTTTAACATATAGGGTATAACCACACACTCTTGGACTTCTTGTGGCTTACTTCTTGGCTGCCAGATCTCATGTGGTTAAAAACCCTTTTCCTAGGGGCACTAACTGTAACAATAATTGCCATAGTCTCATGCTGTGTCACCCAATGTATCTCAGAAACAAGCCACCCCTTATGATGATCCAAATTGATTGAATGTATGGCTATCACAGCCATTAGAAACCAGTGTTAGTGTGTGAAATCAAAAGTCCCTTTGGTTCTAAAGGGGGGACTGTTGGAAGATAAAAGCATCCATGGCACCTCTGCTAGCCAGGCCACACATCAACCCCCACCATCCCTGATCCACCAGGACTCTCAAAATTAAAGATAGAATGAAACTGCTTAAAATTCTCGACACACATTTTTGATAATTGGGCTGCAATTGATTAAGTGCATCTCACTCAAATAAGCCAACATCAGCAATACAAATAAAACAATATGAAATCCCCTCAAGACATGGAAATACTTTATGCACACACAAACTACTCAGACCCAAATCCCATCACTCACAACTGTCACCAAAAATACACAAATAGGTATGAAGATTAACTCACCCTCACTGAGTGAGACGATGGCATTTCCTCCTGAATTCAGCGACCCCCGAGGCAAGTCACGTCCACATGTCACATCCACAAGCACTAACAAAGCCCAAACCTAAATACGTCTAGCTTTTGCCTCCAAAATGTGGCTACTTTTGAGAACTGAATTGTGTGTTTAATTTGCTGTTGAATAAATTCTACCTCCACTTTAAGCAGGCATCCTGTGCTCATTTACTGGGCTGTGGAACAGACCAGAATTTTCTTCTAACACTTCTTTGGAGTATTTTGCTCAACCAGTGAGGGAGGGAGACACCCTGCTTACACCATGTTACTCACATTGCCTTGGCTGTCCCAGCAAAAACCACTGTGACTCAGTAAGGAAAAAGAGGAACAAATACAAGCATGTTGCATATTACTTAACCCTTAAAAATTTGTGCAAAAGACTATTCACCAGTTGATACCATATAAAGTAACAAAAACAAAAAACAAAAAACCCAAGGCCAAAACTGCAGATATGCAAGTTATCTTATACCAGTGGTCTCCAACCTTTCTGACACCAGGGACCGGTTTCGTGGAAGACAATTTTTCCACGGACCAGGGGGGAGATGGTTTCGTGCGCAACCTAGATCCCACACATGCACAGATGAAGCTTTGCTCACTCACCCACCGCTTGCAAGGCCCAGTTCCTAACAGACCACGGACTGGTACCAGTCCCCGGCAGGGGGTTGGGGACCCCTGTCATATACAATGGCTCATACCATGGTTTCGCCTCTATTAATCACAGGTTAATTGCAGGGTTCAGGACCCCCTTTTATCCCCCAAAGTCCTTGCTTTGTTGGTGGGGAGGTGCTTCCCATGTGCGCAGACCCAACCTTTGTCCTTTTGTTTCCTTAACGACTTGGTTCCTTCTTAACTACTTTCCCTGAGGGAGCTTTTCCTGGCTTTTGTCCACCCTGCTTTTGTGCTTTCATCACTTTTAGGTATGGTGGCTTTGGCTTTGGCCTGGTCTCACACTATCTGCATCTACCATATACTCTGAGAACTATTAGGGAGGGACTGTCTTCACCATGTTTCTCTCGCACAAAATATCTGGACTGAGTTGTTTCCTGTTCATCTGGAATGCACTCCCTCCTTCTGGGGAATCCATCCTACTACATTCCATCACATGTCTACAGTACAGCTAGACCTCTCTCATCCTATCAAAACAACCTGGAACCAACCTTGGAGAAAGGAGAATGTGTGTAACACCACACCTCCTACTACCAGTCCCCTGAGCTGACCCATAAGGATGTTATGATCATGATTAAGAAGGGCCAGGACGGATGTACTGCCTTCCTCTTGATTCAACCAAAGCTTATCAGCAAGGGCATCAGTGTTGTAACCAGATCTAAAACCAGACTAAAAATGGTTCTGTTAATCTATTTCCTTCAAGGAATTACCTCCTTCCTTCAAGAGCCATAGACCAATCACATGTCACTTCCTGGCAGGCTTTAACTAACCAAAGGGACATGGATCTAAAACATAGATGGCTGAACCTACAGATCCAAGGATCCTTTCCACTTCATCAAGATTTGCTGTCTGTTTCTTCAAAGCTTTAGTCTTTTGTCTGCTTCCTTTTGAATTTGGTCTGCTTCCTTTTGTTCCTGGCCTATAACAAAGTGATGTACATCAAAGTGATGTATTTGTTGATGTACCAGTTTTTTTCTATGTGAGATAAAATAACATATTTATGGTATTTTCCTTTTCTTGGAGATTTTCTCTAGGAGAACCACGAGTACTGTTTTCTGGAACATACTGCTTGAAGTGAAGACAAATTGCTATGGCTAGGCCAGTGGCAGGAAAATTCCATTGACCAGTAAGCTTTGTTTGCTGTTTCCTTTGTGGATTCAATCTAAAGAGACAAGGGTTCAGTTAGAAAAGTAGTTTGTCTCAGTGAGGAAATTCAGATTCAATTTCTGCTGAATCTGACAAGGTATGCCAGGTCAGGTGAAGCACCTACAAAATAAGTCATGTAAATGAGTTTGGCCTTTTTATTTCACTTCTCTTGATGTGTTTTTGCTGGTCCTGCTTGTTATCCTAATAGTTCTCCTCCTTTGGTTGTTGATTAGAACTGATACTCAAGGAAAATTGCTATCTGGCCTTCTCAATTTGCAGTTCTTTCTTATTCTTGTATGTCTCTACTACAGGGGTGTCAAACTGGATTTCTTCGAGGGCCGGATCAGCATTGTAGTTCTCCTCTGTGGGCCGGCCGGAGGGGGGGGGAAGCCTGCAGCATCCTGCCGGCCAAAACGGGGCATGGGGGGGGTCTCAAGCGCCCCCCGCCCCGTTTTGGCAGGCAGAATGCTGCAGACGAACTCTGCTCGCCGAAAAAGGGTCCCCGCGAGGCCCGTTTTCGGCGAGCAGAGTGCTGCAGGAGGCCGTGGAGGCCGCAAACAGGCCGGGGGGGCACGCACGACCCCCCCCCACAGCCCATTTTGGCCGGCAGAGGCACCATGGGCCAGTCCTTTGATATTTCCAGGCCAGCCCTGTGGGCAGGATTTAAGCACCCCGCTAGCCAGATCCGGCCCGCGGGCCTTGAGTTTGACACCCCTGCTCTAGTAAATACTATTTCCAGAACAATAAGTACATATCACAGGGCCCATTCATACAGTGAAGAGGGAAGGATTCTGTGGTATTTCTAGGATATGCTTGTTTTTCATATGTACAGTTAGAGAGTTCTTGTTATATTAGTATTTTATCACACCCATTTGATTTTACTTTTGTTGTATAATTAGATTGGTCATTGATCAAATAAACATTATTACAATTACATAAGTAGGGATTAATAGGAATGATCACATGACTTTCTGGACTTTGGATAAGGCTTAAAGGAAATTCAGGTATTCACTGGAACTGCTGAGGTGTTTGTTTTTTTCACTTTCCAGTGGAATTTTATTATAGTAAATAGAAACACATTGTCTTTCTGAAGTATGTTGTGGAAAAAGCCATTTCCTGATATATATTCAGTCAGGGTTTTGGCAGAATAGTTTTGTTTGTTATCAAGAGTTTTTTTTAGAGGAACAATGTTTTCACTTTACATCATTCTGTTTCACAATGTCCTGTATGTCTTGGGGGTTCCTTAATTTAGTAGGTGTCATGCCCCCATCGGAGTCTGACTCTGCAGTGAAAGATGAGCTGGAACAAGAACTGACAGCGAGTGATAGGGCAGCTCCGTTGGCCTTGGAGGAAACTGGGGAAGGGCAGAGTCAGTCCAAGCAAGACTGTTCGGAATTAGTCAGGCCTGCAGGCAGGGAGGAGAGACAGAGCTCAGACGAGGAGCAAGAACCACCCCCTCCTGATGCAAGGGCTCGGAGAGTGCAGAGAAGGCGTGACCAGCGCAGACGGAATAGGCCACTTGCGAGGAGAGTGCCCCGCCCAGCTTCACCAGGCACACCTGGGGAATGAGACTTAAGGAGTCGCTGTGGGGAGGGGCATTTGTCGGGAACAAACACTGAGTTCCTGAAGTGTTGTGTGCCAACGTTTGAACTTGCCAAGAGTCCTTGCATTCCTCGTTGGCGTTCTGGACTAATTATCTGAATCTTTTGCTCCCTGAACTCCTTGCTTTGCTCGTTTTGCCAAATACATTTGGGATTTATTGCCGTGCAGCCTTGGTGCAGAAAAGCTCTGGGCTGGACTAATTGCAGCCAGAGGCTGCTTGAGGTTTGTGTGGGGGTTTGTTCTCACTCTGCTCTAGGACTTGCCAGAAACGTGGGAGCATTTGGGGAGATTTGGAGCAATAAAAGGGCCCGTTTGAACTGCCAGCTGTTTGTGTTATCTCTGTGCCGTGCCCTGGGTCATCAGAGTAGGATAAGATTTAGCTCTCCAAAAGAAATGTCTTGAGTTATCATCACTGCAGCTATGCTATCTTTGTTACTTAAATTGCCAGTAAAAAAATCTTGTTTTTACCCCTTCAAAAGCATAGGAGAGACAACATTTCTTGCTCTGGGTTGAAATGTATGTGTAGCATGAATGTATCTATAGCATAAAATTATACAGCCTGAAGATACATAGGAATGGAGTAGTTGGATGCAGCAGTAGATCTTAGAAAATGATTACTTCACGATCTTCTAAGAACAGACATGTCAAACTCAAGGCCCGCAGGCCAGATCTGGCCTGCAATGTGGTTAGATCTAGCCTGTGGGGCTGCCCTGGAGACAGCAAGGGGCTGGCCCCCGCTGCCCTGGCCCCCGCGGATGCCGGCCCCCATGCACTCAATGCCTCCAGTGCCTCCCCAAGGGGAACTCCCAGCCGGACTGGGGTGGGCCAGAACCAAGACGGCGGGGGCCGGCCCCTGGCTGTTTCCAGGGCGGCCCCGCTGGCCAGATCTAAGGCTGACCGCATTCTGGCCCATGTGGCTGCCACAAAGTTGTTGTAGAGCAGTAGAGCCCCAGCAGCAGTGCCGCACCCACCACCAGGGTCTCTGCCGCCTCAATGGCCCACTCGCCGACCCAGCCTCGCAGCCCACAAGCACTTCCCTTTCATCGGGGATGCCAGCTCCCGTGCGCTCCCCTCGTGCAAGACAGGTTTTTAAAATTTTCTATGTAGTCCAACTTCCGCCTTGGCAGATCTCTGGAGAGCAAGAGGAGGCGGCAGGGGAGCAGTGCTCCCTGGTCCTGCATGAGGGAGGCTGACCCTTCTCAAAAGGGAATCCCCGTTTCCAATTGTGTGTGGTTAGGATTCTGGCTTGTTGGTGCAGCCTTCCCTCACGCAGCTTCCCCGCCACCCCCTCCTCCTCTCCAGAGATCTGTCAAGGCAGAAGGTGGACTCAGAGGAAACTGCTGATGTGGCCCTCAATGAAATTGAGTTTGACACCTCTGTCTTAGAACATAGCATCATATTTGCAAAGAAAAGTAATGTAATTCAGGACTCTGGTTTGTACGTTAATGCTGGAATGCTCTGTACAAGCACATAACTAAATACTGGTAATCCCCCAGGTAAGAACATCCATTTAGCGAACATTCACATGTACGAATTTACCAGGGGTGAAATCCTCCCGGTTCGGCCCGGTTCGGGCGAGTAGGTAACGATTGCAGCAGCTGGTTCGGAGAACCGGGATGGCAGCATGAAGCTCCACCCACCTGCCCCGACATCATCACTTCCTGGTTTTTTTTTA
>QLTV01002593.1:75157-94827 GCA_003457575.1 Thermophis baileyi
TCTAATTGCTTTGCCTTTTCAAGCCGTTCAAGGATAAACTCTACCGATCGCTTACTCAGTTGGAGAGAAGCAACTTCTGAGCTCCTTTCTCTGTTTCTTTAGTCAAGAAGGTTTTTTGGAGCAAAAGTTTTTTTTTTTTTTTTGTTTTATTCTTTTATCTTAATTGTAATTATATAGATGCTGCATATACTGTATGAATAGATAGATAGGACAAAAATTGTTCAATTGCCTCTCCCTCTGTGTGTGTGTGTGTGTGTGTGTGTGTGTGTGCGTGTGTGTGTGTGTTTGTGTGTGTGTCTGTGTGTGTGTGTGTGTGTGTGTGTGTGTGTGTGTGTGTGTGTCTGTGTGTGTATCTTTCTCGCTCTCTCTTTCTCTCTGTCTCTGTGTCTCTTCTCACTCTCTCGGAAAGCCCTGTGTGCTCTCCTTGGGGCTTTTCACTACCCGTTTTTCTTTCTTCCTTTTTGAAATCCGGGCTGGCTGAGGAATGAGCGCAACCCACAATGGAGGCTTCTCTCCTCCTCTCCCTCCTCCTCTAGTGCACACCCTCCCGGCCCCGCCACAGCCAGCCAGGGGGTCGTGAGAGGAGGAGGGGGAGGAGGAGGGAAGCCTCCACTGCGGGTTGCGCTCATTCCTCAGCCAGCCCGGATTTCTAAAAGGAAGAAATAAAAACAGGTAGCGAAGAGCCTTTAGAGCATGCAGGGCTTTCTGAGAGTGAGAACAGACACAGAGACAGGGAGCGAGAGATACAGAGAGAGAGAGAGAGAGAGAGAAACAGAGAGACAGAGACAGAGAGACAGAGAGAGACAGAGAGAGAGAGAGAGAGGGAGATTGGCTGATGGGTGAGCGTCTTTGGGCCGAATCCATCCAGCCAAATATCTCTCTCTCTCACACACACACACACTCCCCCTGGCGGGAAACAGCGGGCGGCTACTTCTGGGTTTGCTCTCCGCCGAGAGAGAGACAGAGACAGAGACAGAGAGACAGAGAGAGATTGGCTGATGGGTGAGTGTCTTTGGTGAGGGCCAAATCCATCCAGCCGAATCTCTCTCTCTCTCTCTCTCTCTCATTCTCCCTGGCGGGAAAAAGCGGGCAGCTACTTCTGGGTTTGCTTTCTGCCGAGAGAGAGACAGAGAGAGAGAGAGACAGAGACAGAGAGAGAGAGAGACAGAGACAGAGAGAGGGGCAAGTGGGGCAGGGAATGGGCTCCAGGAGGGGGAGGAGACCCAGTCTCCCCCATTGTGAAACACGCTAGCTTTCACTGTGCTGTGCAAGGCGCTGCAAGAGCAGTGGGCAGGCCATGGAGGGGGTATTGGGTCTTCCCCCCACCCCACGCCAAAGGAAAGCCAGTCGGGCTTCTCCTTCCCTCCTACCCTTCCCCCTGCTCCCTTCTCCCCGCTCAATCCTATTTTGGGACAGAGAAGTGCGTGCTGGAAACGCGTGTTGGGGCTACGTCGGAGCACATCTTTTGACCCTCCGGCGCTCGCCTGCAACTCTCCGCACTCCTCCAGGCCTGGCTTGCTGAGGGGGGGAAAGCAGCCCTGACGCCTCTGCTTCCCCCCCCCACAGCCCCAGCCATCGCTGCCCGGGGAAGGAACAGGAAACAGAAAGGCTGCGAACAGCGTTCCGCTGCAAGAGCCGGGCCAGGCCTCTCTGCCGTCCAACTCGCCAATGGGGCTGCTTCTGCCGGGCCATCTCCCCCCCCACTGGGCTGTTGGCTCGGTGCTCGGCGGGGGGGTGGATTGCTTCCNCTCTTGGCCCTGCCGACAAGGGAGGAGGAAGGCCAGGCTTGGGGGATGGCCCCCACCCCGCAAGATCTGCCCCCGCCATTCTCTCCTAGCCCTTTTTGCTGGCGGCAACAGCAAATGTACCACAATGAAGGCAGAATGCTGTTGCCGCGCAAAGGCAAGTAGAGGGGCGCTTTGCTCCCGCACTAAGGCTCCAGCCATGCCACTGCTGTGACAGGATGATGGCTCTTTCATCCCTCTGCCACGACAGGGTGACAGGGAGCCACAGTAGAGGGCCCAAAAAGCTGCATGTGGCTCCGGAGCTGCAGGTTGCAGACCCCTGGCCTACACTGAGGGGGAGCTTTCTAATGAAGAGTTAATACAAGTATAAAATCAACTGGAAGGACAAGGGGATGTGGGGGCAGGAGAAGATGAAGAGGAGAAACAGGAAGATGGAGGAGGAGGAGGAGAAGGAGGCGTTTGTGTACTCAAAAAGTTAACAGTAAAAGAATTGGTGGATTTTTTCTCCAAAATGAACCATTTGTTACCCTTTTTGAATGACATTGATCCCAATGAAGAACATGTGGGTAGGATCCAAAGAGAAATCAATAACCTTTTGAAGTGTTATCAAGAAATGTATGAAACAAAACAAAACAAAAACAGTGCAAACAACTCTTGCAGGGTTCCTCCAGAAAGCTGCAGTACACCCATCCCCATCCACCTCAACAGTCCTGGATGAACCACAGCCATCGACCAGCTGTTCCACACTTTCAGACATCAGCAAAGAGGACTAATTTTGATTTTTCTCTGCACTAATGTCTTCACTTTTACCGTATTTCAATATTTTTTACTTTATTTTTAAGTTGTTGAAGAGTATTTGTTATATATTTATATGCTAATTATTGTTATTAAAAAGTTTCATAGAGTAATGTTAATAATGTTCATTTCTTTGAAGAGAAACAAATGAAGGGGAGAAGTGTGTGAGGGGCAGGTAAGTTGGCTTAAAGGGGAAGAAGTATGGTAGAGTATATTGTACAGTACAACAAAGATTTTAATGAGAAGAGAGCTTAAAAGTTTACTAATAGGCAGTATAATATTAAATGAAAATAACACTAGTAACACAAACTCAATGACTTAAGTATGTTGTGTGAACACCTTGATTACACATGGTAGGAGTAAGACACTTTTAATCCCTCAGATGGGCGGNTTGCACAGGGGGCAGGGCACGCGGGAGCGGTGTCGCACACACATTGCATTATGGGTGCCGGCACGCGCACGCTTTCAGCACGCAACAAGAAAAAGGTTAGCCATCACTGCCCTATACCATTTCAGACAAATGATTGTCTAATCTCTTCTTTAAAACTTCCATTGACAGAGCAGAGAGCACCCACAACTTCTGAAGGCAAACTGTTCCACTGATTACCGTATTTTTCCGACTATAAGATGCACCTGACTATAAGACGCACCTAGGTTTAGAGGAGGAAAACAAGAAAAAAAATATTCTGAACCAAATGGTGTAGTAATATATTTAATACAATATAGAAGAATAATATTTCAACCATGTAAAGTCAACAGTGGTATTAAGAACCATCACTGTCATTAACAAATGAGGAGAGACTTTAAGGTTCAAGCACTCTTCTAATTTTTTGGAAACCCCAAGAACTCATCATTGCTAGTGTCAGAATTTAGGAAACTCAGTTGCTCACAATCACTGATATCACTTTCTTCGCTATCTTCATATATGATACTATCTTCAGTTCCATCTAAGGCATTGCGAATGCCACATTTTTTGAATGACCGTGCAACGATTTTGTCCTTCACTGAGTGCCATGATGTTTTAACCCATTCACAAACTTGAGTGATAGTGGGCCTCTTCATTTGTCCAGTAGGTGTCAGATCATGTTTACCAGCAGCCATCCATTTGTTCCACTCTACTCGCATATAGACTTTAAATGGTTTGTTGATGGAAACGTCAAGAGGTTGAAACTGGCTGGTAAGACCCCCAGGAATTACAGCTAGATGAGTCTTCACTTCTTTAAATCTCTTTTTTGTGGTTTCGCTAATATGTGCTCTAAACTGGTCGAGCACTAATAAAGCAGGTTTTTCCAGAAGCCCTCCAGGACGTTTGGACCACACTTTTTCAACCCATACTCTCATTCCATTTTTGTCCATCCATCCTTTCTCATGAACATGCACAACAACTCCTTTTGGAATCACTTCTTTTGTAAAGGTTTTCCTTTTGAAAATTAACATCGGTGGCAATTTGGTGCCATCTGCACGGCAGGACAACACAACAGTGTAATGTGTTTTCTCATGTCCTGAGGTTTTCACGGTTATGGTTTTGGCACCTTTCAGACCAACAGTCTTATTAGATGGCACATCAAAGGTTAGCGGGACTTCATCCATACTGGCCAATTTCAAAAATTATTTTTCTTCCTAGCATCTATTACAAATGTATGAAAAGACAGAATCTTAGATTCATATTCTTTTGGCATTTTTTGCGCAATTCTAGTTTTGGTGCGCATAGCAAGGCCATATCGCCTCATAAATCTGTAGCACCACGATGGTGATCCAGTAAAATCCTGAATGTCTTTCTCTACAACAATAGCAATAGCACTTAGACTTATATACCGCTTCATAGTGCTTTTACAACCCTCTCTAAGTTTACAGAGTCAGCATGTTGCCCCCAACAATCTGGGTCCTCATTTTACCCACCTCGGAAGGATGGAAGGCTGAGTCAACCTTGAGCCGGTGAGATTTGAACTGCCGAACTGCAGCTAGCAGTCAGCTGAAGTAGCCTGCAGTGCTGCACTCTAACCACTGTGCCAACTCGGCTCTGCGTTTTGCTTCATATATTACCATTTTTGTAGAAACTGCGAAGCCATTACTCCAGTTATGTGTGATCCATTCTTTCATGTCCACCTCTAACTGTGGCCACTTTGCAGCAAGCCCACGAAAATTGTGCTTACTTTTATCTTTTACTTTTTGCAGCTGATCCACCTGTTTCCTCCACTCTCTTATCATTTTTTCAGTTGGAGGTGGCCCAAAATGTTTCTCCGCTGCTCTGTTTCCATGTTCCTCAGCATATTTTACTACTTCCAGTTTAAAAGAAATTTTATATGCTTGTCTTTTCTGCTTTGACATCCTTGTACCGGTATGTAGCGTGAGGAGGTACCGTAGTATTTTTCTGCAAGAAAGAACTGTCAGTAATGTGTCTTTTATTGTTATGAGAGCACTGTAGCTGAGAACATCAAGGAATGACACACTATTATAGGGGATCTGCTGCAGACATTCTGTTATGGGGGACATGTTTAAGATTTTACCTTTATAGGGGACAGTTTATAAAGAGGACACTTTATTAGAGGACACTTTCTTAGGCACTATTCATAGGACCGTATTTTGTTTCCGCAGTGTCCCCTTACATCCCCATGTACCGGTATGTGTGTGTGTGTATGAAAGTAAAAACAAAGGAATGGCTGATTGGAATGGTAGTCAGATTTCAGATTTTAACCGTGCCAGGTGAGCAGACGAGACCTTCCCCAATGGACGCTTGCTGGACGCTTGCTTAAATGGACGCTTGCTCCGATGATCCAGGCAGCTGGGATTGCCTCTCTCCCTCCCCCCATTGTCTCTGCCTTCCATTGCTGCTGGAGGTACCGTGAAAGCATCCAACAAGGCTCCCGCAAGCCTCCTGTGAGCCAGGCAGCTGGAATCGCCAACTCGCCTCCCCGGCCCGTGCGTTTTTGCAGAAGGCTTCCCCGCCGCGCCCTGCTTCAACTGCTTGCCCTTGGCTAATGGATCGTGGGCGCTGTGCTGCAATGGAGAGGCCAGCACAAGGGAAATACGAGGAGCAGGGAAAGAGGAGAAAGCGGCCTCCTTCCCTCAAGCTGGCCGCTCTGTTGCCCATTTCTCCATTGCAGCACAGCTCTTCTGCCCACAAAAGCCTCGTCTTTGATGGCCGACGCCAAAGCAGAGAAAGTGCTGCCGGGAAGAAGCCAGTTGGCCCGGGAGTTGGGTACCCTTCCTCCCGCGCTCCACCCCACCTGCCACCCCCAAATTGCATCAATGGATAAGTGAGGGGCAGGAAGCCATGCCATGCCCAGCGATGGGGGAAAAGGGACGGCAAGAGGAGCCCGGTCTCGCTACGCGCACCCGGCAACCTGGCCGCTTCCCTTGCCTGCCCTCTCTGGCGCTGGAAGCCAAGCCATACCTCTCTCTCTCCATGTCTCTGGGCTCACAGTCCACCACGCAGGCCGGGAAGGGCGCACTTGTGGCGGGGCGTCCTCGGTGAACTGCTTGACAAACTTGTGCAGGGCAGGCAGACATAGAGTGCTCCCAGGCCAGCCAGTGGTGGGATCAGCCGGTTCTCTGAACTGCACACAACTTTAACAACCAGTTCGGCCGAACTGGCTGAATCCCATCTCTGCATTGCTGCCTCAGCCGAGGAATGCTGGAGCTTTCGCAGCCGATTGGCGGTTGGATTGGCCTCCCGGAATACCGCCAATCAGCTGTTCCAGGCAGCGGGGATCGCTGCTGCCTGTCGCCGCTGCCGCACCAACTCCCTCCCCCCAGGTATGGCAAACCCCCAGCTGATGCAATATTCACTGTATAAGACACACAGACATTTTCACCCACTTTTTTGGGGGGGGGGGAAGTGTGTCTTATACACCGAAAAATACGGTAATTATTCTCACTGTCAGGTTGCAGCTATCCTTGTTAGGATTCCATCCATTGCTTCTAGTTCTGCCATCAGGTGCTTTGGAAAATCTCTTCTTTGTGGCAGCCCCTTGGATATTGGAACACTGCTATCATGTCACCCCTAGTCCTTCTTTTCATTAGACTAGACATACCCAATTCCTGCAACCGTTCTTCGTATGTTTTAGCCTCCAGTCCCCTAACCATCTTTGTTGGTCTTCTCTGGACTCTTTCTAGAGTCTCAACATCTTTATATCATGGCTACCAAAACTGGATGCAATATTCCAAGTGTGATCTTAACAAAACATTATAAAGTGGTAGTAACACTTCACATGATCTTGATTCTATCCCTCTGTTGATGCTGTCAGGGTTCCGACAGATGCTCTAATTAAATCATGAGCCTTGAGCCAAGTTTCAAAAGAAATCCAGTTGTTTATTAGGAGCAACATGTCAGCACGTACCCAAGTGAAGCCAGCTCTGCCCCATGTAATGTACGGCCCAATTATGACCCTGTTTCCCCCCTCCTCCCAGGGTGTGCCATAAATCACATTCTCCAATGGAGCACTTTCGCAGGCTGCAGAGATCACGCCCCTCCGGCTGTTGCCGGTAACCTGGGATACAGCCTTGAGAAAGGTATGCGTGGAATGTGCTTCTGGTTGTGGCTGCTGTGCTGCTCTGTCAGTTTCCCCTACTCCTGCCTATGGCAACTCGAGAGCAGGCCAGGGATGCTTTGCAAGTTGACAGATGCAGCCCAGGATTGCATTGACTTTTTGGGTGGCTGCAGCACACTGCTGCCTCATATTTAAACAGTGGTCCACTAAGACTCCTAGATCCCTCTCGCAGTTACTGCTATTGAGTCAGGTACCACCTATTATTCTGTAGCTGTGCATTTGGTTTTTCTTGCCTAAGTGTAAAACATTAATTTTCTCACCATTGAATTTCATTTTGTTAGATAGGGCCCAGGGTTCAAGTCTGCTGAGATCCTTCTGGATCTTGAGCCTATCTTCTGGAGTGTTGGTTATTCCCACCAGCTTGGTGCTGTATGCAAATCTGATAATCTGGTTCACCCCTGGAAACTTAGACTTTTGTGCCAGCCACTCTGTCAACCCTGCCCTACCGCTGTCAACCTGCCCAGCCTGCCCTACCTCACAGGGTTGTTTTGGGGTGAGGAATAAGATTCAGGGAGCAGCCTTCAGCTCGTGTGGTGAGGGTAGGAGGGGAGAGCCATGGAATTAATGGATCAATCAATCCATGCAATGGGTGGCATATGGCTGCTATTGCCTACTCGCCCCTGGCACAGAGCCACCGGAGATGCTGCTGACCCCTTGCTAGGAGGAAATCACCCCCACCCCAGTTTGGGTGCCTACCTGGAGAGCCTTGCAGGGAACAGCTGATTAGTGGCAGTGATTTTTTCCCCAGGCTGCAAGTATTGTAGGTAGCCCTTTAAATCACCCCCACCCCACTTTGGGTGCCTGCCTGGAGGTGCTTTAATTCCTGGGCAGAAGGCTGCACGGCCTTGCTGGAAACAGCTGATGGGTGGGCAGCAGTGGTCCGGAGGTTCCACACCAAAGCCTCTCTGTTCACAATGGCGGCCATTGCCGGTAGTTAAAAAATGCTAAAAAAAGTAAAAAAAAAAAGTTGGCCACGCCCACCCAGTCACATGACCCGTCCACCAAGCCACAGCCACCAAGCCACACCCACAGAACCAGTAGGGAAAAATTTTTGAATTTCACCACTGCTGCAGCCTGATTCTACAGTTGTTGAAATTCATTTTTTTCTCATTAATCTACACTCAGTACCCCATAATGACAAAGTGAAAACAATTTTAGAAATGTCTGTAAATTTATTTTTTAAAAACCCTCAAATATCACATTGGCATAAGTATTCAGACCCTTCACTCAGTACTTTGTTGAAGCACCTTTGGCAGCAATTACAGCCTTGAGTCTTTTTGGGTATGATGTGACAAACTTTGCACACCTGGATTGGGGGATTTTCTGCCATTCTTCCTTGCAAATCCTCTCAAGCTCAGTCAGGTTGGATGGCGATCGTCGGTGGACAGCCATTTTCAGGTCCCTCCAGAAATGTACAATAGGGTTCAGGTCGGGGCTCTGGCTGGGCCACTCTAGGACATTTACAGAGTTGTCCCTAAGCCACTCCTGTGTTGTCTTGGCTGTGTGCTTAGGATCGTTGTCATGTTGGAAAGTGAACCTTCGGCACAGTCTGAGGAACTGAGCTCTGTGGAACAGGTTTTCATTGAAGATATCCCTGTACTTTGCTCCATTCAGCTTTCCCTCAACCCTGACCAGTCTCTGCTGCTGAAAAACACCTCCACAGCATGATGCTGCCACCACCATGCTTCACTGTTGGGATGATATTGGGCAGGTGATGAGCGGTGCCTGGTTTCCTCCAGACATAATGTGTAGAATTGAAGTCAAATAGTTAAATCTTGGTTTCATCAGACCACAGAATCTTGTTCCTCATAGTCTGAGAGTCCTTCAGGTGCTTTTTTGCAAACTCCAAGCGGGCGTTCATGTCTTTTTCCACTGAGGAGAGGCTTCCGTCTAGTCACTCTTCCATAAAGCCCAGATCGGTGGAGGGCTGCAGTGATGGCTGCCCTTCTGGAGCTCTGTCCCATCTCCACACAGGATCTCTGGAGCTCAGTCAGAGTGACCATCGGGTTCTTGGTCACCTCTGTTACTAAGGCCCTTCTCCCCTGATTGCTCAGTTTGACCGGGCGACCAGCTCTTGGAAGAGTCCTGGTTGTGCCAAACCTCTTCCATTTGAGAATTATGGAAGTCACTGTGCTCTTAGGAACCTTCAGTGCAGCAGAAATTTTATTGTAGCCTTCCCCAGATCTGTGCCTTGCTACAGTATTGTGTCTGAGCTCTGCAGGCAGTTCCTTTTACCTCCTGGCTTTTGCTCTGCTACAGTATGCATTGTCAGCTGTGAGGCCTTCTATAGAGATGTGTGTGCCTTTCCAAATCCCGTCCAAGTTTTCACTTTGTCATTATGGGGTACTGAGTGTAAATTAATGAGGGAAAAAATGAATTTCAACAACTGTAGAATCAGGCTGCAGCATAACAAAATTGACAAAAGTGAAGGGGGTCTGAATACTTTCTGAATGCACTGTAGTCTAGAGTATCTACATTACACATTGCAAGGGTATATGGGAATGACCTTTGGAGGGTGGGGAATGCTGCCTGATGCTTCCTTAAAAAGCTGTGTCTTTTCCTGGGCTCATGTGTAGCATCAAAATCCTAGGAAGATATATACTTGAGTTGAGGCAAGTGGGGAGGAGGAGGAAGAGGAAGAGGTACTTTATTTGGCCAAGTGTGTTTAGACGGACAAGGAATTTGTCTCTGGTACAGAAGCATTCGGTGTACTTGCAAAACAACAAAGAAAAATCACAGAAGTAGAATTGGAAGAATTGCAAAGGTCCACCCAGGGCAAAGAAATCAAATCCTTGCCAGAAGTAACTCAGAATGTAGAGGCAAACTAGGGGGAGTTAGCAGTAGAGGAAGCCAGCACAGCTGTTGAATTGTTTTCCTTCTGAAACCAGGCACCCTCTCCTCTGCCTCAGAAAGAACAAAGCCCTCTAACTAAAGTAGTAGAAGAATTGAAACAAAGAATAACTGAACATCTAGAACAGCACAAAAACAGCAGAATAAGGTTGCCTGGGTTGAAGCTTGTTCCAAAGAAACAGCTAGCACAAACATTAAAATATGCCACTACTGCAGTATCAAATATAAGCACCAGCTCACTACAAGAAACAAACCAACTAATGTACAGTACAGCTGCAGTTATGCCTGGGATGCAAAATCAAGGAAGAAGTAAAAAAAGCCAAACAGTGCACCACCAAAATGGAAGATCAGGCTAGAAAATAAGATCAGCAAGCTAAGATCAGATGCAAGTAAGCTAGAACAGATGAAAGAAAAGAAGCTGAAGAACAAGAAGACTAAAGAATACCTGATCAAGAAATACCACCTAGAAACAAGGAAGATCAAGGAAGCACTGGAAATAATAAACAAATAAAAGCTATAGACAAGAAGATCAGACATGAACCTCGAATTGCACACTAGAAGCAGAATCTCCAATTTCAATCCAATCAGCAATGTTTTTACCAATCCATCAATGGAGAGACTGCAGTGAATCAGTCAGCACCTGACAAGGAAGAAACAGTACAGTTCTGGGCACAGATGTGGGATAACTCAAAGAAATACAACAAGAACACAGCTTGGTTCAAGGAGGTGGATTAGAATAAAAAAGAAGCTGAAATGAACTTATAATAATAGCAGAAATGGTGGAGATGAAGAACTGGCCAGCACCAGGTCAATAGCAATAGCAATAGCACTTAGACTTATATACCGCTTTACAGTGCTTTACAGCCCTCTCTAAGCGGTTTACAGAGTCAGCATATTGCCCCCAACAATTTGGGTCCTCATTTCACCCACCTCGGAAGGATGGAAGGCTGAGTCAACCTTGAGCCTGGTGAGGTTTGAACTGCCAAATTGCAGGCAGCCGGCAGTCAGCAGAAGTAGCCTGCAGTACTGCACTCTAACCGCTGCACCACCGTGGCTCATGGTGATGAATTGCATGGATTTTTGTTGAAACTTCTGACTAGTCTACACCCACTTGCTGCTTGTGATGACTCCCCCAGACACTTCCCCAGATACCTCTCCAGATGTCAGCTCGGAGGAAGATGAACCAGTTCCGGGCACATCAAGAGGGGAGTTTGGACAATGGCTCCAAGCAGCCATCTGAGAGGGATGTGGCTGGAACACAGCTGCAGCAGGACAGCTCTGAGGTTTCAGGTGGGGAAATCATGCAGCTGCAGCCAGTCAGCAATGAGGAAGAGAAACTGCCTTCTGCACCTGATCCAACAACATGTAGGGCAGAGAAAAGGCAGGAGCAGAGAAGGTCAGCCAGATTACTCGTGAGGAGGTAGCCTTGCCCTTCTTAAAGGGCTGCACCAGAAGCTGGCTATTTACCATAGCAGATAGATGGAGATGATGCTGGGAATAATGCGTTTGTTTTCTTGCTGTGTGTTCTTGCCTTGAACTTTGGATTGTGTCTCTTCAGCTGTTTCCTTTGCCTTGCCTTTGCTTGTGGATTTGCCTTTGTCTTGGAACTTGCTTTTTCCTAGTGGACTGGACTCGCCTTTGCCTTGAGGACTAGTGTTGGCTTCATTTGAGTAGCCTGTGGGACTCATTGGGGTTGAGCTGGTGCCAGCACAGGGAATTGCTGGGGAATCCCAATTAAGGCTCAGAAGCCTTAATAAAGACTCCTTACACCCGTGGTGTATGTGTGTGCATGAGTGGGACAGCACACTGCCAGCAGTTTAACAACATATTGCAAGGAGGTGAAATTGAAGAGAGGCTAACACCTGGCAAAACCTACCTGATAATGAAAGATCTAGCAAAAGGGGCAGCACCAGGCAACTACAGACCAATTACCTGCTTACCAACAACTTTCAAATTGCTAACTGGTGTGGTAGCTGATGCAGTCCAACAGCATCCTGTAGAAAATAAGCTCTTACCACCTGAGCAGAAAGGAAACCGCCCAAACAGCAGAGGAAGAAAAGATCAACTCCTAATTGACAAGATGATTCTGGAAAACTGCAAGAGAAGGAAGACCAACCTGAATGTAGCGTGGATTGATTACAGGAAGGCATTCAACTCCCTGCCACATGATAAAGTGTCTAGAAATAACAGGGGTCAGTAGAAACATCAGAAGCTTTGTGCAAAGATCGATGGCACAATGGAAGACACAGTTGCTGGTCAATGGTGAGAGACTGGGAGAGGTTAATATCAAGAGAGGAATCTTTCAAGGAGACTCACTTTCACCACTACTGTTTGCCATTGCACCGATTCCTCTGTCAACAATATGAATAACTCAGGCCATGGCTATCAAACATCAAAAACATCTGCCAGGCTATTCCGCCTCCTTTACATGGATGATCTGAAGCTATATGAAACAACAGCATCTAAAATAGAATCACTGTTCAAGACTGTCCCTATATACAGCCAAGATACTGCAATGGAGTTTGGACTGGATAAATGTGCCATGCTCACCATCAAACGGGGAAAAATAGTGAAAACTGAAGGAATCAAGATGCCCTATGGAAATAACATCAAGAGTCTGGATGAAGACAATCACTATAAATACTTGGGCATCCTTCAAGCTGACAACATCAAGCACACTGAAGTTGAGAAAAAGTTTAGAAGTGAATACATCGAGAGTGAAGAAAATCTAAACTCAGTGGAATCAATACCATCAAGGCAATTAACACCTGGGCAATTCCAGTCATTAGATACACAGCTGGAATAGTGGACTGGACTCAAGCAGAATTAAAAGCAATGGATAGGAAGACCAGAAAAATAATGACAATGAATCATGCCCTTCATTGACGCAGCAATGTTGACAGACTCTACTTACCAAGGAATATGGGTGGGCATGGAATGTTGCAAGTACATCAGATGGTTGAAGACGAAAAAAGGGCACTGGAAGAATATCTGAAGGATAGTGAAGATGCACTGAAACTAGTATACCAGGAATGCTTACTGAGCACTGGAGAAACCAAACTGGCCTACAAGAAGGACCAAATGAAGAACAGAAAGGAGGCATGGGGAGACAAAGCATTACATGGCCAGTACATTAAAAAAATAGCAGGAAAAGCAGATAATAACAAGACCTGGCAATGGCTAAGAGCAGGAAAGTTGAAGAAAGAGGCAGAGGGGCTAACTGGCTGCACAAAACCAAACCTTAAGAACAAATGCATACAAAGCCAGAATTAAGAAGACAGCAACAGACAGCAAGTGCCACCTATGCAAAGAAGCTGAAGAAACAGTGGACCACCTGGTAAGCTGCTGCAAGAAGATTGCACAGACTGACTACAAATAACGGCATGACAAAGTAGCAACAATGGTGCATTGGATGATCTGCAAGAATCATTTGCCTGCAAGCAAGAACTGGATACAATTAAAAAATAAAAGAATTTTGACTCTGGAAGGACATGATCTTCAGATAGGTTGGCATGCCTTCCTGTGGGATGGCAAAAATAAAGTCCATAGTTACTTCCAGAGACACTTAATTTGGGACGCACTACTGCAAGTTTGGCAAAAAATTAAAAGAAATCACTACAATAAAATACCTGGCTGGTTATCGACAATGGAAGCACTAATTTACCCAAATGTACTGGACCTGGATAAAATAAAAAGATATAAAGAACTATTAAAGGAACAAGGAGAATTGAAAACAAGAGCAGAACTAAAGGAGCAGGGTATAGAAATTGACTGGTGGCCATATGTACAGATTCAAACTAGACATAAAAGAGATTTAGAATACTATGGATTCCAAAAAGAGGAACACGAATTAGATAAGATTATACTAGGCCCAGAGGACAAAATGATTACAAAAATTTATAACTATTTGCTGAGATACAAAATGGAAGAGGAGGTAGTGAAAGAGGTGATGATAATATGGGCAAATTTTTTTGGCTATTATATAAAATGGGAGAAATGTGAGTATAACTATTTACTGAGATATAAAATGGAAGAGGAGGTAGTGAGAGATAACATGGGCAAAAAATTTCGGCTACAATATTGAATTGGAGAAATGGGAGAAAATTTGGGGAAAAAGCTATAAATTGACGATGTCTGTAGCATACAAAGAAAATATTTATAAAATGTTCTACAGGTGGCACCTCCCACCAGCAAGGATATCAAAAATGTACCCCAACTAATCACCAGAATGTTGGAAATGCAAACAACATCAGGGAACATATTACCACAATGTGGTGGTCATGTCAAAAAGCAAAGCAATACTGGAATAGGTTAAGGAAATGGATCGAAGAGATAACAAACCAGCAAATAGAAATGAAACCGGAATTATTTTTATTAGGAATACCTACAGGGAACCAGGACAAAAAAAAATGCAATATTTAATTTTACATATTATAATAGCGGCAAGAATAGCATTTGCACAAAATTGGAAGAACAATAATATACCGTCGGAGGAATGTGTGATTAAGAAAATTCTAGAGTGCGCAGAAATGGACAGGCTCACAAAAGAAATGAATGATAAAGAAGAAACAGAATATTACAAGATATGGAATGATTGGTATAAATGGCTAGATGACAGGTGTAAAGGTGAAGAAAGATTAATCTCAAAGAAGGTATAGAAGTCAGAAAGGAGCAATGAATCTGTAGAAATGGAATCGACATATAAGAAATGACTGTAATATTGTGTATTAGAAGTATATATAATGATGGAAATATAAATATAATTAATTGTAAACTGAAAAAGAGGGACAAATGGATGTAAAATTGATGTAAATCGATATAGAAAGACTGTCAAAAAGTAGATTGTAAAAAATCTTTTTTAGAAAATGTTCAATAAAAATTATTTAAAAAAAAAAAGAACTGGAGGGACCATAAAATAGAGAAAGTAATAGAAAATCATCAACCAGGCTACTTGAGGGACATCTCATCCCACTGGGATTGGCCCGTCCCACCCATGCTGGCAGAGGAGGGATGCTGTGTGCCCCATTGCCCCAATTATTCCGGCTTGCGGGGTCCAGGAGAAGGGCTTTGTCTGCCATTGCACCTGCCCTGGGGAACATCTTTCCCCTCTATGTGAGGTCAGCCCCAACCCTCCTGACCTTTCATAAGGGCCTAAAGACCTGACTCTTTAGCTTGGGGCCTCAATGGGGAGGCATCACAGTGGAGGTGGTTGATCAAGGAACAACAGATGGGGAGGAAGGCTTTGGAAACTGCCTTTTCATTTACATTCATCATCAATATTGTAATCCATCCCTCTATTTTTCAAAAAGATGATTTGTATTTACCACAATTAGCCTCCTTGAACGCCAATGGGAAGGCACAGTATGAATTCTGCGCATGAGCTGTGGAAATACACTTGCACCCTCAAAGCTCACTGTCAGGCCGAAGCCATTTTCTTTGGGTCTTTGGCCTGCCACACTTTATGCTAGTTTAAAATGTATTCTTTGCTATGGGAATTTGGGAGGGGCAGTTGCATGAGGGATGTCTGCATGTAGCCACAACAAATTCCTTCTAGATTGTCAAGGTCATCCTTTGTCCTGCACCTACACGGAAGAAGGTGGAGTTCCTACCAAGCTACCAGATGAAGATTGGTTCATGTGATGAACTTGGGGGAGTGGGGACAAAGGCTTGAACTTTCAACTGGGTGGAGAAACCCCGAAGACTTCAGATTCGGGATTTCTCCCAGCCGTGCTGACATGGCTCTGTTAATAAATTGGAACTTTGAGGAATGCTTTGCCTCGGACTCTGATTTAATTCCAGATGCTATTCGGAACCCTGACACTATCCCGAATTTCTCATAAAACTCTCCCACCAACCCCAACTTTGGGGCGCTGTTCGGGGTCCTAAGCCCCAGCACCGTCCCGGCAACAGGCGGCGCAAAGACTCAGGGAAGATGGAGGAGAAGGATCGAGCCGCCGGGGAACAAGGAGAGGACGATCCCATTAAAAGGATCAGGATCCACTACTCCCCCTCCCCAGAGTTTGCAGCTGCCATGGAGGCTGCAGAGAGAGAGCACCAGTCGGGGGCTCGGTGCAGATTGCCGGCCCCTGAGCCCCTCTCTCGGATGGAGCGGACCTGCCAGGGAGCAGTTGGGGGGTTGAGTCCTCCCCCCCAGCGAGCGTGGGAGCCTCACCTGGGCTCGGGAGCTATCACGGCCCATGAGTGGAGGCAGCAGAAGATCCTGCTCACCAGTCGATCCAAAGGTGAGGGATCCCAGCCGCTGTCTCGCAGCCAATCGCTGAAGGATCTCCACGACCAGTTCGGCCGCCTAACCGTAAGTTGAACTAATCCCCAACCGGGACCCGAAGCCACTAGATGGAACCTGGCCCAACCCACGTTCTCCTTCCCAAGGAAGCACCTGGGGCCCCAGTTGAGTGGGGACACCACCTCCTTCCATACCGCAGCCAGCGGGACCCCGGGGGACCCTCAAACCGGAGTGAAGCCTACGTGGACCACCATTCACCCCGAGCCGCGGGCGACCCACCACGCTGACCTAGCGAGCCCACCTCTAAGGCAGCAGGGAGCGTGGAAACCGCAGCCTCTGGCCCAGCAGCCAAGCCTCGGCACGGTGCCGCCGTGGCAAGCCCCACCCGGATGGGCCTTCTTCCCCGGAGTGGGATGGGTGCAGTGTCAATGGACGCCTGGGGCCCCTCTGCCACCCAACTTTGCGCCGGGGCTTGGGATGGCGCAGCAAACCCCCGTGATGCCAGGCCTTGCCGCACAAACCCCAGCGCAAGGGCCCCTCCCCCCCACTGGGGGAGCAGGCCAACAGATGCAGCCGGGAGGGGGGCTAGTCGGAGGGCCCCCGCAGCCAGCAGCCGTTCCGTCAGCCGCGCACGTGCAAGCCGCTGCCCCACCGGCCCGAGTGCCACCTCCCCAGTTCCGGGCGACGGTCGATGGGGATCCCAAAAAATTGGCCTACTTCCTCCACCGCGTGTGGGCTTATGTGGACGAGTACGGCACATGATTCCAGTCTGACAGACAGTTAATCGACAAGATAACCGAGGGGATGAACGAGGGGGAGGCAGCCGAGTGGGTGGCTGAGCTACATGACGAAGCGGCCCCCGAGCTAGATGACGCGGATGAATTCATCCAACTAATGAGGGTCTGGTTCTACGACGTGGCCCAATAGGTAGACGCTGAAGAGCGAATCAAGGGATTAAGGGCGCACGTGCAAGCCGCCGCCCCACCGGCCCGAGAGCCACCTCCCCAGTTCCAGGCGACGTTCGATGGGGATCCCAAAAAATTGGCCTACTTCCTCCACTGCGTGTGGGCTTATGTGGACGAGTACGGCACGCGATTCCAGTCTGACAGGCAGTTAATCAACAAGATAACTGAGGGAATGAACGAGGGGGAGGCAGCCGAGTGGGTGGCCAAGCTACATGACGAAGCGGCCCCCAAGCTAGACGATGCGGACGACTTCATCCAACTAATGAGGGTCAGGTTCTATGATGCGGCCCAACAGGTGGACGCTGAAGAGCGAATCAAGGGGTTAGGGCAGGCGGGACGCCCAGTGAAAGAGTTAGTGTGGGAGTTCAGAAGAGCGGCCGGGAAAGTGCGAGACTGGCCCGAGTGACTCTTGGTGCATACGTTCCGCGACGCCCTAGATCCCGAATTAAAAGAGGCGTGTGAGATCCGAGGGGTTGGCTCGGTATGGCACTGCCATTGCCCTGGATCACGTAGTCCGTGGCCGGAAGAAACCCCCCGCAGATCGACAAGCCCAGAGGCCGTTGGGACGCCGCGTTCCCCCGAAACCAACTGTCGCCCCAAGTCCTGAACCAACGCGAGGCATGAAATGCTTCTGATGTGGTCAAGCTGGCCACCCAGCGTCCGAGTGCCTGGCGCCAGCCCCAATAGCGTTGCCACGGGCCAAGCCAACCCCGGCCCCCAGGAGGAGGCCGACGAAGCCACCAGAGCTCCACCCATCACCAGCAGAGGAACCAACCCCACGATGGGATGAAGGAGACAGTGGCGAAGACGACCCGATGGTGAGTGAAGCCGTTCGCCCCTTCCTCGTTAAGGCAAAAATCACAGTGCCGGGGACGGGGAAAGAGGAAGCAGTAGATGCCATAGCAAAGCCATGCCCCCAGGCTCCCAGCAGGTGCCCGCGAACTACCGAGACCTAGAGGGGGTGTTTAGTGAAGAGGACTGCAACTACCTCCCCCCTCATCAGCCCACAGACTGCGCGATAGAAATTGAGCCTGGTGCCACACTCCCAAAGCCCAAGATGTACTCCATGACCCCAAAGGAATTGGGAGAGCTGAGGAGGTACATCGATGCCAATTTGGAGCGAGGGTTCATCCAACCAGCAAAATCAAAGATCGCCGCCCCTGTGCTCTTCAAGGAGAAGAAAGACGGGGGGGGTAAGGTTGTGCGTTGACCTCCGGGGGATCAATGCAGTGTGTGTGCAAAACACCTACCCCCTCCCCCTCATGAAAGACTTGCTGAACCACTTGGCCAAAGGCAAGATATTCACCAAGCTGGACTTGAGGGAAGCTTACTACCGCATACGAATCAAGGAGGGGGACGAGTGGAAGACCGCGTTCAACTGCCCACTGGGGAGTTTCCAGTTCTGAGTAATGCCTCTTGGACTGCAAGGACCCCCCGCGGTATTCATGCAATACATCAACGAGGTACTCCACCCCCATGTGTACAAGGGGGTACTCGTTTATTTGGATGACATTCTCATCTTCAGTGAAACACTAGAGGAGCATGTGAAACTAGTGAGGCAAGTCCTAAAGAAACTTCTGGACGCCAAGCTGTATGCTAAGCTTTCCAAGTGCGAATTCCATAAGACCTCCCTGGACTACTTGGGCTACCGCATCTCCAGCGAGGGAATAGAGATGGATCCCGAAAAGGTGAAAGCAGTGCTCGATTGGCAGCCTCCACACACTCGTAAGCAGCTACAGAGCTTCTTAGGCTTTGCAAACTTCTATCGGCAGTTTATCCTGTCCTTTGCCGCGGTGGCGCTGCCACTGACTGAACTGCTAAAGACTGGTCCATCACCCACCAAGCCGAGGCCCAATCAGCCGATTGGTTGGACAATGGAATGCCAGAAGTCATTCGAAAAGCTGAAACAGCTCTTCGTCCAAGAACCGATCTTGCAGCACCCCGACCCAGACAAGCAGTTCATAATCCAGTCGGACGCCAGCGACGTAGCAGTGGCAGCGGTGCTGCTACAGAAAGATGGCAAAGGCCAAATCCAGCCCTGCGCCTACGTTTCAAAAAAGCTCACAGCAACCGAGAGGAGATGGTCCATCTGGGAGAAAGAAGACTAAATCTTGCAGCACCCCGACCCAGACAAGCAGTTCATAATCCAGTCGGACGCCAGCGACGTAGCAGTGGCAGCGGTGCTGCTACAGAAAGATGAGGGAGGTCAGCTCCTGCCATGCGCATACGTATCGAAGAAACTCACCCCCACTGAGAGGAGGTGGGCCATTTGGGAGAAAGAAGCATATGCCGTTCGTTGGGCGCTGCTCATGTGGAGACAATTCCTAGAAGGGGGCAAAGCACCGTTTGAGGTGTGGACAGACCACAAGAAACTCGAGGCCCTGAAAACCCCCAGGAAGCTCTCACCCAAACAAGTGTGTTGGGCGCAATACTTCAGGCGATTCAATTTCGACCTGAAACACATCCCAGCTGGAAAGAACCTACTAGCTGATGCCTTATCCAGGAAACCCCAATATGACAG
>QLTV01002594.1:1685-15670 GCA_003457575.1 Thermophis baileyi
CATAATTTCTAAAATTTCTACCCAGGTCCCTGTCTCCCTTTCAAACATATCTTCCAACTTTCTTAATATATTTTCCCCCGGGTTTAATTCATCAATAACTATTATTTTCATTGTTGTCTCCTCTTTGTCTTCTTCCTTCTTCATTTCTTCTGTTGACTCCTCCCTTTCCTGGGCGTCTTGTTCTTTACTCATCATCCCTCGTATGGTATTTTCCATTTTTTCCATGATCTCCTTAAATGTTTTCTCCATGGTGTCTTTTGTGCTTTGAAAGAGTAACGCCATCTCCTTTGAAGTTCCACCCATTTTTGCCTTATAAAGATTCAACTTTTGTCCAACAGTCCAAGAACTATTTATTCAGTTCTTAAGTTGTCCTTCAGGGAGTACACTAGTCCCAGTTCTTTATATCCAGTAGATAAACAATCAATTCCATTTAAATAAACCCACAAGTTATCCAAAACCTCTTTGCATTCCCTTTACAGGTTCAACCTTCTAACCTTTCATTCAGGGGTCCCTTTAGTTGAAAGAAAACTGCCTTATTATCATATCAAGGTCTCCAGTAATCATAGAGTAATTAAAAATAATCCAATAGGCATTTTCCTGCAGGTCCTCTGGGCTTGTAATTTTTTCTTTCGTCAGCAGGTGGCACTCTCAGCTTAGGTTTCAGTATTGCCACTAGTCAAATGTTCTTTTGGTTATAGAACGATCATGAAAGCAGAATAAGTTTGGTAAGTAAATGATTCCAGCATTTCAAAATGCCTTCCCAGTACCACTTCTTCCCAATTTAAGAGTCCAATTTTCTGTATATTTCAAGATTTATTATTTTTCTCTCCCACGCCCCTCACTTCCGGTCTGGTAGTTTCTCAGAATCCTTGGACGCCACTTTTACAAATAGTTCTGAGCAAATAGTTCTAAATTGTTCCTTGGGGTTAAATTTAAAGAAAATCCTCTCCCCCAGATCCAGCCACTGTTCACCTGCTTCACTCCAGCACCAGTCTTAGATGGTCATCGGTTGTCACAGCTTTGTGGCAGCCATCTTTAGCTGCCTCTTCTTCTTGCCGTGGCTGAGAGGGAAAGTGAACCCCGGGGTTCCAGGAGAGCTGTGACTCTCCTCGACCTCACAGGGTGCCCCTCTTTGCTTCACCACCCCTCCAGGGTGGCTTTGGCCCCTCACGGAGCCCACAAACAGGAAGAATTCAGCACAGGGGACGGAGCTCTGTTCTCCTGTGTCTGAAAGGTGCTGTGACGTCAACCGGAAGTCCAGTTGCTTCATATTTCTCAACCCATAACTCTGCCTCCCCTTGTTCTAAGAAGTCCTGATAGGGGATTTTTGGGTAGACCTTTATTGAGGGGGCGATAGTGGGTGCGAGGATAAGTTGAGAGTTCCAGGATTATGCTGAAATCTGCCTTGCAATTTCTCTCTAGCTGACATTTTCCAGATGCGCAGAAGCAGAGTTCCAGTATACACACTGAGGGCAATTGGATGGCTTCAGGGGTGGGTTCCTCCCGGTTTGGACCGGTTCTCCTGAACCGGTAGCAGCCCACTGGTGATGTCACGATGACATCACTGAACCCCGTGGGGGCCGCCATCTTTTTTTTTTTTTAATTTATTTTTTTATTTTTTTCCTTCTGAGCATGCACAGAAGCCGACTCCATTGGCAGCAGGGTGGCTAGATTCAGTGTAGAACATCGCTCAAAGGTGATGTGGTCTGTGGTTGAAAAGCCCCATGTCCGGGGCTCGCCATTCCTGGGGGGGAGAAGCGGTGGGGGACCCAGCCGGCAGAGCATCACGCAGAGGCTGCGGTGGCAGCAGCAGCAGTGAAGGCATCCTGCCTCGCCGGTTGGACTGCTGCTGGTCGGCGTCGGGAGGTGGCTGCCGATCTTCACCAAGCCACCGACGCCCAGCTGGGTGGGGCGACGGAAAGTGACATCGAGAAAGCCCTGAACACGTCAGCTGAGACGCAAAGGGCTGCTCTGCTGCTTCTAAGGCGCCGGCCAGCTGATAGGGGAGGGAATTGGGAGTACCATTGCAACAGCAGGGGAGGGAGCCAGGGAACCAATTGCAACACAAAGACAGCCAGCTACCGGATGGTGGCTGGGTGGAGGGATTAGACTGACTTCCGTGATAACAGAATAAAAAGTGCTGGTAGGCAGAAGCTCCCAGCGCTGGCTTTGACAGGTACTCGTCGTGTTCTGTGGATCCAGCTTGTATCAGGAATAAAAGGCTCTGTGAGGCTGCCTGAGCATCCTGGCTTTTGTTTTTCCTGCAAGGTTAGGTCTAGACCGGCTGAGAGAAAGCCAGCGCTCCCCATCTTTTCGGGCTTGTTTGGTTGGAGAGCTGTAGGTGGAGACTGAGGTTAGTGGCTGTGGCCCAGTGGGATGGCGGAAGGAACAACAATGGGCATGGAGGCGGAGGCTCCGACAGATGAGAGGGAGACGGAGCAGGAGGTCCAAGAGGACGTCACCCAGCCAGCAGTGACGCCAAAAGAACGAGAGGCAAGGAGTGTGGTGCAACCAGTGGAGAGCCAGGTGGACCCTGGGACTGGACCGGCCCAGGCACAGTCAGGGGAGTGGTGGCATAGTTCTGCCTTGATGGGGGTCTCAGGGCTCAGGATGCCAACACCCCCTCATGCAGGAGCCCCTCTCCAGGGCTGGAGGGAGAGACGTTGGACTGAGGATGAGGAGGGAGAGTGGAGCTATTCCACTGGCCCTGGAAGCAACACCATGGACATTCTGAGGGAGCGATTCGGGGAGGCCAGTTTCCGTGATGCCCCTCCTGGCAGCCATGGGCAACTGGGGTAGAGCCACCAGCAACATGGCAAGCAGGGGGAACGGGGCCCTGCCCAGAGACCCGCTTCCACCTCGCCAGCCCTAAACTGCACTTGGACCAGGCATCCAGCCAGCCTCGTGGACTGGAGCGACAGGGGCCCTGGGAACACTGCTCATCCCTGGTTGATGTGTTAAGAGGCCCAGAACAGGCCTCGCGCAGGCCGCCGGTGGCTCAGGAGGTGGGCCCACCAGGCCAAAGACGATAGCCAGGACCCCAAAGGGCGGACAGTCGGGCTGCGGGCGCGGCGTCACGTCCGGCCGACCAGGGTCCTATTTGGGCCCCAGGAGTATGGCCTCAGCAGGCAGCCTGGGGTCCCCCACCTGTACAGGCCACGTTTGATGGCAGCCCTGACCGCGTCGCCCTCTTCTTCAGCCAAATCATAAGCCACATGGACCTGTATGGGTGGTTTTACCCATTGCAGTGGGCGATGGTTGTAGCGGTGACCACGGTACTGACCGGGGAGGCGGCAGACTGGATGGCTGATCTCCACAGTGACCATGCCAGGGAACTGGCGGATATGGGACTCTTCTTGGAGGCACTGCGAGCACGGTTTGAGGATGTGTCCCAGACGCAACAGGCTGAGGGGGGGCTCTTGTCTCTCAGGCAGCAGGGCTGGTCGGCAAGGGAGTACGTCCGGGAATTCTGCAAAGTTGCAGGACAGCTGCAATCATGGCCGGAGTGTCTATTAGTCCATCAATTTAGGATGGGCCTGGACCGGGACCTCCGGCAAGCATGTGTGTTTGCCGCCTCTTTTGCAAGATTGGTTCCGGGCGGTGGTAGAACTGGATGTTGGGTTGAGAGAGTTCAGGCTACGGGGGGACGAATTTATTAACAGAGCCATGCTGGCACATCTGGGAGAAACCCGAATCTGAAGCTGCAGGGGTTTCTCCACCCAGTTGAAAGTTCTAGCCCTTGTCCCCACACCCTCAAGTTCATTACGTTAACCAATCTTCTTCTGCCAGCGTGGCAGCTACTCCCATCTTCTTCCGTGCAGGTGCAGGACAAAGGATGACCTTGACAATCTAGAAGGAATTTGTTATGGCTACATGCATACATCCCTCATGCAATGACCCCTCCCAAATTCCCATAGCAAAGTATACATTTTTAACTAGCATAAAGTGTGGCAGGCCAAAGATCCAAAGAAAATGGCTTCAGCCTGGCTGGCTGGCGAGAGGCCCAAAGAAAATGGCTTCGGCCTGACAGGCGGCTCCCCCTCAAGAAAAAAAACTTGTCTTACAAGAGAAGAGAGAAAATAGCATAGGGGGTTAGTATAGCATCCTTAACCCCCCCTCCCCCCCAGGGGGACCCTTTGGCTTGTCTGGATATTTGTCGTGGAATTGCTTTACTAATCTATCAGCTTTTACATTCCAACTCTTTACTCAAGTAGCTTCAGACAAAGGGTACCCCTTCCAATGGATTAGGTATTGTAATTGACCCCTAAACATTCTGGAGTCTAAAATTTTCTTCACCTCATAGTGTGTCTCCCCTTGTATTACTACAGGGGGAGGTGGTGGTCGAATTTGTGGCCTTATATTTGACCTAATCACTGGCTTTAACAAGCTGCAATGAAATACTGGGTGAATTTTCCCCAATATTCTAGGCAATGCAAGCTGCACAGTGACTGGGTTGATAATTTTGACTATTGGGAATGGACCCAAAAATTTTGGCCCTAGCTTTTTGCTGGGCGTTCCCAATCGGATGTATTTTGTGGACAAGAAAACTTTATCCCCCACTCGGAAGGGGGGCTGGAGCGATCGGTGTTTGTCTGCTTGCTTCTTATAGGCTTCCGCCGCTTCAGTTAGCACTTTTTTGGTGTTTTCTAATCCCTTTCTCAGCGTCTCCATCCACTCAGTCAGGGACATCGAAGTGGGGGCCTCCGTAGGTAGCTCGGGCATGGGAACGAACTCTCTGCCACTGGTAACCTGAAAAGGAGTTAGTCCAGTGCTGCTATGAACCGCGTTGTTGTACGCCACTTCTGCAAATGGTAACAGTTCAGACCAATTATCTTGCTGGTAATCCACATAACAATGGAGGTATTGTTCCACCATTGCGTTCACATGTTCCGCTGCTCCATTTGTACTCGGATGGAAAGCCGAGCTGAGCCCTTGTGTGGATCCAATTGCTCATAGGAACTCTCTTCAGAACTTGGCGGTGAATTGCACGCCTCGGTCGGAGATGATTCTTTTTGGGACTCCATGCAGGCGGTAGATGTGCTTGAGGAACAGGTTTGCTAGTTTCCTGGCCGAGGGTAGACCGGAGCAAGCGATAAAGTGGGCTTGCTTGGAGAACAAGTCGATAACTGTCCAAATCACCGTGTTTCCATTGCTATCTGGGAGTTCCACTATGACGTCCATGGCAATCTCCTCCCAGGGCTTGCTGGTGTTGGCCACTTGCTGCAGCAGTCCGGGCGGCTTTCCTGGCAGTTCCTCTCCCGGCGACGCCTCGGCCTCATCAGGTGGGGGAGGGGACTCTTCCGCTTGTAGGGCCAGGCGACTTTGCTCCGGCAGTTTTGGGGGCTTCTTCCGGGGCCCAGGAGTTTGCCTGGCCCTCGGTAGTGGAATTGGGGCCGACGCCAGGCACTCCGACGTCCGGTGACCAGTTTGGCCGCATCTATAGCACTTCACGCCTCTTGTTGCCTCAGGGGCTGGTGTTGCGGCTTGCTTCGGTTGGACACGGTGGCCCAGGGGCCTTCTGGCTGTTCTTTCGGCAGGAGGTTTCTTGTGGTCCTGGATTGCGTGATCCAGGGCGATGGCCGTGTTGTACCACTCTTGGATCCGGCACGGGACTCCCTGGATCTCACACGCCTTCTTTAGTTCTGGATCCAGGGCATCCCAGAACGTGTGCACCAAGAGCCGCTCGGGCCAGTCTCGCACTTTCCCGGCCGCCCTTCTGAATTCCCACACTAATTCTTTCACTGGATGGTCTGCTTGCTTCAACCCCTGGATCTGCTCTTCGGCTTCAACTTGCTGGGCCACATTGTTAAAGTGGACCCACATTTGCCGGACGAACTCGTCTGCATCGTCGAGTTCTGGGGCTGCTTCGTCATGGAGCTCCGCCACCCACTCCGCCGCTTCCCCCTCGTTCATCCCCTCGGTTATATTGTTGATCAATTGTCAGTCTGACTGGAATTGGGTCCCATACTGGTCGATGTATGCCCAGACCCGGTGTAGGAAATAGGCCAGTTTCTTGGGGTCCCCATCGAACGTGGCATGAAACCGAGGGGGTGGCTCTGGGGCTGGCTGGGCGGCGGCCTGAGCTTGTGCAGCCGGTGGGACGATTGCTTGCAGCTGGGGCCCTCCAAGCTGCCCCCCTGCAGGTTGCGTTGGCTGGGCTACTCCTGGTGCGCTTCCCTCTGCGGGGAGGGGCCCCTGCGCTTGCGGCTGGGCTTGCGCGGCAGGGCCAGGCATCGCAGGGGGCTGCTGCACCGCTCCAAACATCGGCGTGAGGCTCGGTTGTGGTTGGGGCCCTGGAGCCCATTGGCACTGCGCCCACCCCATTCCGGGGAAAAAGCCCCACCCTGCTGGGCCTTGCCACGGCGACATAATACCAAGGTTCGGCGGCTGGGCTGGGGTCGGTAGTCCCCATGATCCCTGCGGCCAGGCCAGCGGGTGTCCTAGGCCGGCTTGGTGGGCCGCATGCAGTTCGGGGCGGAGGGTTGCCCAAGTAGGCTTCGCCCCTGTGGAGAGGCTCACAGGGGTCTCGGTCATCGCAGTTTGGAATGAGGCCGAGTCTCTGCTCAAAGGAGCCAGCGGGTTCCTCTTTGGGAAGGAGAATGTTGGCTGGGCCAAGTTCCATCTTGCGGCCTCGGGTCCCGAAGGGGGGTTGGTCCAACTTACATTTAGTCGTCTGAACTGGTCAGGGAGTTCCATCAGCGATTGGCTGCGCGACAGTGGCTGGGATCCCTCACCTTCGGAGCGTCTGGTCGGCGTAAGTTTTGCTGTCTCCACTCGTGGGCCGAGGCTGATCCCGCACCCAGGTGTGGTTCCCACATTCGCTCTGTGGGAGAAGTCATCCCCCCCGGCTGCACTTCGAGAGATCCGCTCTGGCTGAGAGGGGCGCTCAGGGGGCAGTTGCTTGCGCCGAGCCCCCAACTGGCATTCCCATTCCCTGGGTGGAGAAACCTGAATCTGAAGCTGCAGGGGTTTCTCCACCCAGTTGAAAGTTCAAGCCCTTGTCCCCACACCCTCAAGTTCATCACATGAACCAATCTTCTTCTGCCAGCGAAGTTTGATTTGAAATGTCAGAGGCCTCCTATGAATCTATTGGCGATGCCTATTTTACTGTCCTAATGTCAGGGTTCCAAATAGCATCCAATTTTAAATCAGAGTCCGAGGCAGAATATTCCTCAAAGTTCCAATTTATTAACAGAGCCATTTTGGCACATCTGGGAGAAACCCGAATCTGAAGCTGCAGGGGTTTCTCCACCCAGTTGAAAGTTCAAGCCCTTGTCCCCACACCCTCAAGTTCATTACGTTAACCAATCTTCTTCTGCCAGTGTGGCAGCTACTCCCATCTTCTTCCGTGCAGGTGCAGGACAAAGGATGACCTTGACAATCTAGAAGGAATTTGTTATGGCTACATGCATACATTCCTCATGCAATGACCCCTCCCAAATTCCCATAGCAAAGTATACATTTTAAAAAAGCATAAAGTGTGGCAGGCCAAAGAGTCCGACTATAATGGCTTCGGCCTGACAGTCAAACAAACCAGCCACTTCAGTTATCTTAAGAC
The DNA here is from genome assembly GCA_003457575.1 of Thermophis baileyi. Lineage (NCBI taxonomy): Eukaryota > Metazoa > Chordata > Lepidosauria > Squamata > Dipsadidae > Thermophis > Thermophis baileyi. The sequence goes on from QLTV01002594.1 coordinate 9,244, forward strand.
TTTACATCTGGTTAGACGGCAGTTTTGGTGGCCCCGTATGCGAGTGGAGATCGAGGCCTATGTGAAGAGTTGTCCCGTCTGTGCGCTAACCAAGTCGCGGCCTGGAAAACCACTCGGCCTATTACAATCGGTGGCCAACTCTGTCCGTCCATGGGAGGAAATCGCCATGGATTTCATCGTAGACCTGCCTGACAGTAATGGACATAAGGTGATATGGACAGTTGTAGACTTGTTCTCGAAGGAGGCCCACTTTGTGCCATGCATGGACATTCCGTCAGCACGGCATCTGGTGAAATTGTTTACCCAGCACATCTACCGATTGCACGGAGTGCCACGTCACATCGTTTCGGATAGAGGGGTGCAGTTCACCGCCAAGTTTTGGCGGGACTTGGTACGTTTGATAGGTTCATCACAGGGGTTAAGCTTGGCATTTCATCCCACCACCAACGGGGCGGTTAAAAGGACCAATGCTATGGTGGAACGCTACCTGAGATGCTATGTCTCGTATCAGCAGTCGGACTGGTCAGGCCTCCTCCCATCTGTGGAGGTGGCGTATAATAACACGGTCCACCATAGCACCTGCCTCACCCCCTTCCAGGTGGTAAGCGGGATGGAGTTCCCTGCCATCCCAGAGTGGGAGCATGACCCCCAAAACCCGAAGTCCCCAAAGGAGTGGGCTGATAAAATACCTAAGGTCTGGGGCCAGGTGAAGTTGTCATTGCAGAGAGTGGCCGAGGCATATAAAACTCAGGCCGACAAGAGACGGGCAGAGCACAAACCTTTCAGGGTAGGAGACAGAGTGTATCTGTCCACTAAGTATCTGAAATTGCGGATACCGAGTAAAAAGCTGGGCCCCAAATATCTGGGACCTTTCCCCATAGTCAGGGTGATCAACCCCGTCACGGTCGAGTTAAGGCTCCCACCGCTGCTGGGCAGGATTCATCCTGTCTTCCACAGTAGCCTGCTGAAACCGGTGGAGGCCACCAGCATCCGGCCCCTTCCCGAACCACCAGGGCCCATAAATGATAACCATTACGAGATAGATAAGGTATTGGATTCACGGCTGTTCAGAGGAAGGCTCCAATACCTGGTACGGTGGAAGGGGTATCCATTTACCGAAGCGTCCTGGGTAGCTGCACAGGATATACGGGCCGCCCGACTGTTGCGGCACTTCCACCAGAAGTACCCACACAAACCGGGAGGGGGGACAGCAATCGGTAGAGCTGTTTCTAACTTCTCTACATTCTGTTTTCCAGGTGGACCCCTGGTAGAGGGGAGCCGCCTGTCGAGCCCATGTCTGGGGCTCGCCATTCCTGGGGGGAGAAGCGGTGGGGGACCCAGCTGGCAGAGCATCACGCAGAGGCTGCGGTGGCAGCAGCAGCAGCGAAGGCATCCTGCCTTGCCGGTTGGACTGTTGCTGGTCGGCGTCGGGAGGTGGCTGCCGATCTTCACCAAGCCACCGACGCCCAGCTGGGTGGGGTGACAGAAATTGATGTCGAGAAAGCCCTGAACACGTCAGCTGAGACGCAAAGGGCTGCTCCGCTGCTTCTAAGGCGCCGGCCAGCTGATAGGGGGAGGGAATTGGGAGTACCATTGCAACGGCAGGGGCGGGAGCCGGGGAACCAATTGCAACACGAAGACAGCCAGCTACCGGATGGTGGCTGGGTGGAGGGATTAGACTGACTTCCATGATAACAGAATAAAAAGCGCTGGTAGGCAGAAGCTCCCAGCACTGGCTTTGACAGGTACTCGTCGTGTTCTGTGGATCCAGCTTGTATCAGGAATAAAAGGCTCTGTGAGGCTGCCTGAGCGTCCTGGCTTTTGTTTTTCCTGCAAGGTTAGGTCTAGACCGGCTGAGACTTGGCTTCATACTGTGCCAGACGCTGCTGGGTGAAGGCTTGGGTTTGGGATTTAAAGAGAATGGTGAAAACATCATGTGGGACCCTTAATGTGAGGGGGTAGCCAAGTACTAGGTCCTTTGAACGTTTTACTATTTCTACAGTTGCAGCCACTGCCCACAGGCACGGGACAGCTCCCCAGGCTACTGGGTCCAGTTGGATGGAATAATATGCTACTGGCCATAGTGTGGGGCTGAATTTTTGTGTTAATACTCCTGAGCTCACCCTCTGATTTTCATGTATGAAAAGTGTGAAGGATTTCTGGTAGTCTGGCAAGCCCAAGGCTGGGATAGAGGTTAAGGTTTGTTTTATTTTTTTGAATGCTTGGCCCAGTGATTTAGTCCATACAACATATGCATTCATGAGCCTCAAATCGTGCACAAAATGAAAAATAGGTTTGCCCTCTGAGTCGGTCTGGAGCTTTTGGACTGGGAAGATCAGAGTGTTACAAGGGGAGGTGCACTTTCAGAGGACCCCTTGTGTCATGTGTGCCTTGATTAGTTTTCTAATTGGTTCAATTGCCTCAGCCATGATCCTGCACTGGGGAATGCAAGGTGGTCCTGCTTTGACCTGTATTTTAACCAGGGTGGCTCCCTTAAGGAAGCCCACCTAGGTAGAGTCCCAGCCCCATAGTGAAGGGGGCAGGTCCTGTAGGTCGGGGTGTAGTTCATTTGAGGGGGCTAGAATGGTTGTGCAATGGATGTGTTTGGCTGGGATGTCTAAGGTGAGCCCGTCAGGTGTACTTTATTGTGGCTCCAAGCTTGCATAAGAGATCCCTGCCTAGCAGAGACAAGGGAGACTGGGGGCAAACGGTGAACAAATGGTCCAGGGAGAAAGGTCCTCTCTCAACCCGCATATCATTGGTGAATTCTACGGGGATTATTTTACCTCCTACTCCAATAATATTGTTCCTGGCTCCTGGCACTACTGACCCTCTAAACGGGGGTTCTGTGATTAGTGACAAGGTGGCTCAGGTATCCACCAGGCATTCATATGTTTTTCCCCCTATGGTGAGGGAAAGGAGAGGCTTGCCTTCACGACCATTCCTTAGGGGAATGGCGAGGCCAGTGAAGGTGGCCCTGAATTCTGCTGGCTCCGGGCTGAGTCATAAGGTGCTGAAGCCATCCTCGAATTGTACATGATGAGGATGCCTGGGGTTCTCTCTCCCATTTGAGGCTGTGGGTCCCTTGGGGAATGGGGCTCTTGGAGGGGGGAAATGACTCCTAGGTCCTGGAAAATTTTCCCTGCAGTCCCTCCTTAGATGTCCCCTCCTCCCACACCTGAAGCAGTGGGGGCATCTCATTCCCAACTCCCCTGTTTCTTTGCACCAGGGGCATCTGGGCTGATTAACTGATGGAGGAGGGTTGGGACACCTCCAGTCATTTCGCATGGCTGCAAACATTTTAAAATCTTCCCTTCTCTCTGTTCTCCTTTTCCTATCCCTTTCCTATCCCTTTCCCTTTCCTTTTCTGCTTCCTTTCTCTCTTTCTCTTCCTCCCTTAGTCTTTCCCTTTGATCAAATACAAAATTTGCTATTCTACGTAGTTCTGATATCTCCAAACTGGACCAGTTGGATACAATTCAGTGGAAATGGTCCTGGATGTCATTGGCCAATTGATCAATGAATGCCAAGGCCAGGATCCACTGGTCCTTAGGGTTATTCACATCTAAGTGGGCAAAAGCAACCCCCACCTCTAGGACATGGACCCAGAAGGCATCTGGCTTCTCGCCTTCCCTCTACACTGTGCACTGAAACTCAGGCCAGTTTAGCGGCTTTCGCCCTATCTCATTTAGTGCTTCTAACAAGTTCTCCTTTGCCCTGCCATATTCGTTCCAATGGGTAGCTGTATTATAATCCCAATCGGGGTGGCTCAGGGGCCAGGCAACTCTCACTGGGGCTACCTGTCCCAGTGTGGTAACAATTGACTGTTTTGCAATTTCTTCCATTTTCTAAAATAATTTTAAGATCTCGTCCTTCGTGAGAAAGATATGAAGCAGTTGGGACATATCTCCCCATGAAGGATTGTGGCTCTCAATAATGGACTGGAGAATTTTTATAACAGTTTGGGGATCCAATCAGAAGGAAGGGGTATGGGTAAGGACTATTCAAGCTGGCCCCTACTTCACCTGGGGATGGGCTTTTGCAGCGGGGGGGGGGCATATGTTTGGCCTCAGGCTTGTTTTTTGAGGGTGCGTTATCTGTATCCAGCTGGGACTCCTCATTCTCCCCAGGCCTAAGACTTTCTCTCACGGTTCCAAACCTAGCCAGTAAGAAACGAGGCCACACCACTTGTTGGTAGAGCAATTCCCCTTTACTGGTCTCTCAACTCGGCACGCAGTGAAATTCAGAATCTAGCCAGCATTACAGGCTTCCGCCTGCCAGCTGATTATGAGGGCTCAGCAAGGCTTGCTCCAGGCTTGCTCCAGCAAAGACTCTCCGGCTGCTGCTGCTTTGCTCTTCCGGGGCCCCTACATGAGTCTGTCGCGCCCCTCTCCATGAGTCTGTTGCAACACCCAGCACCCGACACCCAGCAGTGCACCCCATGCGACCCCCTTCCCCCTCCTCGCTTGTGGCAACTCTGAAACAGTGCACAGGGGCGTAGCCGCGATGTCACTGTCTCAGATGTTGACAGCCAGCTCCCCTCAACCAGGGGGAATGTATCTGAAAAACAGCAAGCACATGTATGGGTTAGTGTATATGTGGTCAGGCCTGATTCCCAAGGGTTCCCTCCCTGGGCTTAAGGGGGTTTTCCCTATGGAAACTGTTGATCAGTCTTTCCGCTCATACGTCCCAACTCCTCACCCATGAGGCCTCGGACACAGGGTACCCTTTCCATCGGACTAGGTATTGCAGTTTCCCTTTAAACACTCGGGAATCCAATATCTGGTCTATCTCGTAATGGGATTCCCCCTCCACCATTATGGGTCCAGGCAGGGGTGGGGTCGAGGGCCTACTGCTTGATGTTGTTGTGACCCAGCACGGCAAGCCCCCAGGAAATGACACACACACACTGTTTGCACAACAAATATTACTTTACTACTAATAATACGGCTTAGTAGTAAGTTTTATAAAGTTTTTCAACACAGTTCTTGTCGAGAGTCAGATAACACTTTGGCCAGGATTCCAAATACCAAAATGCAAGCAGGCCATTAAATCCCAAGTTATCTTCCACTTACTGGAGTTGGCCAAGAGCCCGGACTGGAGTAATTCCAACTGAGATATCCGAAAACAAAGATCTGAAATCAGCCAGACGTGGACCCAGGAAAATAACGAGTTGTCTCCAGCGACCGGTTTTGCCTGCTAGCTGCCCTGCGTGCCCTAGCATCAATCAGAGGCTCCTCCTCTCCACTTGAGTCACTCATCTCCTTCTGGGGAGGTGCAGAAGGCCCTGGTTGGTTATCGTCCTCTGGCACTGCGTCCTCCTCGGTCTCGGACTCAGGTGCCGGAGATACAGGATGATATTGCCACCCCATGGTCAGTTCTTGGTCTTCCGGATCCATGAGCAGCTGCGCGGGACTCGGGCAAGCCACACTATCCCTCCCCGCAGGGCCCTTCCCCCGGGTCCATCTGTCGGGATGCGGTCTTGAGTGAAACTGCTCATGGAAAGCACAAACCAAGTCCGGAGCGTGCACACCGGTCGCGTCCTCCCAGGTGAAATCCTCATGGCCGTACCCCTTCCATTTGATGAGGTACTGGAACCAGCCCTTCATCCATCGGGAGTCCCGGATACTGGCAACCTCGTACTGGGGTGGTTCATCAGGAGTGCTGGACACGGGCGGGGGACGATCGAGAGGACGGAGCGGACAGGCAGGACGGTCAGGAACAAGAAGGGATTGGTGGAACACTGGATGCACACTGAGGGATCGAGGCAAGGTCAAGCGGTAGGCAACTGGGTTGATGACGGCTTTGACGGGAAACGGGCCTAGGAAGCGATGATCAAGCTTGCGGACCGGACGGTCGGAGGGGAGATGCCTGGTGGAAAGCCATACTTGATCCCCAACAGCCAACGGCGGTGTTGCTTGGCGAGAGCGGTCCACGACCCGTTTGTAGTCCTCCTTTGCCTTGTCCAGGGATCATTTGACGAGGTGCTGCATGGCCTGGAGCTCGGACAAGAACTCCTCCGCTGCTGGAACTGGAGAATCCAGGAGAGTGAGTGGGAAGAGGCGGAGGTGGAAGCCCAAATTGGCAAGGAACGGAGTGGTCTGGGTGGAGGTATGCTGGGAGTTATTGAAGGCAAATTCGGCCACGGCAAGGTACTCGGCCCAATTGTCCTGCTGTTGGTTAAGAAAGCAGCCCAGGTACTGCTCTGAATACCGATCACTCTCTCGGTACCGCCATCCGTTTCTGGGTGATGCGCAGATGATAAGCAGACCTGGACCTGTAGAGCCGACATCAGGCCTTTCCAGAATTGCGCTGTGAATTGGGCCCCTCAATCCGATACCACCCTGTCCGGCAAACCATGTAACCGGAACACATGCTGAATGAACATGCGGGCGGTGGCCCGAGCTGTCGGCAATCCCCGACAGGG
>QLTV01002619.1:32746-49656 GCA_003457575.1 Thermophis baileyi
AAAGAATTACCGTACTTTTCGGAGTATAAGACGCACTTCCCCCCCCAAAAGAGGGTGGAAATGGTGCATCTTATACACCAAATACAGCCATTTTTGGCCTCCCGAAGCCCCACCCCGCGTGAAAACGGATGCGCAGAGGGTTTGGGAGGTCTTCAGAGGGCTCCTGGGGGCTGGGGGAGGGCCAAAACTTTTTTTTTTTTTTCCTTACCTCTTCGAAATCTTGGTGCATCTTATACACTGGTGCGTCTTATAGTCCGAAAAACGCGGTAAATCATACTAGGAAACTAAACAATATAAGTGGGAAGATACAAGCAACAAAGTTATAGTCCTAAGGAGATAGGTAATAGGGAAATTGAGGATAATGATGGTGATACTGCCTTAAGACGTGTTACCATCTTAGTGGTGGTCTGAGTTTTATCACTTTCTCCTCAACCCCGTTATTCATGTTGGCTCTTCACAGATGGTGCCCCTTTTTTCAGGATCGAGGCTATGTGATGAGGCTTTAGTGACCAAAGTCTGAATGGTGGTGATGGTAGCCACGTGGAGTCTGATGCGCCTCGATCCTGGGCAAAGCTTTGTACTTTTTGGGGCTCCCCCGGCCTGTTCCCCAGTGGGCTAATGAAGAACTCCCTCCCTTCCTTCCCAGGCTTGACCATTATGCCATCATCAAATTCCCACTGACCACGGAGTCGGCCATGAAGAAAATTGAGGACAACAACACTCTGGTGTTCATCGTGGATGTGAAGGCCAACAAGCACCAGATCAAACAGGCGGTCAAGAAGCTGTATGATATTGATGTGGCCAAGGTCAACACCTTGATCAGGTAAGAGAGCAGCTGGGAGCGCGACAGGGACGGGTTCCAGGGCCGTTTCGTGCAGATGATGGAAACTTTTTCCGACTGAGCTAAGTGATGTTTTCAAAGGAACCACTGATGCACGAAGAATCCTTTAGAGCAGGGGAGTTCAACCTTGGCCACATTAAGTCTGCTGGATCTCAACTCCCAGAATTCTGCGAGTTGGTCCACAAGTCAGCTAGGGAATTCTTGAAGTTGAAGTCCACCAGCCTTAAACTGGCCAAGGTTGAACTCCCCTTCTTTAGAGAGAGTGGAGGGAAGATGTAATTAATACTAAACACTTAAGTCTCCCAGCTTAAAATCTATTGGAAAGGATCCATCTTGTAAAGCAGCCATTCTGACAGCTGGGAGATCCTGTCATTTCTAGTCCAAGCACTTGGAGAATAAATTGACCGCTTCGCTTGGAGCAGAATACGTCCAGTGATCTGAAGCGTGTCGGCCCTTTATAGCAAGTGGCTTTTGGTGCTTTTATTCAGCCTGGGCATGTTGGAAAGAGAAGCATCCGTTGGTAAATTTTGTGTTTGATGAATCCGGAGAATACAGGTACCTTGACTTATCACCACAATTGAGCCCAAAATTTCTGTTGATAAGCGAGACAGCTGTTAAGTGAGATTTGCCTCATTTTAGGACCTTTCTTGTCACAGTTATTAAGTGAATCACTGCAGTTCTGAAACTAGTAACATGGTTGTTAAGTGAATCTGTCTTCCCCGTTGACTTTGCTTGTCTGAAGGTGGCAAAAGCGGATCACGTGACCCCTGGACACTGCGACCGTCATAAATAGGAGCCAGTTGCCAAGCGGCCAAATTTTGATCACGTGATTGCAGGGATGCTGCAACCGTCATAAGTGAAAAACGCTCATAATTCAACTTTTATCAGTGGCATTGTAATTTTGGTGACTAAACGAATGGTTGTAAGCCGAGAGCTAGCTGCATTCCATAAATTTCATTTGGGTCGGCTGCCTCTGATCTGGGGGATCAGACTGCGCCCCAAATCCTGTGCTAAGGAAGCCAATAAAAAGTCCGAGATCTGCAGAAGAAAAAACAATGCCATGAATACAAGGAGTCCTCTACTTAACAACCATTTGTTTAGTGACTAAATGGAGAGTTGTAAGTGGAGGGACTACCTTTAGTCGTGCTTTTAGAGACCTCTGGGGATTGTAACTGTCTCTAGATGGCTAGAACTGGAGAAGATCCTTTTATTTTCCGGAGCTTAAGACTTCCTGCTTCCTTCCAGGCCCGACGGGGAGAAAAAAGCCTACGTCCGTCTCGCTCCAGATTACGACGCGCTTGATGTGGCCAACAAGGTAAGACCTCTTATGCATTATGGGACTTGCTTCTGTAGGGGATGAGGATCCAGAAAGTCCAGTTGTCTCTTGGGGGATGGGGATAGGGGATGAGGGGGCTCTCTTCTAGGAATAGAATAGAGCAGAGCACAGCTAGAAGGGACCTTGGAGGTCTTCTAGTCCAGCCCCCTGCTCAAGCAGGAGAACCTATACCAGTGATGGCGAACCTTTTGGGCACCAAGTGCTGAAACCGGAACATGCGCACATGTGTGCCACAGCGCCAAAAACCCAAAGACCAGCTGGTCAATGTGCATGTGTGCGCCAGCCAGCTGGTCTTTGGATTTACGGCATGCGTCAGCCAGCTGGTCTTCGTGCGCGCCGGAAACCGGAAGAGCAGCTGGCGACGGCGCGCATGCCCACAGAGAGGGCTCTGCGTGCTACCTCTGGCACACGTGCCATAGGTTCGCTATCATGGATCTATACCATCAGACAAGTGGCTGTCCGGTCTCTTCTTAAAAACCTTCAGTGATGGAGCATCCACAACTTCTGGTGGCAAGCTGTTCCACTGGTTAATTGTCCTCACTGTTAGGAATGTTTCTCCTTAATTCCAGGTTGCTTCTCTCCTTGATTAGTTTCCATCCATTGTTTCTTGTCCTACCTACCCTCAGGTGCTTTGGAGAATAGGTGGACCCCCTCTTCTTGGGTGGGGGGGGGCAGCCCCTCAAATGCTGGAATGTTGCTATCATGTCCCCTCAGTCCTCCTTTTCTCTAGACTGGCCAAACCCAAATCCTGCAGCTGTTCTTCCTATGTTTTAGCCTCCAGGCCTTTAATCATCTTAGTTGCTCTTCTCTGCACTTTTTCCATGGTCTCAACATCTTTTTTGTGATATATAGTGACCAAAATTGGTTGCAGGATTCCAGGTGTGGCCTTACTAAGTCTTTATAAAATGGCACTAATACTTCATGTGATCTTGATTCTAGGCCTCTGTTTATAGGATTGTATTAGCTTTTTTGGCTGGAAGGAAAGGCCTTGAATCCATGAAGACAAGTGAGAACAAGATGGCTAACAGATTCTTTTTCTTTCTCTTCTTTTTCAGATTGGGATCATCTGAGCGAAGGCCGGCCAGAGTGGCTCAAACGCAGCATTTGTACAAGTGGTTTATAAACTGTTCTACAAAACTGTTCGAAGATTTACAATAAATTATCCCGAACACCAGTGCGGTTTCCACATTTGCTTTCAGATCTTAAGAAAACTTGGCGGAGGGAGAACGTGTAATTTCCCTCTAAAGGATTGTCCCAATTACAGGTAGTCCTCTACCTACGGCCACAATTGAGCCCAGATTTTCTGTTGTTAGGCAAGACAGTTAAGTGAGTTTTGCCCCATTTTACAACCCATGTTGCCATGGTTGTTAAGTGAATCAGTGCAGTTCTTAAATTCGGAGAATAGAATAGAACAGAACATATAGAATAGAATAGAATAGGGAAGAGAGCAGAGTTGGAAGGGACCTTGGAGGTCGTCTAGCCCATCCCCCTGCATGAGCAGGAGACCCTATCCCACTCCATTCTCTTCTTAAAAGCCTTCAGTGATGAAGCACCCACAACTTCTGGTGGCAAGCTGTTCCACTGGTTAATTGTTCTCACTGTCAGGAAGTTCCTCCTTAATTCCAGGTTGCTTCTCTCTTTGATTAGTTTCCATCCCTTGTTTCTGGTCCTGCCTTCTGGTGCCTTGGAGAATAACACGGTTGTAAAGTGAATCTGGCTTCCCTACTGACTTTGGTGGTCAGAAGGTCGCAAAAGGGGATGCATTGCGACCGTCACAAATTTGAACCAGTTGCTAAGCGTCCAAATTTCGATCACGTGATCTTGGGGACGTTGCAATGGCCGTAAGTGTGAAAAGGGGTCATCAGTCACTTATTTCAGTGCTGCTTGTAACTTTGAGCAGCCGCTAAATGAACCGTTGTAACTCGAGGACTTACCTATATATGACCTGGCCTGATTGTAAAAAATGAGGTCCCAATGGAGAGGGCCAGAACTGAATTTGGGATAGCCGAGGGCAGCCTCTGAGCTGCCAGGGGATCATTTGAGGCATAGTTCATTCAAGGTGGTTTCCCTGCCGTTTATATGATGGCCTTGAAGTAGGCTGGAGTCACACTGGGGAGCAGCAGGTGCTGCTTCTAGAGACTGCAAAGGCTCATCTTCGTGGGCTTGCTGACCCTCTCCCACCCCCAGATTTAAACAAAATCAAGGCACAAAATGCTCAGACCTGGGTAATTGGAGGGTTATCGGGCGCTTAAAGCGCCAGATTCAATTCCGCGTTCGCCAATCCTCAGCAACAAATCTTTTCCGGCCTCGTTTTCTGGAGTTTGAATCCCCTCCGCATTGTTTAGATGAGGGGTGCCCAACCTTGCTTGGCCACCGTGGACTTCCATTCCCAGAATTCCCCACTCCGCCATAAGGTGGGTATGGTCCCGTCTGCTGGGGTCCAGCTATTCTCCAAAGCTCCTGAGGGCAGGACAAGAAGCAACGGATGGAAACTAACCAAGGAGAGAGGCAACCTGGAACTAAGGAGGAATTTCCTGACAGGACTATTAACCAGTGGAACAGCTTGCCACCAGAAGTTGTGGATGTTTCAACACTGGAAGTTTTTAAGAAGAGATTGGACAAATCATTTGTCTGAAATTGTATAGGGTTCCCTGCCTGAGCAGGGGGTTGGACTAGAAGACCTCCAAGGTCCCTTCCAACCCTGTTATTCTATTCTATATTCTATATTCCTCTGCCCCTCCCAAACCAGGCAGCTCCCCGCTGGCTTTGCGCTGCTGCTGCTGCCAGCCTCCACCAGGTGTCCTCACCTGTCTCTGAGCTGCCCTCTTAATTCACCTGAATGACTGGCTGATTGACTCCATCATAAGAGAACCATATACCTAAATACCCAGAGTAACCAGAATGGAAAACGGGTTCAAGCTTACAGGTAAGAAGTTAAAAATGCCAAAGGCCCGGGGGTTTCACAGGGGGTGCCCTGGGCTGCCTCATTCCTGACCCGAGAGCCTGGGCCCTCCTGCCCCCCACCCACTCCCCCCACAGGGGGCTAAAGCCCGGGGTCCAGAAGATCACGGTTTCTCGCTTGACCTGCGAAGGGCATTCAAGCCATGATGCATGTCCACTTACGGCAGTTCACTTAAGTGACCGTTCAAAGTTACTACGGCACTGAAAAAAGTGACCTAGGGCCCTTTTTCACAGTTACCACCATTGCAGCCTCCCCGTGGTCACGTGATCAACATTCGGAGGCTTGGCAACTGGTTCATACTTACGACCGTTGCTGTGTCCGAAGGTCACGTGATCCCCTTTTGCGACCTGATAAGCAAAGTCGATGGGGAAGCCAGATTCACTTAACAACCAAGGTTACTCATTTATCAACCAAAGTGATTCGCTTAACAGCTGTAACAAGAAAAGTCATAAAATGGGGCAAAACTCACTTAACAAATGTCTCGCTTAAAAACAGAAATTTTGGGCTCTATTGTCATAGGTCGAGGACTACCTGTACTTGCAAACAATTTCCCCCGAGGGTGAACCAAATAGACCACCGCCTGTTCACCACTTCCAGCTATTATACTTGTAAGGTACTCTGCCTCTGCACATGGAGGCTCCACACAGATATTAGTTACTTGAGCTGAGGATTTGCTTTACAGGTAGTCCTTGACTTACAACGGTTTGTTTAGTGACCAAAGTTAAACAGCGCTGGAAAAAATGACTTAGGACCGTTTTCCACACTTACGACCATTGCAGCATTCCCAGGGTCACATGATTTATATTCAGACGCTTGACAACTGACTCACATTTATGACGGTTGCAGCGTCAACAGGGAAACCAGATTCACGTAACAACCGTGTTACTAACTTAACAACTGGCCTTTGTTAAGTGATTCACTTAACTCTAGCAAGAAAAGTTGTAAAATGGGTCAAAACTCATTTAACAAATTTCTCACTTAGCAACATAAATTTTGGGCTCCATTGTCGTAATTCGAGGAGTACCTGTGTTTGCTGTATTTCCCAAGACTCGTGGCAGGTTATACAGGTAGTCCTTGAAATATAACCATTTGTTTGGTGGAAGTTACAATGGCACTCAAAAAAGGGACTTTCGGACGGTTTTCACACTTAGAACCCCTGTGGTCATGTGATCAAAATTTAGACGCTTGACAACTGATTCGTATTTATGACGGTTGCTGTGTCCCAGGGTCATGTGATCCCTTTTTGCGACCTTCTGGACAAGCAAAGTCAATGGGGAAGCCAGATCAACCGTATTACTAAGTTAACTGCAGTGATTCACTTAACGGTGGCAAGAAAGGTCAAAATGGGGCAAGACTCGACAGCCTTGGGCTCATTGTGGTCGTAAGCCGAGGACTGCCTACATCGAAGCCAGTTTTCCCCTCCTCGCCTTCTCCATCGGTATTGGGCTTCCCATAAGCCCCTGCCAGCTTAGCTGATGGTCAGGTCAGCAGGGGTTTATGGGAATTGAAGTCTCAGCAAATGGCAAGCAGCTGCTGCCCTCTTGTGGGCAAACGTCCTCATTGCAGCAAGATGATGTCACTCCAAAACAAGCCTGGTTCTTCCAATTAAGCCCTAGCCATTATTTCTCCAGGGGGCTTCCGAGCGCTCCAATCGCACGGCTGCCTGGCATTTGCACGTTCCCCACTGGAGAAATGGGACAGGGGCTCCTGTGTTGCCAGGGCTCCGGGCTGCCGTTTCGCTCTTCATACCCACCTGGGAATTCTTGCATTGTTTGAGCAACGGTCAGAAGTGTGGAGCTCCAAGTGGCAAAGAGATAAAAGACGGTAAACAAGCAATGGAGGGAGGGCAAAATGCCAGGGAGGGACTGATTGATCTTTGCAGATGAGGCAAATTTTAAATTTGGGCTCTACGCCCAGCAGCTGGGCAGGTCGGAAGCTGCTCCTGGTGAGAGCGCCAAGGAAACGGATTTTCAAGCAGCTCCAGAAAGAGAGAAAGCAAGCTTGCAGGGCAGAATGAATGTTTGCAGGAATTGGGTATGTCTAGTTTGATGAAAAGAAGGGCTTGGGCTGATATGATAGCATCTTCCAATATTTGAGGGGCTGCCAAATAGAAGAGGGGGCCCACCTGTTCTCCAAAGCACCTGAAGACGGGATGAGAAACGATGGAAACTCATCAAGGAGAGAAGCAACCTGGAATTGAGAAACTTCCTGACAGTGAGGACACCAGAAGTTGTAGGGGCTTCATCACTGGAGGTTTTAAAGAAGAGATTGGACAGACATTTGACCAGGATGTTTTAAGGACTCCTGCCTTGGGCAGTGGTTGGACTAGAAGACCTCCAAGGTCCCTTCAAACTGTTACTCTGTAGTCTGTATCCCCTTATACAGTGAGAACAATCAACCAGTGGAATGGCTTGCCTTTAGAAGTTGTGGGTGCTCCATCACTGGAGGTTTTGACTGGACAGCCATTTGTTGGGAATGGCATAGGGTAAGGATGCCCAATTTTGGGAATTTTAAGACTTGTGGACTTTAACTCCCAGAATTCTGGGAGTTGAAGTCCACAGATCTTAAAGTTCCAGTGTTGGACACCCCTGGCATATGGCTTTCCGTTCAAATGGGGTTGGACTAGAAGACCTCCAAGGTCCCTTCCAACTCATGTTATTCTGTATTCTGTATACTTGGACAGCTTCAGAGAGAGACGGAAGATTTAGACATATTTTTTCTCTCCTCTGAGGACAGACTGAGACGTCAAATCACGTGCTTCATTGTAAATTATTTTCCCAGCTGAGCGGTGAAGCGTGCCAGGGGTGGGGTGCGTGGGGGCGGCAGAAAACCCTTCCAAGCAGTTTTTCAGACGATGAGCAGTCTCTTTATCAGGTCTGCTCACCTGAATATTTTTCTTGCAAACAGATTGAGTCAGCCTGGGGGCAGCAAATGGCCAGCAACCCCCCCTTCCTTTCCCCAACCAGCTGCTTGAACATGTCTCAAGAAGAAGGCAGAATTTTGTCTCTGCATGCCAAGCCATTGTTTTCCCTCTGGGCTGGCTCCCCCCCCCCGCCCAAGAACGCCCTGCCGCCTCCTCTCTGAGAAACCTGTCAGGACTGGTGGACGTGGTGCCACATTAATTGAGCATTTATTTAGTCAATTATTGCATTGAATAACTCTATGAATAACTGCAGTGTTCATTTCAGTCGCTGTTTATCCAATATGTCTGCCGGTCTCGACAAGTGACTTTGGGTGGCGAATAACCGTAAAACAAATCAAAGCGATTCCCATCACGAATATAGTAATTAAGGGATGCAGCAGCTGGGGTATAATTTTTATTACAGTTTTCTTACAGTTAAAATGCCAAGCAATACAGAGAAAGGAGAGAAAGAAGAAAGGAAGAAAGAAAGAAAAAAGAAAGACAGTTGATTTTGAAGGAAGGAGAAAGAAAAAGAAAGAAAGAAAAAAAGAAAGAAAGAAAGAAAGAAAGAAAGAGAAAGAAAGAGCCCCCCCCCTTGCTGGAGCCAACATTCTCCTGGGGGAGGGCAGAATTGGCTGCCAGTGCTCAGCCTGTTTGCCTACTGCCAAGACCCCGCGCCCCAGGAGAGCCGGAGCCCCTCCCTGCTGTGGGGCCAGCCCAGCTTCTACCTTTGAGTGGGGCTGGCGTCACCAGAGCGGCTTCTTTTGCCCGCCGGGCTCTCCTCCCCCCTCCCCCCCAGCCTCCAGGGCTGGGTGCCCAACTCCAGTGAATGGAGGGCCCTTGGAGATGCTTTGCGCTCGCCCAATGCCAAGCTGGGCAGGGGGCCCTCCAAAGGAGCTGGCCCTGGGCCCTCGCTGGCATTCCCGTCTTCCTCCCTTCGTGCCAAGGGGGTGAAAAACAGGAAGACAAAGAAAGATGCAAGACATTTGGGCTGAAATTGTTGGGCGTTTTTTTTAAAGATGTCGGGGCAAAGGGAGGGCACCCGGGTGCCCTCTTCTGAGGCAGGGAAAGTGCCCTCAATTGCACCAACTGGAGGGGCCCGGAGGGGAGGAGCAGAAGCCTCAAAGGGGGAGAGAGGGAGCTGCAACTGAAGATATGCCCTTTGCATCTAAACCAGAGAGGGCTCCTGGCAACCTCCTGGCTGCCATCTTGGCTTTTCCTGAAGACGCCCCTGGCAGCAACCCAACTGGGTGATTTTGCTCTTTCAGTGTCTCCTCCCTCCCTCCCTCCCTCCCTCCATCTCGGTATCCAAAGCCACTCTGGTTCCCCTTCCTTACAAGCCTCATCTTTTCCGCCTGGGAGGGGTGGGGGAGGGCAGGGGGGGAGTTGCCCTCTTTTGAAGCTTTCCCAGTTCTACATTTGCTCCCTTGCAGCCAATCCAGGCAGGTGGGAGCCCATCTGGGCGGGCGGGGGAAGGGGGCGAAGACCCTGCAAGTGTGGGGGCGGCAACGGGACCCTGGCCAGCCACGACACTCGTGGGGACGCCCCTTCGCTTCCTCCCGATCCAGGAGCGCCCCAGCGCCTTCCTGCCTTCTGGGGAGATGGGGGGGGGTGTCCTCCACCTCCATCCCCCCCTTCTCGGACCCAAAGGACCCTCCAACGCTGCTGGGTTTGGGGGCACAAATGGGGTCCTGGGTAAACCCGGAGGCAACCCGGCTCTGCAGCTGAAATCCCCCCTGGAGGTCGGGAGGGATTGCCCACCCCTCTGATCCCCACCCCCACCCCATGCATTTTTTCCTCTTTCTTTATTCCATCCTTTTTTTTCTTTCATTCCTTCCCTCCCTCTTTCTGTACTTTTTTTCTCTCCATTTCCTTCCATCCTTTTTCATTTCCTTCCTTCCTTCCTTCCATCTTTCTTTTTCTTTTTTCCCCTTTTCTTTCTTTTTTCTTCTTTCTTTCTTTTTCTTTCTTTTTCTTTCTTTCTCTTTTCTTTCTTATTCCTGCCATTCTATCTACCTTTCTTTCCTTCCTTCCTTCCTTCTTTTCTTTTTCCCTTTACCTGGCTTAGTTTTTGTTTGCATTTGTATTTTACCCTATAATAAATTTTAATAAAAACTCCCGCATTTCCTTCGGGCCCATCTGCTGCCCTAGAGAGACAAGCTTGCTGGATGGGCCTCAGAGGTGGCACAAGCCCCCTCCCCCGCCCCGCCCCCTTGGGGAAAGGGTTCGAATCCGCTGCCTCCAACATACAAGGAACCCCAACGTCATCATGACTAATATTGCCTCCTTGACATATTGTGTTAATCTTATGTCAGCCATCGATACTATGACTGGTGTTTTGGTATTTTATATTCCATCTATTTCCTGGATGGAAAAAGGCAGTTAGTTGAATTTTATACACACACACACACACACACACACACACACAGATTCCTGACTTACTTTTGAGTAGTCCACAGTACAGATTTGACTTACAGCCATTTGTTTACTGTTGGAAATTAGAACGGTGCTGAAAAAAGTGATTTATGACCATTTTTCACACTTATGACCATTGCAGTATCTCCATGGTCACGTGATCAAAATTCAGACACTTGGCAACTGGCATGTACTTATGACGGTTGCAGGGTCCTGGGGTCAGGTGTTCCCCTTCGGCGACCTTCTGATGAGCAAAGAGAATGGGGAAGCCGGATTCATTTAACAACCGTGTTACTAATTTAACAACTGCAGTGATTCACTTAACAACAGTGGCAAGGAAGGTCGTAAAATGGGGCAAAACTCACTTAACAACTCTCTTGCTTGGCAATGCAAACTTTGGGCTCCATTTCACGAAAGCCAGCTGGGTGATTCTGGGTAAATCACCCACCAGGCGACAGTGAGTTCTAGTCCTGCCTCAGCATGAAAGCCAGCTGGGTGACTTTGGCCCAATCACTGGGAGACTGTGAGTTCTAGTCCCGCCTTAGATATGAAAACCAACGGAGTGACTGGGCCAATCACCAGGAGACTGTGAGTTCTAGTCCTGCCTCAGGCATGAAAGCCAGCTCCATGATTTTGAGCCATCTCTCTCCGTCATTCCCAACCAACCTCACAGGGCTGTTGTTGTGGGGAAAATAGGAGGAGGTACATTCACCGCTGCCTTGAGTTATTTGTCAAAAGAATAAAGGTGTGATGCAACCAACCAACCCAGGATCCTGCCTCCTGGCTTCCAGTATTTCCCCCATCCCCCAAGACTAGATCTCCTCTTGCTGCACCCCCGGGGCCAGATCCTCCCCCCCCACAAAAGGAGCACCTCAACTAGATGGGTTCAGATTACAAATAGATTTAATGCATGAAATAATCCCTTCAAAAACCCAGATCAAGCATTCAGACGAGGCTTCCTCGTCCTTCTCTGTTTCTTGCGGTCATCTCCTGCCCCTCTCGGGGCCAGGCTTGGCTCTTGACCCTTCCTTTGGAACCAGGCCAGGCAGAGAACCAGACCCAGCTGTGGGCCCAGTCCCCTGGCCACCCTCGAAGGGGCACCCGACGAAGTCGCTAGTCCTCAGCAGGTTAAGGCACACGAGCAGCAACGCAGCCGGACCACGGACCTCCCTTCCGTCCCCTCCTCCGCCGCGGGGGCACTTGGGACCTCAGTCGATTAGGTACTTCTTCTCGTCGTCTGAGCCTGGCTGGCGGCTGCCCGGACAGAAGTCGGAGCGCAGCAGGCGCGAGAAGTACATCAGGATCATGGTGTCCAGCAGGACGAGGTTGACCATCAGGAAGGCGCCCTGGCCTCGCATCTCCACGTGGCGCACGAAGAACCAGGTCAGGTAGGCCTGGGGGGCCAGGCGGAAGAAGAAGTAGGCCGCCAGGTTGAGGTACTTGTTGACCTCGTAGAAGGTCTGGAGGGGCAGCTTGCCCAGCCGCACCATCATCCGCATGGTCAGGAAAATGTTGCTGACCTCCACGAACATGGAGAGCAGTCCGGCCGCCACAAAGCGGTTCAGGAAGATCCCGGACAGTAAACCGGACGAGGCCTGCAAGAAGACCAAACTTGGGGTCAGAAGAGCCGGGCATCGGAATCCTGCCACTGCCTCTAAATCGATCAAGGCTGACCCCTGCCAATCCCGGGACCGCCGAGTCCCCTCACCCCTGTCCAGCCTTTGGCTCAAGCTCTTCCAGGAAAGAGAAGACCCTGCCCCCTTTTTTGGAAGAGGGGGGGGGTCCACCTATTCTCCAAAGCACCAGAAGAGAAGACAAGAAGCAAGGGGTGGAAACTCATCAAGGAGAGAAGCAACCTGGACTTCAGGAGAAACTTCCTAACAGTGAGGACAATTAACCAGTGGAACAGCTTGCCACCAGAAGTTGTGGGTGCTCCATCACTGGAGTTTTTTTAAGAAGAGACTGTACAGCCATTTGTCTGGAATGGTAGAGAGTATCCTGCTTAAGGGCGGCATTAGAAGACCTCCAAGATCCCTTCCAACTCTGTTATTCTATTACTCCTCTTCCTCCTCCCCAAACCCCCCTTCCTTCTAACACTGATGATGTACCATACTTGGGTTATGAAACGTCTGCAAGAAAACCACCAAACTCAGAGAGCACCAGGG
Source organism: Thermophis baileyi (assembly GCA_003457575.1). Lineage (NCBI taxonomy): Eukaryota > Metazoa > Chordata > Lepidosauria > Squamata > Dipsadidae > Thermophis > Thermophis baileyi. Next base: position 45,368 of record QLTV01002619.1, read on the forward strand.
ACCCACAGTTGTTCTCCTCCAATTAACCAGTGGAACAACTTGCCACCAGAATTTGTGGGTGCTCTATCACTGGAAGCTTTTAAGGAGAGACTGATTGGTCTGAAGTGGTATAGGGTTTACTGCTTGAGCAGGGGGGTTGGACTAGAAGACCTTCAAGGACCCTTCTTACTTTGTTATTCTGATCTCTCTTGGGTTCCCCCCCCCCGCCCCAATCTGCTTCCCTGCACTTTCCACCTCCTTTTGGAGCTGTGGAGGGCACGCCTGTTCCGTGGCTGGCATATTTCAAGGGTCTTCAGGCCCTCAAAGGCCTCTCCAGCACCTTCAGGCAGGGAAAACAACTTCCCCTTTCAGGCCCTTTGGGCGTGGTTCTCTGACGTGGCTCCTTTTGGCAGACAGAAGCCAAAACACGTGGTCTCGTGTTGGAGGCCCCAGGCTAGAAAGCAGCAGAGAGTGAATTCTAGTTCCTCCTTAGGCAGGAAGGCCGGCCGGGTGACTTGAACCAATCAGCAGGAGACAGTGAATTCTAGTTCCTCCTTAGGCAGGAAGGCCGGCTGGGTGACTTTGATGATTATCTCTCAGCCCAACCCACCTCCCAGGGTTGTTTTTGTGGGAAAATAGGAGGAGGAAAGAGGATTAGATATTTTTGCCACTTTGAGTTTCGGATACAGTAACCAAGGCAGAATGAAAATCAAATCAAGTCAAATCAGATGGACCCCATAAAAGAATAAGAATAAGAATAAGAATAGAATATTATTCACACTCAGCCCACAGGTGGTCCTCGACTTACGACCGTTCACTTAGCAACTGTCTGAAGTTATGATGGACATAGAAAAAAAGAGACTTACGACCCAGATCTGAAGTTCTGACGACTGACCCCATCCCCCCGGTCACGTGACTGCATTTTGGCCACTCCGCAGCCAACCTGCACTTACGGCCAGGTGTGTAGTCACATGACCCTGATTTACGACATTTGTGCTATCGACTGGTCTTTATTTCCGGTTTCTTGAAAAAAATAAAAAATAAATAAAAAACACCCCATTATGAACAGGGCTTCACTTAACCCCCCAAAATTGGGCGCGGTCACACGATGACCTCCTTAACGACCATCGTGCCTTATGACCTCAATGACGGTTGTAAGTCGAGGACTCCCTGGCATGCAAGCTGGTCAGCCCCACAGGTCCCCCCCCCCTACTTGCCACGGCGTGGTGGATCAGATACTCCCAGGAGGCCCTGGACTGGCGGCAGATGATGATGTCCAGAGAGTCATGGATGAAATAGCCTAGAAGGAAGCAAAGGGGCAACCCCACATTTATATTTGAATCTGGGGGGGGGGAACACCCCCCCTCTTGCTAGAACAGGACAGAGGCCGCTGGCAGCCAAAAAAAAAAAAAAAAAAAAAAAAAAAAAGAGAAAAAAAAAAAAAAAAAAAAAAAAAAAAAAAGCAGCAAAGTTTGGTAGGGGCTGATAGATTGCTCCTGAACATGGAGGTTCCATCATTCTTTTTTTTTTTTAAAGTTACATACGCTTTTCCCAAGAAGTCTTGGACCTCATCTAAATCTGGCTTAAGGGGAGAACGGGCTACGGGCAGTCCTCGTCTTACGACCACAATCGTGCCTAAAGTTTTAATTTTGATGGGTGAGGCAGTGGTTTTAAGTGAGTTTCGCCCCGTTTTATGACCTTTCCTGCCCCAGTCGTTAAGTGAATCTAGCTTTACTTGCCAGAAGGTCGCAGAAGCGGATCATGCGACACACACCCCGGGGATCGTCATAAATATCCCCGGGGTGTGTGTCGCACACACACACTTAACAACTGCCAAGCGGCCAGATTTGGATCACGTGACCAGGGGGACGCTGCAACGGTCGTTAAGTGTGAAAAAGGGTCCTAAGTCACTTTATTTCAGTGCCACTGTAACTTCGAATGGTCATTAAACGAACAATTGTAGGTTGAGGACTTAACAACTGCAGAGATTCACTTAATGTCTATGGCAAGAAAGGTCGTAAAATGTAAAATGCTTGGAATGGAAATTCCAGGCTCAATTGTAGTCGTAAGTTGAGGACTATCTGTATATAAATTGGTTTAATAAATAGATAGTTTTTAATAAATCTGCAGGGCAGCTACTTGTACAGAAGCAGTAGAACCAGCTGGTGCCCAGCCATCCACCCCCAAATCTCCTGTCACTCAGGAGTTAAGATAAGCTCCATTAAGCCAGGAACCTGTTTCCTCGCCTTCCCCTTCGGGCATCGGGCCTCTTTCCCTCTGTCACAATCCGAACTCGGGGCCAGCGCCTGGATAATAAGTCCATGAAGTTTTCTTGACTCTGTTTTTCAGAAAGTATTTACTCTTCTTCCTGGGTTGCGCGAGAGGCAGGGGTCCTAAATCACCACCTGGCTCGGTCCCCGAGATAGGACTCGAACTTGGGTCTCCTACTTCAGAGATCTCCAACCTCGGCAACTTTCAGACTTGTGGGCTTTAAGTCCCAGAATTCCCCAGCCAACTTTAAGACTTATGAACTTCAACTCCCATAATTCTCCAGCCAACTTTTAAGACTTGTGGGCTTCAACTCCAAGAATTCTCCAGCCAACTTTTAAGATTTGTGGGGTTCAACTCCCAGAATTCTCCAGCCAACTTTGAAGACTTATGGACCAACTCCCAGAATTCACCAGCCAACTTTCAGACTTCTGGACTTCAACTCCCAGAATTCAACTCCCAGAAGCATAGCTGGCTGGTGAATTCTGGGAGTTGAAGTCCACAAGTCTTAAAGTTGCCAAGCTGGGGATCCCTGCACCTACTTCATAGCCAGGGGTCTTCAGCCACTCCTCCCAGCCCGATACCCTTGTGTCTCACCTCACTTTCACCCAGCTGCACCCGGGGGAGGACGAGAAAGTCAACTTCCCCCCCACTCCCTCGCCATCTTCCGGCACAGAATTCAGTCCAGCCTGATCTCCCAGCTGTTCTAAAACGCCCCCGGCAGCCCAACCCCCAAATGGGAGGGGCCCCGAAATACCCAGGAATTTGCATCGCCATTGTTAAAAGTGAAGGGGGGGGGAGGAGGAATAGGTCAGCTCTCTGGAGGGGAGTGGGACGAATAACGCAACTGGAACAAAAGCTTTTAATGCCCCCATTGTGTTCTCCTGCACAGCAACACTGCAAAGCTAAAACAACATTTTGTGCCCGGAACAGAAGATCCGATGTGGGCCTTTTGCAGCAAACCCACCAAGACCCCCGCTGCCCTTTCAAGGCCACGCTAGAGGGGTGTGCAGGGTGGGTGACCTTTGTGGCCCCCAGCCCCTCTCTTCTGATGCCCCACTAACAACTCCAGCACAGACTTTGGATCCTCCGGGGTCCCAAAGACCCCCTGGCAAGCATTGCCAAAGGGCAGGTTTTCCTAGTGGTGCCAGGATGAGTTGGTGGGCTTCAGTGGGTTGGTGGGCTTCAGTGGGTTGGTGGGCTTAAGTACTAAAAGCTGCGAAAGGCAACAGTTACCTTGTGTTAAGATGGGCGGCCAATACATTCGATAAACAAACAAACAAACAAACAGTTTCGAGGAAACCCCAGCCAGCCCCCTTGGAGACAGATGGCAAAGGACGCCACCCCCCCTTGAAGATTCTTCTTACCTGTGGAAAAGCACAGCAACAGGTGAGCGGAAGGGGAGGTGGTCTGCACCAGGTCATCCAAGGCCCCCGGCAGCTGCCACATCCTGGGAGGGGGAGAATTACCACAGTGTCAGCAGAAAGGAAGGGAAGACCCCCCCAAAAGGAAGAAAGTTGACGGTGGGGGGGGGGGACGAAGGAAGAAATGCCACCCTCTTAGCCTCTTCCCGGTCTCAACCGGTTTTCCAGCACCCCAAACCTGGCAACAGGTTGGCAGAGTTTCGCATTCCCCCCCCCCCCCAGCAAAGAGGCAGCTCGAGAAAGTGAGCCCAGCTGGGAAGATGGGCTAAGATCGCCACCCCCCGACACTTAAGCTCGTTTGTGGGGGCCTGGCCAACCGTCCAACGAGCCGATCCCAGCCGCCCCCCCCCCCGATGAAGGGGCAACGGGGGTCCCGCTTCGAAGCCTGGGCGGTCGTTGCTCCGCCGCGTTCCCAGCCGGGTGGGAGGGGGCGGCAGCATCGGCTCGCGGGCCTGGGGGGTGGCTGGCTGAGGTGGGCAGTCCCTTGCGCGGCGCTCTGTGCACGCTCAGAGGCGCCCTGGCGCCCCGCTCACCCGACGACGGCCCAGAGGCCGGCCACCACGGAGTGCGCGAAGGAGACGAGCAGGTTCCTCCAGCGCCAGGTGCGTGTGGCGTCGC
>QLTV01002619.1:96849-110705 GCA_003457575.1 Thermophis baileyi
CCTTTCGGGGAGGGGCAGGAGTGAGCTTGGGAGGGACGCCCCCTGCTTGGTCCACCACACTGGTGGGCTGTGGGAATGCCCTGATCCAGACTGCAGGGCCCTTCGTGGCCCAGGAAACCCCTCCTCTTGGCTACAGAAAAGATTTGGGGGGTTGTAGAGTAGAGCTTCACTGCAGAAGGGCAGTCTACCTCTAAACCCTAGAAGAAAGGCACATGCCGGTTGCCAAGTGCCTGAATTTTTGTCACGTGACCGCGGAAATGTTGCAACGGTCGTAAGTGTGAAAAACCGGTCGTAGGTCACTTCTTTCATTGCCGTTGTAACGTCAAGCGGTCACTAAATGAATGATGTAAGTCGAGGACTCCCTGTAATCCTGCAGACTCCACACGGTGCCTTTTCCCCTCTCTCTCCAGAACCACGAGTACCAGTGTCCCCGCTACCCCGTGCCCTGCCCCAATCAGTGTGGGGTGCCCAATATTGCCCGAGAGGACCTGAGTGGGCACCTGAAGGACAACTGCTCCACCGCGCTGGCCCTCTGCCCCTTCAAGGAGGCCGGCTGCAAACACCGGGTAAGCCACGCCCCTCCTGGCCTTCCCTGGAGCTGGCCCAAGACCCCAGGCCTCCCCTCCCCGGCTGCCCTCGCCCTCCTCCTTGGCTGCCAGCTGCCAGCCCATCTCGCTGCCATGAATCTCAGCACAGAAACTGTTCTTATTTCAAATTTCCCAGACTTCTTGCTTTGCTTTGGTCCTGGGGATGAACCCTCTGCCAGTTGTGCCCGCTGGAAATACTGGCCGCAGTGCCCGTGTCTCTGGAGTAGTGGGCGGCGGGGGTTCCGTGGCCGAGGCTGGCAAGCCACCAGATGGTGGAGAGGACCGGTCTGGCTCGGGGCACAGACCCCACTTCGGCTGTGCGTGCACCAAGCTAAGGCACGGGGGGGGGGCAGAGGAGTGCCAGACCTCTCAAAGGGGAGCCTGGCACTGCGTCACTGGGCACCGGGCCGCCTCTAGCCGCCTTCTCTCTCCCCTCCGTCCTCCCCCAGTGCCCCAAAGTGTCCCTGGGCCGCCACCTGGACGAGAACACCAAGCTGCACCTGGGCCTGATGGGTGCGCTGGTGGCCCGGCAGCGCCAGGAGTTGGTCGAGCTGCGCCGCGAGGTGGAGGAACTGGCGGTGGGCAGCGACGGCGTGCTGATCTGGAAGATCGCCGACTATGCCCGGAAGCTGCAGGAGGCCCGGCTGCGGAGCAATTACGAGTCCTTCAGCCCCCCCTTCTACACCCACCGCTACGGCTACCGGTTGCAGGTGTCAGTCTTCCTGAACGGCAACGGCAGCGGCGAGGGCAGCCACCTCTCGGTCTACATTCGGGTGCTGCCCGGCCAGTACGACAACCTGCTGGAGTGGCCCTTCGGCTACCGGGTCACCTTCTCACTGCTGGACCAGAGCGACCCCTCCCTCTCCAAGCCCCAGCACATCACCGAGACCTTCCTGCCGGACCCCACCTGGAAAAACTTCCAGAAGCCCGGCACGGGGCGCACCTCCCTGGACGAGAGTCTGCTGGGCTTCGGGTACCCCAAGTTCATCTCGCACGAGGATATCAAGAAACGCAACTACGTGCGCGACAACGCCGTGTTCATCAAGGCCTCGGTGGAGATCCCGCCCAAGATCATTTCCTGAGTGGGTTGCAGACGGAGGGACCCAGGGGTGGCGGGGTAAATGCCCTTCCCCCCCCCCGGGGTTTCCCCACTTTGGAAGAACGGTTCTGCTTTTGAGAATGCTTTCTTTCCTGATCTGCCTTTCTGCTTTGGATTGTCCCCCCTCCCTTTGTTGAAATGGTGCTAATTGCTACAGGTTCGGGCTCGGGTCCAGCCTGGCTTGGGGAGGTGGGGGGTCGCATTCTTCCCAGGAGCAGCTGGGCTGCCTCTGCGACCCCATTTTCTCCCCAAGCACCCTTTGGGGTCTCTGCAAACGCCAGCCGTGCGCTGGGGAACTTCAGAAGCCTGCTGGCTGCAGACGGGATCGGGGCCTTCCAGATGGGGGGGGTGCCCCTCTGCGCACTGGCCCCCCTTTTCCGTGGAACAGCTGGGGAGGGTGAAGGCCTACACCCCCGACTCTCCCTTCGGGGTCCACGTTTCGGGGCCTTCCAGATGGGGGGGTGCTGTCCTGGACCTATTCAGAGACACCCCCTGCCCCCCGCCCAGCACTCAAGAGCCATATTATTGCCGGTGGGCCTTTTTGCCCGGGGGTGGGTGGGAACTGCCCACCAGGCCACGGGGTGTAGCCGCAATCACTACTCCTCTCTCCCTTTTTCGGAGTTAGTTTTTCTGTCTTTTTAATAAACCGTTCCTTGTATTTATTAATTGATTGATGGGTGGCCTCAGCTCTGGCACAAAAGGCACCAGTGGGAAAGAGGAGGGGGGACGGGGTTAGCCCCCTCCCCCCCAACACAGGTCGTTCAGCCATGTCTCCTCCACCTGGGAGTTTGGAGGGAGTAGGAACAGAAATCCTCCCCCCCTCCTTTTTTTGGTCAACTCTAAGCTATCTGGTCAACTTTGCCCAGAAATGGAGGCAGGGGGTTTGGGAAGAGGGAGGCCCTGGGGGGGCCCTTAATGCTCTCTGAGCTGGGTGGTTTTCTGGCAGACCTTTCATGACCCAACTAGGGAACATCATGAGTGCTAAGAGGGAGGGAAGCCGCCCCGTTTTCTTCCTGTCCCTCCCGGCATCCCTGCTCTGGAAGCGGCCTGCTGGCTGGGCAGACGGGAGGGGGGGAGCTACCTGAAAAGCCCTTTGTGCTGCTTTGCAGGTTTTAGCCAGGAGCCAAGCGAGGAAGGCGGCCAGGGCCCCGTGCCCACTCTGGTGCCAATGAAGGAGGAGAATCTTTGCAGCTCAGGGTGCAAATGAAGGGGCCTTGGGGCTCTCTGGGCTTGGCGGTTTTCTTGCAGGCGTTTCATGACCCATCTAGGGAACATCATCAGTGCTAGAAGAGGAGGGGTGGTTGCGGGGAAGAGGAGGTGGTGGTGGAGGAAGAGTATAGGACGAGGGGGAAGAGGAAGGTGGGGGGGAGGAGGTGGAGGACTGAGGGGTCCTTGGTGCTCTCTGGCCTTCGATGTTTTCTGGCAGACGTTTCATGACCCAACTAGGGAACATCATCAGTCCTAGAAGGAAGAAGGGTGGGAGGAGGATATGATGAGGATGACTGAGGGATCCTTGGTGCTCTCTGAACTTGGTGGTTTCCTTGCAGACATTTCATGACCCAACTAGGGAACATCATCAGTGCTACTTCCTTATCCGTAAATCTCATCTGCCGGTGACCCCCTGGGCAGGCTTCCGTTGCAGTTGTGGGGCACCCCACTTTCTTTTCAAAGCCCCCCCCAATTCCAGGGGCTTCCATTTGTCCCTCCCCCCAGCATTCTCCCATCTCCCATGGAAGGTGCAAGGCCGTAGCTACCACAAGGTCTTTGACATACACATGCACAAACACACACACACACACACACACACACACACACACACACACACACACACGTCTTTGGCATACAGATGCACAAACAAACACACACACACACACACACACACATATATAGCTGTCTTTTAATGACCGGGTGTGGATTCCTCCTCCTCCTCCTCCCTGTGGATTCCTTCTCCCTCCGAGGTGGGCAGGGAGGGTTCCAGCGCAGGGCAGCCCTTCCCAGCCCCCTTCTCCAAAATGATGCTCGAAGCCCTTGGAGCCTTCGCCTAGAAGAGAAGCCACACAAGTTGTGACCCGGAGCTCCCTTCCACACAACACTTGTGCCTGGGGAGGCTTCCTCTCCCCCTCCCCCCATCTCCAGCCTGGGGTTGCAGGATTGTGATCAGGAGGAGTAAAACAATCCTTTAGAAAGGTGGTAAAGAATGGGTTGCAAGATGCAATGGGATCGTGGGGGCTAATTTCAGCTGGAGACCCCTCCCCAGCCGCCTTGCAGCCCTTCTCTACAAAGGAAAGCCAAGGGGGGGGCCCACACCCCCAATTGCAACCAGGGGCCGCAGGAGAACCATTTCCCTGAAGAGCTGGCCTGGCCAGGCCTGTGATCTTTGCAAGCCACCTAAAACTAGATTACTATTTTTTTCTGCTTGAGCAGCGACAACCTTGAAGAGAGCCTGCTCGCCACACAAACAGGTTTGGCTGGTTTTTGTGGTGAATGGCTGGATCTTTGCCCCCCCCCCCCGTCACTCGGGGCTCCTGCCTTGCTTGGGGGGGTGGAGACAGTGGGGTGGGGGTGGGGCTGCCGTGACTCCCAGGAGGTGAGGGTCTCTTCCAGTCTGCAAACATTTGTGGGGAACGGACTCTCCAGGGTGGGTTGAACATGCAAAGCAGCAGAAGAGGAGCCGAGTTCCAACGCATTAATCCCCTTTTTGTTTTCTCAGCTGGTTGCCTGGGCTGCCTCGATACCTGACCTGGTCCACCAGGTTAGTCACGGACGGGCCGTTAAAAGAAATAATTGCCGGTCTTTAATAATGGAAATAGTATATTTCGGTGATTGAATCAGCACCTGGGGAATCAAATCACACGTCTGTGCATTTTGGGGGTTTTCTCTCCCCCCCCCCCCCACGAGGCGAGTCAGCCAGGTCGACTCCTCTCCTGAGTCAGGCCAGGTAGCAGGAAAATTTAAATTTTTTTCCCCCTTCCCAGGACAAACCGGAAGCAGAGTCAGCTGCCTTGCAAAACTCTTTGCTGAGGCACGTTCAAGATTTCTCTCGATTACTCCAGACGTTCCTGTGCTGGCCTGAAAATAGCAGTGACATTTAAGGGGGGGGGGGTTTGCAAAGTTTGTTTTTCCCCCCCCCTTGGGAAACAAGCCTCAAAGAACAGGGAAGGCTGCTTTGGGAAGTTCAACCAAAATGCCATTTCTACATCCCGGCGGCAGTTCTGACCTTGAATGCTTTGCTTCATTCTGGGTGCCAGATTTTAAGAAATGTGGACTGGGACTTTGAGGATGATCAGGGGCAAAAAAAGAACAAGCACCAGGGTGACATGATAGAAGGGTTCCAGTATCTGAGGGGCTGCCACAAAGAAGAGGGGATCCACCTATTCTCCAAAGCACCCGAAGGGAGGCAGGACAAGAAGCAACGGATGGGAACTCATCAAGGAGAGAAGCAACCTGGAACTAAGGAGGAATTTCCTGTCAGTGAGGACAATTAACCAGTGGAACTGCTTGTCTTTAGAAGTTGTGGTTGCTCCATCACTGGAAGATTTCAAGAAGAGACTGGACAACCATTTCTCCAGGATGGTCTAAGATCTGCCTTGGGCAGGGGGTTGGACTTGATGACCTCCAAGGTCCCCTACGGTTCTATGATTCTTTACAGAATTGTCTCTTTCTCAACTTTTTATTGGGGGGGGGGGGCGTAATAATGGCCAAGAAAAATTTAACAGATTTAACAGATTAATAGAGTTGGAAGGGACCTTGCAGGTCATCTAGTCCAACCCCCCACCCAAGCATGGCAGTCCAGTCTCTTCTTGAAAGCCTCCAGTGATGAAGCTGCCACAACTTCCGAAGGCAACTTCTGTTCCATGGGTTGATTGTTCTCACTGCCAGAAAGTTCCTCCTTATTTCCAGGTTGAATCTCTCCTTGGTCAGTTTCCATCCATTGTTCCTTCTCTGGCCTCTGGGTGCCTTGGAGAATAGCTTGACCCCCTTCCTCCTCTCTGGGGCAGCCCCTCAAATACTGGAAGGCTGCTGTCACGTCTCCCCTGGCCATGCCCAGTTCCCGTAACCGTTCCTGTCTTCGTATGTTTGAGCCTCGGGTCCCCTCATCACCCTGGTTGCTCTTCTCTGCCCTCTTTCTAGTCTCTCAAGAAAGAACAGGAAACGCTCAGGTGGACTCTCGGATGTCAAATCTGCCACCGGTGTTCAAATTTCATGGGTGAATTTGGCATTCCTTGCTCCACAAGAACTCCCTTCCTGAAATGCCCTTTTGAATTTTTCACCAGCGCTGGCTCTGGGGCTGGGCTCCCCTTGCCCTGGGGGGCGGGGCTGAGGCTGGCAGAAGGGGCAGCTGGGGTGCCCAGCGTGGGGTGGAAGGCAGGCAAGGACGCTGCCCTTTAAATGTCAGAAGAAGAAAGATCTCAGAAGCTTTCAGTGCTACTGACTTTCCTTTTCGGGGTGGGGGGTGGGGTGGGGGGAACAGCAGGGCAGTGGGGATTAAGAGTTAAATCCTGTCTCTTCTCTCCTCCCCCACATCTCTCCTTCGGCTTTAATCGCTGACCCACATGTCCATAGGGCAGGAGCTAATTCACTCAAGGTGGGGCGTCCTCCCCTTCCCCCTCCCACACTGAAGCTTGGAGGAAATTGCTGGGGGAGGGGGCAATCTCGGAGGGGCTTCTCACAGAGGCATTGTGCAAAAAAGTGTGGAGAAGAGCAACTACGAAAATTGAAGGCCCGGAGACAAAAACATGTGAAGAACTAGAGAAAAGAAGGACTAGGGGGGACATGATAGCAGGATTACAATATTTGAGGGGCTGCCCCAAAAAAGAGGGGGTCAACCTATTCTCCAAAGCCCCAGAAGGCAGGACAAGAAGCAATGGATGGAAACTCATCAAGGAGAGAAGCAACCCAGAAATAAGGAGAAATTTCTTGACTGTGAGGACAATTAACCAGTGGAACAGCTTGCCACCAGAAGTTGTGGCTGCTCCATCACTGGAGGTTTTTAAAAAGAGACTGGACAGTCATCTGTCTGAAATGATCTGGCTCTCCTGCTTGAGCAGGGGGCTGGACTAGAAGACCTCCAAGGTCCCTTCCAGCTCTATTCTGAATTGAAAATTGAAATCAGTGACCGGCAGGCCTGGCTTGTGGTCAGCTGTGTCACTTGGGAAGACATCAGGAGGGTGGTGCAAATTGTGAGTTTCTGCACCCTCAGAACTAGAAAGGGGCTCACACAAACATGCCAGTTGATCCTTTGTTGGAGCCCTCCAAAGGTCAGCCGTAGGAGTCCCTCCCCACCCCAGCAAGTCACACGCGCACGCACACACACACACAGACACGCTGTCAGGTGTGAAAGACCAGGTCCATACCTGAAGGTTCAATTAAGCAGATTTATTGCTAAAAGCTACCCACGGGAGGGAATCTTCTCAACTAACGGTCAGCAGTTGGTTAGAGTTAGATGAAGGTCAACAGAATTCAAGGGAGGTTGGACTTAGTTCGCTTGTGGTCATGTAGGGATTCTAGGTTGATGGCTCTGGCACGCCTTCTCCCACACTTATTTCCTTATCCTATTTCCCCTTTGACATTTTTTCCTTCCTTCCTTCCTTCCTTCCTTCCTTCCTTCCTTTTCTCTCTCTCTCTCTCCCTTCCTTCCTTCTTTCCTTTTCTGTCTTTCTGTCTTTTTCATTTTTCTACTCCCTCTCTTCTTTCCTTCAATCCTCCCTCCCTTCTGTTTTTTCCTTTCTTATTTTCCTCCTTTTCTTCTCTTTCCCATTTTCCTTTCAGGACCACAAGCCAAGGTTCAGCTCAGCTGAATTGAACCTTCACTTTATTGCTAAAAGCCTCTGCGCAGGAATCTTCTCACGTAAAAGTTAGCTCCCTGCTAACAGAGTCAGACAAGGGTCAAGGGAGTTCAAGGGAGGTTGGGCTCTGTTTGTGGCTACGAAGGGATTCTAGGCTGACACTTCTTTTCATCCCACTCTCTGCCAGTCCTTTTCCCTCTCTCTCTCTCTCTCTCTCTCTCTCTCTCTCTCTCTCTCTCTCTCTGTCTCTCTCACACACACACACACACACACACACACACACACACACACAAACTAAGACTCCCAACGCTCCCTCCAGACCCGCCAGCCAGCTCAGGGAGCAGCTGCGCAGCTGCGCAAGGGCCCCCCCCCCCCATTAGCCTGATCTGTCATTGAAGGGCACTTTGCTCTAATTCGCAACAGATGGAGGGGAGGGGAAGGGGGGTTGAGGGCGGGATTTTCCCCTGCGGGGGCGTTAGACTGGCATCTGTGGGGTAAAGAAGGTTCATTTGCAAGGCCAGACTTGGAGGGGGGAAAGGGAACCCCATAGCTTCAGCCACCAAAAGATCTCCATCTCTATTGCTCTGCAGAAGAGGGGGCCACCCCAACCTCGGGACCCCATTGGAGGAGGGTCCCAGCCACTTTTTTATTTATTTGTTAAATTTATATGCTGCCCATCTCACTTTCGAGTTACTCCCGGGTGCTTACGGCATCATAAAACCCAATGTAAAACCATTAGTGGGTTAAACATATTGAAAAGCATTAAGTATAAAACATTACCATTAACAAAACACTAGATAAAATGAAACCAATATGGTACATAAATTGGGTTCTTTCTCTTCCTTCCTTCCTTTTTTCTTTCCTTTCTTTCTCCTTTTTTTCTTTCATTCCTTCCTTCCTTCCCTCTTCTTCTCTTCTTTCCTTCTTTTTCTTTCTCTTTCATTCCCTCCTTTCCTCCCTCTTCTTCTTTCTTTCTTTCTTTCTTTCTTTCTTTCTTTCTTTCTTTCTTTCTTTCTTTCTTTTCTTTTTCTTTTCTTTCTTTCTTCTCACTCCCTCGCTCTCTTCATTCATTCATTCATTCAATCAATCATTCATTCATATGCCACCCGTCTCATTATCCAGGGGCTAAAATGGATTTTTCCTTTCAGCTGCCCTGTTTTCTGACCTGAGGCTGGACGGCTGTAGCTGAGAACTCAGAACGATGTAAAATGATTCCCCAGTAAGGCCGACGTGTCCCCATACCCGGGCCGATCGTGGGGGCACAGCAGAACTGCCCAGAGTCCTAAAGATGGGGTTTGCCAGCTTGTCTCTCTCTGCATCCATCCTCTCCATCCAGGGGGTCGGTGCCCACTGCTTAATCCTGGGCTGCCACCTGCCCTTGGCAGCTAGAAACGCTCTCTGCCTGCTGCCTGCCCTGCTTGGGAGGCATCCCTGGGTGCGAAGGCTCAGCTTGGCACGCTCAACATGGCTGGCCGGAGCCATGTGCCCAGCGGCCATCGGGTCAAGCAGGGAGATGGCAAAGCCTTGCAAGGGCTGCCAAGGCCTCTCTCTCTGCTTCGGCATCTGTGACTGGCGGACAAGTGGACTATCGGGGTCCTATGGAGTGCCAGGTGGTGCCCCCCAAGACCCGACTAGTCAACTTGTCTGCCAGTCACAGGTGGGTACACAGGGGGCCAGGAGTCAGTTGCCAAACTCTTAGCAACTGACTGGCTCATATTTATGACGGTCACAGTGTCCCGGGGTCACGTGATCCCCTTTTGTGACCGTCCGACAAAGTCGATGGGGAAGCCAGATTCACTTAACAACCGGGTTTCTAACTTAAGAACTGCAGAGATTCATTTAACCACCGTGGCAAGAAAGGACGTAAAATGGGCAAAACTCAATGAACCAATGCCTCACTTAACAACAGAAACTTTGGGCTCAATTGAGGTCGTAAGTCGAGGACTACCTGTATAGGTTTACAATATTTTAGATTTCATATTCTGTCGTTTTAGCTCTTGTGCTTTTTATCGAAATGCAATGTGAATGTGCCAGACAAACAAATAAAACAAAATAAAATAAATCAATCCATGTATATGCCCCCACCCATCTCTTATTGTGAGTTAGCATGATTTTTATCATGAACGACAACTGGGCAATGGGAGAATAGCACATAGCAAGCAGACAGTTGGGGAGAATCAGACTGTGGCTGTACAGATGCGATCGCAGCCTTGCCAGGCAGTGGAGGTGTGTGGGAAAGCCACACTTGCCTGCCCTGGGTCTGGCGGGCACCGCCTGGCGCCACACCACTCGGCTTACCCATCTGCTGTGCATGGATTCCTCTTTGCCCCCCGGGTAGGAAAACGGCAGGCAGCCACAATACCCCCAACGACATGATGCGTTAGCAGAGGAATACGCTTCCACATCTGCCTGCAGCCAAACCGCTCTCTCTGTGTGTGTGTGTGTGTGTCCCCCAACATATGGAATTTAAGCACAAAGAAGAGGGGGGGGGGTTTCCACCTCTTCTCCAAAGCCCCTGAAGGCAGGACAAGAAGCGAAGGATGGAAACTAATCAAGGAGAGAAGCAACCCGGAACTAATTTCCTGACAATTATAACAGTTAACCAGTGGAACAGCTTGCCACCAGAAGTTGTGGGTGCTCCATCACTGGAGGTTTTTAAGAAGAGACTGGACAGCAATTTATCTGGAATGGTAGAGGGTCTCCTGTCTGAGCAGGAGGTTGCACTAGAAGACCTCCAAGGTCCCTTCCAACCCTAGGTTTCTATGATTCTGGAAGGAAGGAAGGAAGGAAGGAAGGAAGGAAGGAAGGAAGGAAGGAAGGAAGGAAGGAAGGAAGGACGGGCAATGCATGGAAACTCATCAAGGAGAGAAACAACTTGGAATTAAGGAGAAATGTCCTAACAGTGAGAACAATTAACCAGTGGAACAGCTTGCCACCAGAAATCGTGGTTGCTCCATCACTGGAGGTTTTTAAGAAGAGAGTGGACAGCCACTTGTCTGAAATGGGATAGGGTCTCCTGCTTGAGCAGTGGGTTGGACTAGATGACCTCCAAGGTCCCTTCCAACTCCACCATTCTCTTATTCTTCTCTTATTCGGTGGCATTTATAGCTGCCAATCCTCACGTCACCCTGCAGGATCATTTCAGCTGGCAGGTTTCTGTATTAGCCTGGCAATGGGCAGGGTCTGGGCATGTGTTGTTTCTCTGTCTGACATAATATATGTGGGTCTATGCAGAATTCTGTATTTATCTGCATTTATTTATTTGTTCTGTTATGTAGCGTATATTGGAGGTGGGGACCCTTTGAGAGCTGCACGCAACGAAATTTCGCTTTCATGGATGCCGACGGGGGTACATTCAAAGTGACCATAAAGTTATTATTCTGTCCTGTCCTGTGAGATGGGTTGGCGGGTCAGGAGGGAGCTCTTATTTGGTCACTGTGGAGATAAGCCCCGTCCTCACCTTGGCATTCGTCCAAAGGGTCCTGAAGATGGGGGTTCAATTGAGAGACCTGGGGATCCCAGGGGGATACAGAGCCCGTCAAGTGGGCGATATGATCAGGGTCACCAGGGGGGCAGTGGGGGGTTTTTGCATTTGGGG
Organism: Thermophis baileyi; assembly: GCA_003457575.1. Lineage (NCBI taxonomy): Eukaryota > Metazoa > Chordata > Lepidosauria > Squamata > Dipsadidae > Thermophis > Thermophis baileyi. Next base: position 107,920 of record QLTV01002619.1, read on the forward strand.
CGTTATTTCTTTAAGCCGCCTGGAGTTACCGTGAATGAGTTGGTCAGCCATACTCTACATTTTCTTCAGAAATAAATAACTGAGAAGTCAAAGGGGAGGCGGAAGCGATCGCTTCTGGGGCAGAGACCTTTGGGGGGTCCCTAAAAAGATGGGTGGGGGACCCAGAGTCAGCGAACTAGAGCCTGCCAGAGGACGGGGGCTGGCCTTTTAATCAGGATGCGTTGCTGGAACGGGGCTCAAAATTAAATAATAGATTTATTTATTTACTGGTAGTCCTCGACTTACAACAGTTCGTTTAGTGACCGGTCCAAGGTACAACAGCATTGAAAAAAGTGAGTTATCACCGTTCTTCACACTGTTGCCACATCCCCACGGTCACCTGATCAAAATTCAGACGCTTGGCAACTGACTCATATTTATGACGGTCGCAGCGTCCCGAGGTCACATTTCACGACCCTTTCACGACCTTCTGACGAACAAAGTCCATGGGGAAGCCGGATTCGCTTAACGACCATGTGACTCACTTCACAACTGCAGTGAGTCGCTTAACTATTGTGGAAAGGAAGGTCGTAAAGCAGAGCAAAATCCATTTAACAAATGTTTCGCTTAACAACAGAACTATTGACCTCCATTGCGGTAGTAAGTTGAGGACTGCCTGTATTTATTTATTTATTTTAGGAAATTTATATTGCCGCCTATTCGCACACGGCGACTCAAGGTGGCTTACGGGAATATAAAAACCTCATATATAAAAACAATAAAACTAATAAAAGAGAATAATCACGTAATAAATTGATAAAATGTGAATTTATAAAATTCATCGGCTGCCCACCTGACCTCGGGGTAACTTTGGGCGTCTTATAATGGTAAAAGATAAAAGCTGTGTGCAATGCTATGCAAAACATAAATAAAATTAAAATTACAATAATATTCCAAAGGAGGGAGTCCTGGATGTGGGTGAGCGTCTTCCTTCGTTCTCCGGACTGCAAACCGCCCCTGGCAGCAGATGGCAGCGCCTGAAACCGGAGCTGGGCTGAGATGACCTTGGGGCGCCTGGCGGGATCAAGAGGCCACTGGGGCGCCACTAACTAGGCGCAGGTGTTTGCCCTCCCCGGAGGCCCTCCTGGCACCCGGGCAGAGTCAGCTGCAGCCAAAAAACAATCCCGAGCTGGCACCGCTGTGCCCAGGTGTGACACCCAGCGCCTTCGAAAGCAGCTGGTAAGGGCAGACGGCTTTGCCTTCCCGGCTGGGGTGGGCAGCGAGCGCAGGTGGCAAAGCCGGCACGGTTCCTGGTTCTTCTCACTGCCCACCCAATGGGTGAAGCACCCGAGGGATTCGGGGCGGGGGGGGGAGATTCTCTGGAGCAGGGGTCTCCAACCTTGGCAACTTTAAGCCTGGCGGACTTCAACTCCCAGAATTCCCCACCCAGCTGGCTGGGAGTTGAAGTCCGCCAGGCTTAAAGTTGCCAAGGTTGGAGACCCCTGCTCTGGAGGGTGCTGCCAAGAGCAGGGAAATGAGAATAGGCAGTGGGTCCACGAGTTACGACCGTTCATTTAGTGACCGAAGTTACAACGGCGCTGAAAAGAGTGACTCACGACTGTATTTCACACTTATAACCGTTGCAGCATCTCCACGGTTAAGGGATCAAAATTCAGATGCTTGGCAACTGGTTCCTATTTAGGACGGTTGCAGGTTTCTCGGGCGGGGGGCGGGAGAGGTCGTGATCCCCCTTTGCGACCTTCTGGCAAACAAAATCAAGGAGGAAGCCAGATTCACTCAAGAACCGTATCACTAACCTGACAGCTGCAGGGATTCACTTAACAACGGTGGCAAGAAACATCGTAAACTGGGGCAAAACTCACTGTGTTGCTTAGCAACGGAAATTTGGGGCGCAATTGCAGTCGTACATTGTGACAGAAGGCGGCCAAGCTGTCCCCCCCCCCCCCGCAGCCAAGCTTGAATTTACGCAGCCGCTGGGCCTTCATGTGGTCTAGGAATGCTGGGCATCACGCAGGCAAAGGGGCCGCTATGGGGCGGGAGGGCTCCGAAGAGGTGTCCAGAGAAGCCCCATTTTGCCAGCTGCACCACTCTCCTTTCTACGGGGCACTGCAAGCAGTCCGTGGCTTATGGGACTGGAAGCAGTTGTTAAGTGAGTGGCACCCAGCCTTATGACTTTTTTGCCACGGTTGCTAAGCGAATCATATGGTCCTTAAGCGAAACCTGTTTCCCCCCACTGACTTTGCTTTTGGGGAAGTCCCAAGCGCCCCAGTTTTGATCACATGATTACAGGGAAGCTACAACGGTCCTAAGTGTGAGGATCGGTTATAGGTCCTTTTTTCACCACCCTCATAACTTTGAGTGATCATTAAATCGATTGTTGTAAGTCCAGCACACTCTGCACCGTGGGGCTGCCCTGCAAACAGGAGTGGAGGTGTTGCGCCCCGTTTTCTTCCTGTCCCTCCCGGCATCCCTGCTCTGGAAGCGGCCTGCTGGCTGGGCAGACGGGGGGGGGGAGCTACCTGAAAAGCCCTTTGTGCTGCTTTGCAGGTTTTAGCCAGGAGCCAAGCGAGGAAGGCGGCCAGGGCCCCGTGCCCACTCTGGTGCCAATGAAGGAGGAGAATCTTTGCAGCTCAGGGTGCAAATGAAGGGGCCTTGGGGCTCTCTGGGCTTGGCGGTTTTCTTGCAGGCGTTTCATGACCCATCTAGGGAACATCAGCAGTGCTAGAAGGGAGTGGGGTGTGCAGAGAAGAGGAGGAGGAGGAGGAGGAGGAGGAGGACTGTGGGGT
>QLTV01002619.1:149282-165369 GCA_003457575.1 Thermophis baileyi
GCCGCCATGGTGATCCGCCGCCTCACGAAGCGCCCTGGCTCGCCTGCGCCGCCATATTGGATCTCGCGGCGCGAAAGGCCTTATGGGAGGCGTGGGAGGAGGCGGAGGGAACCGACCACAGAGACGAGCGGCGGGTAGAGCGACGCAGAGAGCGGCGCAGAGGCGTCGTGGGCGGGGCCTCTGAGGAGGCGTGGCTGCCGGCGCCGCTTTCTTCTTTGTGCGCTTCCATTTCACAGCCCGCCCCGAGCATACGCAGAACGCCTGCTTGAGTTGGGAGCGCGTGTGCGGGCGCTGCGGTGGGGGAGAAGATCCGAGACAAAGTCGCTCTGAGCACGCGCAGAGTGCGTTCCAGACTTGCTTGATCTCTGTGGGCCCAATTCTTCAAACCCCCTCCGCAGCAACCCCCGCTCCGCTGCCCTTGAGTTCCTCTGAGCATGTGCAGAGTGCCTTTTGAGTTCCAGACTCTTCGATCTCTATGGAGCAGGGCCGGTTCGAGTGTTTCAAGGGCTTGCGTGGCCTCCGTTGCTCTCCAGTTCCTCTGAGCATGCACAGAGTACCTTTTGCGTTCCACCCTGTTTGATCTCCCCGGGGGCCTGGTCCCTCTTCTGCCCTGACCATTTTCTTAGTGCAAGCGTTTCAAGGGCTTGAGACCATTCTCTGGAGCCCCCCCCCCGCCCTCCAGTACGAGTTCGCACATGGAACTACCCGAGACAGTGACTTGAAAGCAGCAAGGAATTTTATTCCCGTGTTTGCAAAGACGGGTGCACAAAGGGTGGCCCCAGAAGGAAGCCCCCATCCGCTTTGTGCTCCCCTGCACAGGTTCACCCCCCCCCCGCTCCCCCGTTCAGCACAGCATCACCTGCTTCCCCTGTACCCTTCAACCACGACCTACTTTTTGCTAGCATGGGCTCTGTTGTTATTTTCCTACTTCCTGGGCTTGCGGATCTTGTGGTTTCCCACAGCTGACTTTTAGACAGCTAAAAGCTCCGGCAAAGCATCAAAACAGTTTATAGTGGTTCCATTTAACGTATCAAGCATCTCCTTTTTAGAAACAAGAGCAACTCCGTTTTCCTATAAATCGTTATTATTCTTTTAAACGATTACTTTTCTTATAAATGGCACTCTGAGCATATGCAGAGTGCTTTTTGGGAAGGCGCAGCAGTCCCGCCATCCTCTCCTCTCCTCTCCTCTCCTCTCCTCTCCAGGGCTCTGGGCCTGCCACCAGCCCCCACCCAACAAAGGGGACCCAGGGCGTTTGGGATGCTTATAGAGGAGAGAATCAGGAGTGGTGCAGAGGCCTAGAGGTGGAGCTCTCGCCTCACAATCAGGAGGCTGCGAGTTCGGTCCTAGGTAGAGGCAGATATTTCTCTCTCTGGGCACAATGAGACTATATCTGCTGAACAAAACTCCGCACTGGCGACAGGAAGGGCCGCCGGCCATTAAAACACTCTGCTAGCTCCATTCAGTTGCCCAGACTCCACCCCGCAAGGGATTATGGGGTCGTTAAGAAGAAGAAGAAGAAGATGATGATGGAGAGAACCAGGGTGCCCTGGGACCCCGTGCCAAGTGGCATACAATTCCCCCCTCCTCGCATTATAAACACAGGCAAAGTGCCCCAAAGAAACCCACCCAGGCCTCCCTGTGGGGTGGTCCCTACTGCCTTCTTGGGACACCCTGCCTGGCAGGGACCCCCAAATCTTCCCAACCAGCAGTGGAGGCTGAGTAGTAGAACCCCAAACCTACTCCCCTCTCCTTGATAAAATCCCAATAAAACTTTTAAAATCTTTATTAATTAAAGTCTTGGCAATAGCAATAGCACTTAGACTTATATACCGCTTTACAGTGCTTTACAGCACTCTCTAAGCGGTTCACAGAGTCAGCATATTGCCCCCAACAATCTGGGTCCTCATTTTACCCACCTCGGAAGGATGGAAGGCTGAGTCAACCTTGAGCCGGTGAGATTTGAACCGCTGAACTGCTGAACAGTCAGCTGAAGTAGCCTGCAGTACTGCACTCTAACCACTGCGCCACCTCGGCTCTCCATTGGAATTCTTCTTTGGTCTCCAGTCTTAAAAACGCCAAATTAAGTGTCCGTATGCGGATTAATGGAAACTACCCCCATCCTCGATGGGTGAGGGTCCCTCTCTGCCCACCCAGTCCAGTCCCATCCCACCGAGGCAGGGTCGAGACGGAGGGTCCCAGCTGGACTTCTGACCAACTCCAAAGGCCCTGCGGGGGCTGACCGTTTCCCACACCCCGTAAGAATAAGAGGCAGCAGACTCGAGAGGACTTGGGGCCAGGCTTTATTTTCACACAGGACAGGAAGATGGGCTAGGGTGCTCTTCGGAGGCCAGGTGGCGTCTTCTTGCTTTTGGGGTGCTGGAAGGAGATTATCTGGCAGGGCAGAAGAACCCTTACCATTACTAAACTCAGTAATGGTAACGGTTTCGCTGACACGCCGTGAGTTTGGCCTTCCAAGATGTTTGCAGGGCAGTTGTGTTGCAGATCAGAGCGCAGCCCCTTCCCCTTGTCTGCACCCCCACTTTCTTGGGGTCACCCCCCCTCCATGCATGAAATGTAGCTGCTCCCCTTAATAAAGTGAGCCTGATTTACATCACTCAAAAGTGTGTAAACTTTCCTGCTGCTTCAAGCCTGGGGACAGCAGGGGGTTGGACTAGAGGACCTCCCAGGTCCCTTCTGTTATTCTGCTCTGCTGCTATTCTGTTACTAATCAAGGAGAGAACCAACCTGGAACTAAGGAGAAATTTCCTGACAGTGAGAACAGTGGAACGGTTTGCCACCAGAGGTTGTGGGTGCTCCATCAATGGAGATTGGACAGCCAGTTGCCTGCTATGGTCTAGGCCGGTTTCCTGCCTGAGCAGGGGGTTGGGCTAGAAGACCTCCAAGGTCCCTTCCAGCTCTGTTACTCTGTTGTTATTCTGTTAGCAAGATGGGCTGCATTTAAATGATCAAACACCACCAGTCTAACCCCAGATCCTTGGGAAGGACTGGATAGGTGGATAAAATTGGCAAATCCAGGCTAAACATCTGGCCAATCATAATAATTAGCTTCCATCCTGCAATGATATGTTGGCTGTTACTAAACAACTTCTGTCTATTCCAGGTCCTTGAGGAGGATAAAATTGGCAAATGTATTTTATTTATTTAGATTTCATACTTCCCAACTGCCATCAAATCCAGGGTAAACATCTAGCTGACTGTGCTACCAACCATAATAACCTTAACACAGAGTTGGGAAACTGTGGCCCCTTGATGATCTGTGGACTTCAACTCCCAGAATTCCTGAGCAAGTCAAGATGGCTGGCTCAGGAATTCTGGAGTTGAAGTCCACAGGTAGAGATGTGAAGGCCCGGAAAAAAACCCGGAAAAATTCAGAAAAAACCCGTTTTTCCCCCGTTTTTTTCCTGAACGCTTTTTTGTTTTTTCCCAAAAAATTGGAAAAATTGAAAAAAGAAAAAAAAACATTGTGGAATATTTTATTTTAACATGATGAATAAAATATTTTAAGACAAATATTTTACTTTTGGTTTTGAAAATTGTTTTGTGGAGGCTTTTTGGCTGTTCCACATAAACTAGTAAGCAGTTCAGGAGATTGTTGCTCCCTTTGTTACAAATAAATATTATAAAAAAGTAAATTCTGTTTGTGATCATTGTTTGGCTACACTATATTTTTAATATGCTAGTTGTGATAATTTTATGCCAAGTCAAATTGTCCATAGTCATATTTTATGTTCCTAAAGTAACAGAATGACTTTCAATCTTAAAAAGACAAAAAAAGTGCTAATGTAGCATTTTTTTCAATTTTTCCGAAAATTTCCGTTTCCCCCCCAAAAAAACCGGAAAAAAACCGGGTTTTTTTTCTGAGCTTCAAACTTTCCGGAAATTTTACATCTCTATGTAACAGGTCATCAAGGGGCCATAGCTGCCCATTCCTGCCTTAGGACAGGCTCAGGGGTCCTCTCCGCTCCCTGGCATTTCAATTGATGGAAAACATCCTCTCTGCAGGCAAAGCGTCTGATCTGGGGAAAAAGAATTAAAGATAGGAAATCCCACTCCCCAGCTTTCTAGTCCATATTAAGGAGTAAGGCTCTCTGCTTTATCCTTGCCCTTTTCCTGCGGGCTCTCTCCCGTGAAAATGCTTCCCTCGAATATTAAAAAAAAATCTTTTGCAGCCACGGTGGAGATGCTTCTTGAGTGGAAATCTTGAAGGGATGGATCCAGGAGCCCCAGATAGTACATCATCTATACTGTAGTGTCTGATTCCAACTTACAGTATATGATGATATCCGAGCTGGAACCTCAGCAAGTCTTTTTTCTCTCAGGGATCCCTGCAGCTGGAGAACTGGGAGAAAGAGGGGGGAAAAACACAGAGAAATTAGGGAGATAAAACTAGTTTAAAATGCGCAGTGGGGTGCTGGCTGGACCCTCCCAAAAAGTGGGGTTTTCCAGCTGTGCTCAGATTATGCTTTGTACCTGTACATAAATAAATAGTTGGGACCCAATGACTCTTCGGACCAATCTGCAAATTCTGAACTGAACTAAACTAAATGAAACTGAACTAAAGCTAATCTAACTGAACCTAAACTGAAGTAAATTGAACTAAACCTGAACTAAATATAAACCAAACTGAACTAAACCTGAAGCAACCTAAACTAACCTAAAACTGAAATAAACTAAAAATTAAAATCAAACTGGTACATTGAACTAAACTAAACTAAACTAAACTAAACTAAACTAAACTAAACTAAACTACTCAAACTCAAACTCAACTCCTAATATCGTAATTCCCTGGGCAGGAAAACAAAACCATTCCACTTATTTATTGACATGATTACAAAATTGATTGACAGGACGATTGTTCTCCGCCTAGAGGGGCTGCTGTCTTTTGCTTTCTCAAAGACTTTTATTCTTTGCAGCGGAATGAGGCTTCCCAGATCTTTGAAAGACAGGCTGGATTGAAATGCAATGAAAATACATTTTCCTTCCTGTTTCCACCCTTCAAAGAAACAGAAATAAAACATGACGGGCAGTACCATCCTTGCTTCGTGCTTTGGGTTCCGGAGCAAAGTACGGTAATTTAAGAAACTGCTCACATGAAGAGGCTGTAAATATTCTCAGACATACTCATTAAAGCAACGTGTTGGAGAAATGTTTTACATCTCCCTGAGATGGTCTGGAGGCTAAATCGTATGATGAAGGGTTGTGGAAACCGGGCATGTCTAGTTTAATGAAAGGAAGGACCAGGGGTGACATGATAGCATCTTCCAATATTTGAGGGGCTGCCCCAAAGAAGAGGGAAGGGTTTCCACCTATTCTCCAAAGCACCTGAAGACAGGACAAGAAGCAACGGATGGAAACTAATCAAGGAGAGAAGCAACCTGGAACTAAGGAGGAATTTCCTGACAATTCAAATGATTAACCAGTGGAACTGCTTGCCTCCAGAACCTGTGCGTACTCCATCACAGGAGGTTTTGCAGAAGAGATTGGAGATTTGTCCGAAATGCTTTAGGGTTTCCTCTTCACAGGGGGGTTGGACTAGAAGACCTCCGAGGTCCCTTCCAATTCTATGATTCTATAACAAAATAACAGAGTTGGAAGGGACCTCAAAGGTCTTCTAGTCCAACACCCTGCTCAAGCAGGAGACCCTAGACCATTTCAGACAAATGGTTCTCCAATCTCTTCTTAAACTCCTCCAGTGTTGGAGTACCAACAATGTCTGAGGCAAGATCTTGGGCAGCGGGTTGGGCTAGAAGACCTCTGAGGTCCCTTCCAGCCCTAGGATTGAATGATTCAACGCCCAGAAGACGGAGCTGCACCCCCACTTCCAAGGTTATCCTGTTCCCCCAGGTGCTTCCTGGCACCAGGCTTAGCGCAGAGGCAGTGCCAGGGCACCATGGGAAAAATGAGTCAGGCCCCCACCCCAGTTTGCCCCCTTCCCAGAGGAGCACTTACCCTCTTGTGCACCTGGTGCTTCCAAGGGCAGCAGCATCGAGTGGGGGCTTCGGAAGGAGGCCCATTTATAGCCCCCCCTGCAGCAGAGGCAGCCTATCTCATCAGCCCTCCTGCTTGGCCCCTCTCCAACCCCCCCCCCTCCAGACAGCCAGGAATCTCAAGTGCTCCGAGGACACCCAGGTGGGGCTGAGATAAGGCAGCTCCGGGCCAAGTGGGGCTCCCCCCCACCTCTCCTTCAGGGTGGGGTGGCTTCAAATTGTCCTCCCCACCCACCCCCAGCTCACCGACTCAGCTGGTCTTTCTCTTTGGGGATCCCCCACCTCCCCGTTTCTGTCGATGACCCCTGAGGAACGTCCAAAAATGGTCAAAGCTGAAGTGCAGCTCGGAATGAAAATGGAAGAGACTTTTTAGGGTGCGAGTTCAAGTCCTCCTTTGGTCACGAAAAAAAAAAAAAAGCCATGACTAATAATCCATCGGACCATTAACTGAAGCTGAGATGAAACCATCATTTTTGGCCTCAGTGTGAACATGAACAAGGCTGCCTCTGAGCTTAAGCAGAAAGTCTTCTGCGGCAGTTTTATTTCCAGTTTTATTTATTTAGCATTTAGAATACTTTAATTTGGCCAAGTCTGGTTAGACATATAATAATTTTGTTTCTTTATACCTACAGGTAATCTTCCACTTACAATCATTCAATTAGTGACCATTCGCAGATACAACGGCACTGACAAAGATGACTTATGGCCGTTTTTCACACTTACGACCAGGGGTGGGTTCTGGATCCTTTTGCTGCCGGTTTGCTCAAGGTCGCGCCGTGCGCGCCCACGTGCCCGCAGCAATCAAAAAATAGCTTCTGCGCATGCGCAGAAGCAAAATCCAAGATGGCGGCGCCCGCGGAGACACCGACAGAACCGGCTCCGTGACGTCATCACCGATTTACTAACGGTTCTAAAGAACCCCCCTCTGCTTACGACCGTTGCAGTATCCTCACGTTCCCGCAATAAAAATTCAGATGCTTGGCAACTGGTTCAACTTTACGACCGTTGCTGTGTCCCAAGGTCATGTGATCCCCGTTTGTGACCTCCTGATGAGCAAAGTCAATGGGGAGACCGGATTCACTTAGCAACCGGGTTACTAGCTTATCAACTGCCGTGTTCCACTTAACAACGGTGGTGAGAAAGGTCGTCAAACAGGGCAAAGTTCACTAACGCCTGCCTTGCTTAGCAATGGAAATTTTGGGTTCAATTGCGGTCATAAGTCGAGGACTGCCTGCAACTGAAGGCAGCGAACATCCCTCCTCCTCCTTTCTCCTCCTCTTTTCCCCACAACAGCAACCCTGTGAGGTGGGTTGGGATGAGAGGAGGGACCAGCTGAAAATCAACCAGTTCAGCGAATCAGAATCAGAATAGAGCTGGAAGGGACCTTGGAGGTCTTCTAGTCCAGCCCCCTGCTCAAGCAGGAGATCCTATACCATTTCAGAGGGCCAGGGTCCTTGTGATGCCCAGGACGTGGAGGTGCCCAGGCCTAGTGCTGAATTGCACTACCAAGTACCCCCTGGTGGTTTTCTTGCAACCTTTCATGACCCAACTAGGGAACATCATCAGTGCTAGAAGGGAGAGGGGTTTGCAGAGAAGAGGAGGAGGAAGGGGAGGAGGAGGAAGAGGAGAAAGGGAAGGGAAGGAGGAGGGGGGAGGAGGAGGAGGACGGTGGGGTCCTTGGTGCTCTCTGAGCTGGGTGGTTTTGTTGCAAACCTTTCATGACCCAACTAGGTAACATCATCAGTGTTAATCTTTCCATTCTGCATGTGTTGTAGGGATGAGCCGGACATTGGAAACTGGGCCAGGAGCCGAGTGTCCCGGTGAAGGAAAGGTCTTTGCTTTTGGCCATTGGCGTTGGGGGGCAGGGGGGGGAGAGAAGAGGTGGGGCTGGTTAGAGAACTCGGATGGGTTTCCTCCGATGACTCGCCCCAGGGAGTGTGTTTGTCTGCCTGTCCTGTCCGGTGCTGATAAAGACCGTCGTAGCATCTTCCCCATATCCCCCTCCTTATCAGGGACCCGGCCCAGGCAGACAGCTGGGCAGGGAGGCCTTGGACTACACAGCCAACTCTCCACTGTGCCCAGGAACCGGCTGCCAGGTGCTTGAATGCCCTGTGATGCCATCTGCCCCTTTTACCCCGGGGTATTCTGTTACGTGGCGGTCAAGGCCCTGCCCCATGTCCCTTGGGGGTCCTGAGGGGAAATGGGGTGCAGACCCAATCTGCTTACACACAGGAGTCCTCGAGTTACAACAGTTCGCTTAGTGACCGTTCCAAGTTACAGCGGCACTGAAAAAAGTGACTTATGACCGTTTTTCACACTTACGACCATTGTAGCGCTCTGTCACATGGTGACAAAATTCAGACTGACTCATATTTATGATGGTCGCTGTGTCCCAGGGTCACATGATCCCCCTTTGCGACCTTCTGACAAACAAAGTCAATGGGGAAGCCAGATTCACTTAACGACAGTGTGACTAAATTAACAAATGCAGCGGTTCACTTAAGAACCATGGCAGGAAAAGTCGTAAAATGGGGCCAAACTCACTTAACAAAGCTTTCCCTTGGCAACATAAATTTCGGGCTCGATTGTGGTCGTATCTCGAGGACTACCTGTTACTGAATTATGTCTCTCTCTCTCCCTTTGGTTTTCCAGGAAAGGCTTTGGCACGATCGCCGTGTCCGATTCTTGTCAAATTTGGGGTTCAGCAGGAGCCTGAACTGCCTTGCCTTGCCTTGTTGAGCCCTTCTGAGGTCATCTAGTCCTTCCTTGTCTGCCACACTTGCTTTGCTTGCCACTTTGTGTGCCGGAGATGGGTTAATAGTGCCCATTCCAAGGTCAGTTTGTTGGCCAAGGTTTCCCAAGTGGTCATTGTTCAATGCTCTGATTATGTGACACCGACCAATGAGATCAGGGGCCACTTTAAGACTTGTGGACTTCAACTTCCAGAATTCTCCACTTTCCCGGCTGGAGAATTCTGGGAGTTGAAGTCCACCCGTCTTAAGGTTGCCATGATGGAGAAACACTTTTTGTGCACTTCTGGGAACGAGGCAGCCAGGATAGTAGCAGTTCACGTAGTCCTCGACTTATGACCATTCATTTAGTGACTGCTCAAAGTTGCAATGACACTGAAAAAACTGACTGATGACCGTTTTTCACACTTACGACCAGTGGTGGGTTGCTGCCGGTTCGGACCGGTTCTCCCGTACCGGTGGTGGAAATTTGCACCCGCTCGCCGAACCGGCAGCGATGGCCGTTTGTCCATGCCCCCAAACCGGTTCTCCGGTTGCCGCGGCTGGCAAAGAACCCTTCTGCACATGCGCAGAGGATCATTTCCCCGATGTGACGTAGGTGTGCGTGTGAGCGAAGCATGCACGCGTGCAAAACGCGCACTTCCATTGCGATGCGAACTGGTAGGGAAGGTAAGTGGAACCCACCCCTGCTTACGACCCTTACAGTATCCCTGTGGTCAAGTCATCAAAATTCAGACGCTTGGCAATTGACTCGTATTTATGACGGTCGCAGTGTCCCTGGGGTCACGTGATCCCCCTTTTACCTTCTGACGAGCAAAGTCCACGGGGAAGGCAGATTCATTTTACAACCGTATTACTCACTTAACAACCGAAGAAATTCACTTAACAACAGTGGCAGGAAAGGTCGTAAAATGGGACAAAACTCACTTAACAACTGTCTCGCTTTGCAGCAGAGATTTTGTGCTCAATTGTAGTTGTGAGTCAAGGATTTCCTGTACTCCAAATATAGTTTGGTGGATGCAAAATTGTCCTGTATCCCAGAATGCTATGGCTCAAATCGTATTTAATTTCATGACACTAGTCCTGATGGGTTTCACAAGAGCAAAGAACAGCTTTTTAGGTATTTATAGATCTTTATTGGAGAGCCAGTTTGGGGTGGTGGTTAAGGCATCAGGCTAGAAACCGAGAGATGGTGAGTTCTAGTCCTGCCTTGGGCACTAAACAAACTGGGTGTCCTTGGGCCAGCCGCTCTCTCTCTGCCCTAAGAAGGAAGCAATGGCAAAACGCTTCTGAAAAACCTTGCCAAGAAAACTGCAGAAGCCTGTTCTGGCAGTTTTTGAGAATCGGATACGATGGAATGCAAGATTTTTTTTTAAAAAGGAAAATATATTTATTAAATTTATATCCCTGTCTATTTCACATTTGTGACTTTATCGGGCCCACTGTTACTCTCCCGTCTTACACACTAAAAACCAGCTGATTGTAGGGCTTAACAGGAAAACAGAAGGACAGAGTTGGGAGGGACCTTGGAGGTCTTCTAGTCCAACCCTCTGCTCAAACAGGAGACTCCATATCATTCCAGACAAATGGTGGTTTGATCTCTTGGTTTGGCTTATCTGGTAGGTTTCTCCTCTGCTGTTTCACCTTCTCTACCCATTTTGACGTGTGGTGTTTTAAGCAGTCACAATCCTGCAGGGACGGTCTAATCCAGGGGTCTCCAACCATGGCAACTTTAAGACTTGTGGACATCAACTCCCAGAATTCCTCAGCCAGCTTTGCTTTAAGACTTGTGGACTTCCACTCCCAGAATTCCTCAGCCAGTTTTGCTTTAAGACTTGTGGACTTCCACTCCCAGAATTCCTCAGCCAGCTTTGCTTTAAGACTTGTGGACTTCAACTCCCAGAATTCCTCAGCCAGCTTTGCTTTAAGACTTGTGGACTTCCACTCCCAGAATTCCTCAGCCAGCTTTGCTTTAAGACTTGTGGACTTCAACTCCCAGAATTCCTCAGCCAGCTTTGCTTTAAGACTTGTGGACTTCGACTCCCAGAATTCCTCAGCCAGCTTTGCTTTAAGACTTGTGGACTTCAACTCCCAGAATTCAAGCGCCCGCAAAGCTGCAGGGACGGTCTAATCCAGGGGTCTCCAACCATGGCAACTTTAAGACTTGTGGACATCAACTCCCAGAATTCCTCAGCCAGCTTTGCTTTAAGACTTGTGGACTTCCACTCCCAGAATTCCTCAGCCAGTCGAAGTCCACAAGTCTTAAAGTTGCCAAAATTGGAGATCCCTGGTTTAATCAGCAGACAAGGAATAAGGATACGGCTGGCTGGCTGGGGAATTCTGGGAGTTGAAGTCCACCAGTCTTAATCCCCTGATCTAGAGACAGGCCAGAGAAAGAGGCTGCTGCAGTGACATCCTTCCAGCTGGCCTGGCACAGAAACTGGCACCCCGCTCCAGGTCAAAGCCACAGGATTTGGGGGTGCTGCTGATTGAAGAGGAACAGGGGGGCAGGGTGGGCCCCACAAGACATGTGGGGCTGCACAGCTGTGCACGCCAGGGCAGGGTGTTCCTTGCCGATCACTCAAGAGAGTGTCAAGGAGCGGGTGGCATCTTTCTGGGTAGTGCCAGGAGAAGAATTATGCATGTTATCGGTCTCCAGCTGCTGCTCGTCTTTCTCCCGCCGGACCTCCTGCCCTGCCCAGGAGGCCCCCACCAGCTGCTTCTCCCCAGATAAGGACCCCCCAACGAGGAGTCGAAAAAGGACCGTATCCTGCCTTATCAGTAGCTCCACCTGGGACGCCCCACCCGAGTGAGCTGCCCCCCCGAACAGAAGCTGGGGTGTCACTAGTCCCAGAGGTTATCAGAGGGAGCAGAGACAGCTGCCCGTCAACCCCCTGCTTGGCCCCGATGGCCACCGTTGGTCCGAGCAACATACCAGCCGGATGGGTGGCTTCAACTCCCAGAATTCTGCTGGTGGGGAAATCATAGAATCAGGAGACTGGAAGGGACCTTGGAGGTCTTCTAGTCCAACCCCCTGCTCAGGCAGGAGACCCTATATCATTTCAGACAAGTGGCTGTCCAGTCTCTTTTTCAAAACCTCCAGTGATGGAACACCCACAACTTCTGGTGGCAAGCTGTTCCACTGATTAATTGTCCTCACTCTTAGGAAATTTCTCATTTCTAGGTTGCTTCTCTCCTGGATGAGTTTCCATCCGTTGCTTCTTGTCCTGCCTTCAAGGGCTTTGGAGAATAGGTTGACCCCCCTCTTCTTTGGGGCAGCCCCTGAGATATTGAATAGAGTAGAATAGAGCAGAATAGAAAGAGTGGGAAGGGACCTTGGAGGTCTTCTAGTCCAACCCCTTGCTCAAGCAGGAGACCCTATACAATTTGAGACAAGTGGCTGTCCAGTCTCTTCTTAAAAACCTCCAGTGATGGAACACCCACAACTTCTGGTGGCAAGCTGTTCCACTGATTAATTGTCCTCGCTCTTAGGAAATTCCTCATTTCTAGGTTGCTTCTCTCCTGGATTAGTTTCCATCCGTTGCTTCTTGTCCTGCCTTCTGGTGCTTTGGAGAATAGGTGGACCCCCTCCTCCTCTCTGTGGCAGCCCCTCAAATACTGGAAGACTGCGATGTCTCCCCTTCACTAGACTAGCCATGCCCAGTTCCTGCAACTGTTCTTCATATGTTTGAGCCTCCAATCATCCCCTAATCACCTTTGTTGCTCTTCTCTGCACTCTTGCTAGAATCTCAGCATCTTTTTCATATTGCAGTGACCAAAAGTGGACACAGTCTCCCAAGTGTGAAGTCCACTCATCCTAAAGTTGCTGAGGCAGCATCTCAGTGGACCTCTAGCGAAGAGAGAAGGGCTCTCCAAAACTTGGCATCTGGCTGGGGAATTCTGGGAGTTGAAGTCCACAAGTCTCAAAAGTGGCCACGTTCGGAGACCCCCAGCAACAGAGGACCCCGCCTTCGGGCAAAGTCTCAGCAGCAGCAGAGCCGAGGAAGGGGGTATTTGGCCAGCCAGGGGAAGAAGGCGGCCCTCAGACCCTTGACTGTGTTCCTGCCAGAAGCTGCAGAGTCAAGAGTCAACCTCAGAGTCAAGACCAGGAGCAGCTTTAGCAAGATCACAACAACTTTATTGTCCATTATAATGTCACATTTGGCTAAATGAGAGTTCCTGGCCATGCACCACGCCCAAGCAGGGAAAGGAGGGGGGGGGGAGCAGGCAGCTTCTGTGGGGCAGAGGGCTGGCCAAGGGGGGCTGCAGAAGGAGCAGCGGGACTGGGAAGGACTCGGCTCCCTCCAGAGGCTGAGCAGGCAGCTCTGCAGGGATGCTAACCTTTAGAAGTGGACTCCAGCCTCGTGGCATCCCCCCCTCGCCCCCCCCCCAGCACAAGCCCCTGGCAAGGACCCCAATTCACAGCATGGGAGGTGCCACCCTGAGAATCCAGGGCACCTCAATTCCCTCTTTGCCTTCACAGCAGACGGGGGGGGGGGGAGAGCTGCCCCCCAATCAGAAACAGGGTGGATTCCCTCCTCCGCAGACAGAAAACCCCTTTCATGGGGTGGGGGTGGGGGGTGTCAAGCCAGCCAGCCAGTTTGGGCCCTTGGAGTTAGGCAACACCAGGGACAGTTCCCCTCTGGTCTCAGCACGGAGCCCCGACCTTTCTCAGGGGGACATCAAGGAGAGAGCCCCCCAAAACAGGGTGCGAGGAAGGGGTTTGCTGTTTGGGGGAGACCACCGGGATTCCTTGGCTGCTGGCACTCTGGGGTCGAAGCCGACCCATGGAAGCTGCCTGGATGAAAACTCGTGCTGGTGAGGAAGGGGTATGGCCCGGAGGAGCCGGGCAGAGCCTGGAGGGGGTCTTCAGCCCCCCAGCCCTCCCTCCCAGGGCTTCCGAGGCACGCGGAGGACGGAGGGGGGTTGGCAGCATGCAACGTCTGTGATCCAGACTGACCGGTCAGGCACTTTCGCGGGTGGGGCAGGTGGGCCGAAGGGGAGGCAGTTCCACTGGACACAGGCGAAGCTGCTGGTGAGGGGTGGGCTCTGGGAGGTCAGACCCCCCCATTAGGAGGAGGCAGCAGACCGTCTAAAGACCAGGCACAATCCAGAGACAAACTGTTGAACTGGAGGCTGTGTGAAGGGTGGGGGGACGTGCACCATGAGCTCAGGGTCTATGCGACCCACAGTTAAAAGCCGTCCGTCAAATCCTGCCCCGGCCCACCACTTCCTCTTCCGGGCACCAGGGCAGACCCTGCGCTGGGGGTCTCCAAGGCAGCCCACCCACTGGAGGGAGGGAGAGGATGGGGGGAGAGGCCAGAGACCTCCAAAGGTGAACGTGAAGGTTGGGGAGGTCAGGCTCATTTCTGACCCCTCGGATTAGGGGGCAAGCAACAGTCTGTGTGCGGTGGGGGGGGGGTGGCGGGTGCAGGCAGTCAAGGCACGAAGTTGGAGGCGGAGGAAGAGGAGGAGGGGGGAGGGGAGGTGTTGGCTAGCACGACACAGAGCAGAGAAACGACTCGGAGACCCTTCTCTTAGAAATGCAAGGACGGTTGGGGGGAGAGGAGGGGCAGCCGTGCTCCTCCCACGAATAAGGCACCCACCGAGAGGGGCTCCCCCCCATCCCCTGCTGAACCACGAGACCGCAGCGGGTGGGAAATGCATCATGGGAGGGGTGGTCTTCCCCAACCGGTGGAGACTCAGGCGTGCATTCCGGTGGCCTTCTGGATCAGGGGAATCTGCAGGAGGAAAAGAGAGAGAGATTGCAGCCACCAAAAGGGGCTTCCAGGCCCTGGGACCCCACCCGGCATTACCCCAAGTCTCCCCTCTCTGGATTGAGAGGAGCCCCTCCCCCCAAGAGCTCAGGTGGAACCCCGCCTCCAGCAACCAGGCTCCAGCATCCCATGCGGCAGACCTCCCCGGCCAGGGGGGGTGAGTGCGAGGAGGCGCAGCCCCCTGGCTCACCTTGGCGAGGTCGACTCCGGTGAGGGCATGCACAGACGCCGGGATCTCAGCCAGGAGCCGGTTCACCTCCGATGTCACCTTGTTGTTGTCTCCACTGAGGATGACGATCTCGCCCACCTTGGACAGGGGAGCCGAGACCTTGGCTGCGATCTGCGGAGGGATAACAGAATGACAGAGTTGGAAGGGACCTTGGAGGTCATCCAGTCCAACCCCCCCCGCCCGCCCAAGCACCATTTCTGACAGATGTCCAACCCCCCTACACCATTTCTGACCGATGGCAGTCCAGTCTCTTCTTGAAAGCCTCCAGGGATGAAGCTCCCACAACTTCCGAAGGCAACTTCTGTTCCATTAGTTGATTGTTCTCACTGTCAGGAAGTTCCTCCTTATTTCCAGGTTGAATCTCTCCTTGATCAGTTTCCATCCATTGTTCCTTGTCTGGCCTTCAGGGGCTTTGGAAAATAGCTTGACCCCCTCCTCTCTGTGGCAGCCCCTCAAATATTGGAACACTGCTATCCTGTCTCCCCCTGCTCCTTCTCTTCGCTAGACTGGCCATGGCCAGTTCCTGCAACCGTTCATCGTATCGGACGTGCCCCTGTATCTTTTGGAATTTGTGTCTGGGGCACTGAGGGTTTTTGTAAATCAGAGGCTTCTGCCTTGTTTGAAAGTTGGGCATTGACCTCTGAGGTTGGATCGGGCTCAGGTGGGGAATCAGCCACCTCAGTTTGGTTAGGAAGGGATTCCACTACATCAGTGCATTCATTCATGTTAGGATCAGTGTTGAGATCCAAATCAGCATGTGGTACAGCGGCTTCTGCCATGACTACAGGATTCAAGAGGCTTTGGGAAGTTGGAGGAGATTTTAAAAAAGAAGAAAAAAAAATTTTTTTTTTGAAATGCTTCACTCTTCAAACACTAGGGAGCGGTATTGCATGCTCAATGAATTTCAGGTTTGACCCATTAAGGACGCTGTATACTTATCTTGCGTTTTATTGAATTTCAAATTAGTACCCGCAGGGGCGTTATGAGTGCTCCCTATACCTGGTGTGTTTTAATGAAATTCAGCGTTTAGGCAGTAAAAAAGAAAAAAAAGGGTACAAGCGTGCCTTGATTCGGGCGTATTTTAGTGAAATTCAGCTTTATCCTCTAGATGGCGCTGTGAACAGCTTTGGTTTACAATTGGTTTAAGAGTGTTTATGAAAATTTGCATTAATTTCATAAATTCCAGCGTTGTCCACTAGATGGCGCTGTGAGTGAAGCAATGCTTGGCCACTTAGGTGGCACGTATGGGAAGGTAGTTATGAGCTAGTAATTTTCTTTGTTCAAAGGAATGCTCTGACACAGATGTACGCCTTTATGTAA
>QLTV01002619.1:175395-189574 GCA_003457575.1 Thermophis baileyi
TCCCTCCCTCCCGCCCAAAGGCTGCCCCCGGCCCCATCCCCTCGTACCTTGATAGTGAAGCTGAGGATCTCGATGCCCATCCTGCCCACGTCTGGCGCTGCCACCTCCCGCACCAGCTTGGCAAACTGGTCTCGGTCCTGATAGATCTGTTCCACGGTCAGAGTGCCTGCAAGGCCGAGAAGGAAAAACATGCACCCACAACACACACACACACACTTCTTCCAAGCTGAGCTCTTTAGCGTCTTCAGACCTCGAGACAGACTCGACTCTCTGGGAACTATCAGGGAGGAGCCGTCTTCGCCCTCTTTCTCTCACCTAGGCTCTCTGGGAGGCTCCCCCTCCCACGGAGGGGAGCAACTCTCAAAAGGGACTCCATTGCCTGGGTTTGCAGGCGGTTACTGACAGTCCTCGACTTAAAACCGTTCACTTAGTGACTGTTCGAAGTTACAACAGCACTGAAAAAAGTGATGTGCCCGGTTTTCACACATACGACCATTGGAGCATCCCCAGGGTCACGTGATCAAAATCCGGATACTTGGCAACTGGCATGTATTTATGACGGTTGCAGTGTCTGGGGCAACGGATCCCCTTTGGCGACCTTCTGACAAGCAGAATAGAAAGAGTGGGAAGGGACCTCGGAGGTCTTCTAGTCCAACCCCCTGCTCAAGCAGGAGACCCTATACAATTTCAGACAAATGACTGTCCAGTCTCTTCTTAAAAACCTCCAGTGATGGAGCACCCACAACGTCTGGTGGCAAGTAGTTCCACGGGTTAATTGTCCTCACCGTTAGGAAATTTCTCCTTAATTCTAGCTTGCTTCTCATCTTGCCTTCTGGAGCTTTGGAAAACAGGCTGACCCTCCCTCTTCTTTGGGGAAGCCCCTCAAATGTTGGAACACTATCGTGTCTCCCCTGGTCCTTCTTTTCATCAAACTAGACATCCTGCAACCGTTCTTCATATGTTTGAGCCTCCAGCCCCGTCATCATCTTAGTTGCTCTTCTCTACATTCCTTCTAGGGCAGTGATGGCGAACCTATGGCACGCGTGCCACAGGTGGCACACAGAGCCATATCTGAGGGCACGCAAGGCGTTGCCCTATGTCAGCTCCAGCGCGCCAGATGATTTTCGGCCTTCTTTTTCAGCCGTTTTCGCTCTCCCCAGGCTTCAGGAAAGCCTCCTGAAGCCTGGGGACGGTGAAAAATGGCCCAACGGGCATACTGGAAGTCCGGAGGCTTCAGTGAGGCCTGTGCGCATGGGGTTGTGCGCATGCATGGGGGGCATTGCATTATGGGTGTGGGCACGCACGTGCACCCTTTTGGCACCTGAGCCAAAAAAGGTTCACCATCACTGTTCTAGGGTCTCAACATGTTTTTTTCCATTGTGGTGACCAGAACTGGATGCAAGATTCCAGGTGTGGCCTTACCAAGCCATTATAAAGTGGTATTAACACTTCACCTGATCTTGATTATCTCCCTCTGTTTATGCAGCCTAGAACTGTGTTGGCTTTTTTGGCAGCTGCTGCACACGGCTGGCTCATATTTAGATGGTTGTCCACTAGGACTCCAAGACCCATCTCGCAGTTCCTGCTATTGAGCCAGGAACCACCTATTCTTCTCGGTTGAGAAGCAAAATGTTTTCAAAGGGGGGGGGGGAAAGTCCAATCGCCTTTTGGAAAAAGCATCTTTGGGACAACCATGACCTGGACGACTGAGTATCTCCAGAGACATGCACCATCCTAAGTCGCCTGGCCTGGCCTGGCCTGACAAGGTAGACTGGCCTCAAAGCTAGGAGGCAGTTCGTGGTTCAGTGAGAGTGCGCTGCAAGCCATTTAATTATGACCGCCGTAAGCCATCTTCCCCCCCCCCCGCCGATACGCACCCAGGATGGACCGAAGATGTCCCTCCAACGTCTGCAGAACCACGTTCTTGATGTCCTGGACATTCTTCCCCAAGAACTGCTCGCAAGCAACGGCCAGGAGTTCCTTGTCGGTCATTATTTTCACCTGCAGGCCGAAGGGAGACAGCATGAGAAGACCTGGCTGGTCAGCCAGAGGTGGACAGGTAGACATTTGCTTGGCTTTTAGGAATCCTGGCTCGGTCGGGCTGGCTTCCCAAAGACCGGCCAGAGGAGAGGGCAGCCACCCCCCCCACCCCTTTTAAGATCTCCCAGTGGGGGGGGGAGAACCCAAGGAGAGAAGGCTGACCTCCGATGTAGGCACAAAAATGGTGAATTCAGGTGAAACCTCCTTAGGGGCTTGTATGCTGCTATGTTCAAGTGGACTCTATTTTAAAGAGAGTCCCAGGGCCCCCACCCCCGGGCACAAAAGGGGGTGCTTCCAATTAACTAGACCAGTATGGGTAGTCCTCGACTTACAACAGACTGTTCAAAGTTACAACGGCGCTGAAAAATAGTGCCGTTTCACATTTATGACCGTTGCATTGCAATAGCTGGCTCCTATTTACAACGTGATCCCCTTTTGCAACCTTCTGACAAGCAAAGTCCATGGGGAAGCCAGATTCACTTAACGAGCATGGGACTAATCTAAGCACTGCAGTGATTCGCTTAACAACGGTGGCAAGGAAGGTCGTAAAATGGGACAAAATTTACTTAACAGCTGTCTCACTTAGCAGTGGAAATTTGGGGCTCAATTGTGGTCGTAAGTCGAGGTCTACCTGTGTTTGTCAACCTTATAAACTTTTAAGATAGGAGGACTTCAACTCCCAGAATTCCCCAGTGGGCTGGGGAATTCTGGGAGTTGAAGTCCACCTATCTTAAAAGTTTATAAGGTTGAAAAATACTGGTCTATTCGAACTGATGGATCATTCTACCCTGCCCCCCAGACCTGTGGCTTCATATAGATATTAAATCCCTATTTCCTTGGCCACTAGAAGATGGGTGGACTTCAATTCCCACAATGCTCCAGCTGGCTGCCTTCCCAATTTCCTGCTGGCTGGGGAATTCTGGGAGTTGAAGTCCACCCATCTCCAAGTGGGCAAGATTGAGAAACACTGAACTAGACCAGGCAAAAATCCATACCAAATTCTATGGTTAAGCATCTTTTTATGCCTCTCTTCCTCCACAGCCCTTGCCGGCTGTTCTGGCTTCCTTAATTTAAGCAATGCCTCTTTCCACCATCTCAATCGTGCCCCCCTCCCCCAGCCCAGCCCCCACTTTCGGGACCCCACGATTATTTTGCAAACACAGCAAAAAGGAGATACAGGTAGTCCTTGACTTACAACACTTTGCTTAGTGACCGTTCGTTCGGCCCTGAAAAAAGTGACTTATAACAGTTTTTTCACACTTACGAGCATTACAGAATCCCCACTGCAAAATTCAGACACTTGGCAACTGACTCATATTTATGACGGTCGCAGTGTCCTGAAGCCCCTTTTGCGACCGTCTGACAAACGAAGTCGATGGGGAAGCCGGATTCACTTAACAACCCGGTTACTAACTTAAGAACCGCAAGCATGACAGGTCGTAAAATGGAAAAAAACTCACTCAACATTTGTTTCACTTAGGAACAGAAACCTCCATTGTGGTCGTAAGTCGAGGACTCCCTGTATTTTGGGATCCAGGCAAGGAAAGGAATCCAGCAGAGGAGAGGCTCTGTTAAAACTGTGCAGGGAACAGGGGTCAGTAAATGGGTCTGGGCGTGTCAATCTCCTGCCTTGGGAAGGGGTTGGGCTAGAAGACCTCTGAGGTCCCTTCCAGCCGTCGTTCGCCTTGGTTCAATTTTAAGAGCCAGTGACTACGATGGGCACCCTCGGAAATTCAACAAATATATGAATTTTGAAGCCAACCTCTTCACTTTGACAAGGTTCCCTCCTAAACACAGATTGCGGGTAGTCTTCAACTTACGTCCGTTCTGTTTAGCGACCGTCAGCACTGCAAAAAACCTGACTTGCGACTGGCCGTCATGATCGCAGCATGTTGGGTTAGGGGATTGAAATTTGCGGCCGTTCAACGAGCAAAGTCAATGGAGAATCACAGGGTTAGAAGGGACCTTGGAGGTCTTCTAGTCCAACCCCCCTGCCCATGGCAGGAGACTCTACATCAGGGGTCTCCAACGTTGGCCACTTTTAAGCCTTGGGGACGAATTGAGGTCCCCAAGGCTTAAAAGTAGCCAACGTTGGAGACCCCTGCCCTATATCATCATCTTTTAACGACCCCATAATCCCATGTGGGGTGGAGTCTGGGCAACTGAATGAAGCTAGCAGAGTGTTTAATGGCCGGATGCCCTTCCTGTCGCCAATGCGGAGTTTTGTTCAGCGGATATATTCTCATTGTGCCCCTGCCCTATATCACTCCGGACAAACGCTTCATGGCTGCATGAGGTACTTCACAACCGCAACTGATTGGCTTAACAACGATGGCAGAACAAGATGGTAAAATTCAGCCAAGATTCCCTAAACCGCTGTCTTGCTTAGCAAGTTTAATTCTCCTCCCAACTGTGGTCGTAAGTCGAGGACAATCTGTATACATTGAAAGCCTAGGAGAGAACATTCAAACAATGTTAAATTTGCTAGAAAATCGTGCCCAGGTACATACCACCAGGTACATGTCCAGGTGATGGACCAGGGAGGGGCGTGGCCTTGGTACTCTTCCAGGATCAAGGATGGGGGGGGTTGGGGGATTTGCAACCCCCCCCCGATTCCATCGGGCCCGCATAACCCGAAAGGAAACCACTCAAGTGAGAATGTTCTGTACATCTGTCCAGAATCCAGATGTTGTAGTCAGGAGCTGCCCTGGAATGGAGGAGAAACTTCCTGACAGTGAGGACAATTAACCAGTGGAACAGCTTGCCACCAGACGTTGTGGGTGCTTCATCACTGGAGGTTTTTAAAGAGGAGACTGGACAGCCACTTGTCTGATATGGTATAGGATCTCCTGCTTGAGCTGGGGGTTGGACTAAATGACCTCCAAGATCCCTTCCAGCTCAATTCTGATCCTGCCCTCTCAAACCTGGTCCGTGACATGAACACTGAGGGCAGGTGTGTAGGAAAGACCAGGATTAGTCTAGCTGCCACTAACACAGGTAGTCCTCGACTTATTTATTTAATATGACTTATTTAGTGACCGTTCCAAGTTACAATGGGATTGAAAAAACGTGACTTATGACCAGTTTTTCACACTTAATGACCATTGCAGCGTCCTCACGGTAACGTGATCAAAATCCAGATGCTTGGCCAACCGACTCACATTTATGACCGTTGCTGTCACATGATCTCCTTTTGCGACCTTCTGACCAGAAAAGTCAAGGGGGAAGACGGATTCACTTAAGAAGCGTGTCACTAGTTTAACACACCTGCAGTGATTCTCTTTAACGACTGCAGCAAAGTCATAAAATGGAGCAACTGTCTCGCTTAGCAATGGGCTCCATTGTGGTCGTAAGTCGAGGAATACCAGCAGCTGGTGCAACCTTCCACGGCTGCCTTCGTCGCGAAGTCTACAGCCAGGGTGGCAGGAGAGTGGGGAGGGGCTTCATCACTGGCCCCAAGGAGAGTCCGGAGGACCGAAGACCCTCCTCCAGGCCAACTCTTGGACAGGAGACGCCCAGAATAACACATCTGGGTAAATTCTTGTGTAAGCTCTCCTCCACCAAGGCGGCTCTCTTCTCCAGGGCTTGGACCCTTGAAGTGGGTCTGGGTCTCCGCAAGGGGCTTCCCAGTATTTAACAGATTGACAGAGTTGGAAGGGACCTTGGAGGTCATCTAGTCCAACCCCCCCCCCAAACCAGGAGACCCTACACCATTTCTGACCGATGGCAGTCCAGTCTCTTCTTGAAAGCCTCCAGTGATGAAGCTCCCACAACTTCCGAAGGCAACTTCTGTTCCATGGGTTGATTGTTCTGTCAGGAAATTTCTCCTTATTTCCATGTTGAATCTCTCCTTGGTCAGTTTCCATCCATTCTTCCTTGTCTATCCTTCGGGTGCTTTGGAGAATAGCTTGACCCCCTCCTCTCTGTGGCAGCCCCTCAAATACTGGAACCCTGCTATCATGTTTCCCTTGGTCCTTCTCTTCGCTAGACTAGCCATGCCCAGTTCCTGCAAAACGTATGTTTTAGCCTCGTTCCCTCATCATCCTGGTTTCTCTTCTCTGCACTCTTTCTAGAGTCTCAACATCTTTTTTATAGTGTGGGGACCAAAACTGGATGTAGTACTCTAGGTGTGGCCTTACTAAGGTTTTACAGAGTGGTATTAGTACCTCCCTTGATCTTGATTCTATCCCTCTGTTAATGCAATTTAGGATTGCGTTGGCTTTTTTGGCTGCCGCTGCACACTGCTGGCTCATGTTTAGCTGGTTGTCCACTAGGACTCCAAGATCCCTCTCACAGTCAGCGCTATTAAGCCTGGTTTCACCCAGTCTATATGTGTAGTTCCAGCAGGACTGGGGTGACAGCCGAGGGCTGCTCCCCAGGGCTCAAGATCCAGACTGGGGCCTGGAGAGCAGCAGAGATGGCGTCTCTCCCTCTATTCCTTATGCCCTACTCTGTGCCTTAAATCAGGGCTGTCCAACCTCAGCAACTTTTAAGACTTGTGGACTTCCAACTCCCAGAATTCCCCAGCCAGCAGGGCTCTGATGGATCTCACATATTCCAGCTTTCAAATACCGTGTTTTCCCAAAAATAAGACCCAACCGGAAAATAAGCCCTAGCGTGATTTTTCAGGATGCTCGTAATAGCACTTAGCAATAGCACTTAGACTTATATACCGCTTTACAGTGCTTTACAGCACTCTCTAAGCGGTTCACAGAGTCAGCATATTGCCCCCAACAATCTGGGTCCTCATTTTACCCACCTCAGAAGGATGGAAGGCTGAGTCAACCTTGAGCCGGTGAGATTTGAACCGCTGAACTGCTAAACAGTCAGCTGAAGTAGCCTGCAGTACTGCACTCTAACCACTGCGCCACCTCGGCTCTTCATATAAGCCCTACCCCCAAAATTAAGCCCCAGTTAAGATTGTCAGCCAGATGGATGCATTTAGTACCGTATTTCCCTGAAAATAAGACCTAACCAGAAAGTAATCCCTAATGCGTGTTTTGGAGCAAAAATTTATAAGGTCCGGTCTTATTTTCGGGGAAACACGGGGTATGTCAGTAATATATGGCATAAAGCTACTCATTACTAGTGACACGTTGGCCTCAATACAGGTAGTCCTCAACTTAACAGTTCATTTAGTGACTATTCAAAGTTACAATGCTACTAAGTAACTTACGACCATTTTTCACACTTACAACCATTACAGCATCTCCAATGATCACGTGATCAAAATTCAAATGCTTGGCAACTGGCATGTACTTAGGATGGTTGCAGTGTCCCGGGGTCACGTGATCCCCTTTTGCGACCAGCAAAGTCAGTGGGGAAGCTGGATTCATTTAACAATTGTGTTACTAACTTAACTGCAATGATTCACTTAACAAGAAGTGGCAAGAAAGGTTGTAAAATAGGACAAAATTCACTTGTCTCAGCATTCACTTAGCAACAAAACTTTGGGCTCAATTGTGGTCGTAAGTCGGGGACTACCTGTATACCGATTCATGGTTGACATGGTCTAAATATATTCCCAACCTGTACTAAATTCTATAATCTCATAGCTGGTTTTTCTTTTTTCTTTTGGTCTTTATCTCCTATGCATGTTATTTGTGAAATGCTACGGAATTTTTTCCCCCCATCTGTGTGCGTTTGTTTTGCAAATCTGGAGTTCCTTTTTTCTCTACTTAGGGCTTCTTGACCAGAATCACTTTTTCTTCTAATTTTTCTCATGGGGCGCTCAGCATTGATGTGAGTGTCCTTTCCAGAGGTAGATGATGTCTCCTGATTTTGGGGGATTTATGATTTTGAATAAACACCAAGCACATTATGTTACAGCTTTTTATTTTTATTCTCTTTCCAGTACAGCCGGAAGAGCTATGCGGGAAACGGAATGGCATTTTCCTCGGATTTCACTAAGATTGCTGCTGGGCAGTCGGACAGTATCATCTTTTGTGTACAAAATTAGGGAAGATGGAAAGTGCCTTCGGAATGGGACAACTCGCCACGGCCGTCTTCCCGCGAGACAATTGAACAATTCAGAACAGAACAGAATGAGAGAGCTGGAAGGGACCTTGGAGGTCTTCTAGTCCAACCCCTTGCTCAGGCAGGAAGCCCCGTACCATTTCAGACAATTTAATTATTCAGCTGAATTATTTAAAATTCAATTCAATGTAATTATTCAATTGAATTTTACATTTTAAATTTTTGCCCGTTCACATTTCGTTTTGTCTCTTTTTGGCATCTGTTCTTGAATGATTCTATTCCACCATTTCTTTGGTATTCATGTAACTCTTGTCCCGCAGTGAGTTGGCCATGGCGAGTTGTCCTAGACCCAGGGGCCTTGGGTAGGCTAGGATGAAAAAGGAGATTCGTTCTTTTAAATAATACTACGGTAGGTTGTGTTGTATTGCTAGCCCTTCAGTTACTGTGGCTATGGCTGAAGGTAGCTGGCTGGGGAATTCTGGGAGTTGAAGTCCACCCTGCTTAAAGTTGCCAAAGTTGAGAACTGCTGTTCTAATCAAACCCCTGAAAATAAAAACAGGCATCAAGGAAGTTGTAGACAAAGACAACTGAAATTCCATCTCTTTGTGGTAAACAGACCTCATCCCATCAGCCTCTTATAAGCGTCTTCCCACAGAGAAAGGACAGAGAAATTCCATTTAAGTCCTTCATTTTTTAACATCCCTATGATTAGGAAGGGGACCAACGGTGCAGGCCATCCTGTTTACCAGCTAGCATCCCAAGGACAAAATAAACGGGGTCCATGGTGCCCTCTGAGCTGCGTTGTTTTCTTGCAGACGTTTCATTACCCAACTAGGTAATGTCATCAGTGCTAGAAGGGAGTGAGGTTTGCTCTCTGTATATATACACAAGTGATTTGGATAGAATATTCGTAGCTCCGGGTTGGGGTCCTTGGTGCTCTCTGAGTTTGGTTGTTTCCTTGCAGACTTTCATGATGCAGTTAGCTGACACTGTCAGTGCTAGAAGGGAGGAGGGTTGCAGGGAGGAGGAGATGATGACAACCGTGGGGGTCCTTCGTGCTTTCTGAGCTTGGTGGTTTTCTTGCAGACGTTTCATGACCCAACCAGGGAACATCATCATTGCTAGAAGGGAGTGGGTGTGTGGTGTGGAAGAGGAGGAAGAAGAGGAGGAGGAGAAATGTGGAGTCCCTGGTGCTTCTCTGAGCTTGGTTGTTTTTTTTCTAGATGTTTCATGACCCAACCAGGGAACATCATCAGTGCTAGAAGGGAGTGGGGTCTACTCTCTATAAAACGAGAGCCCTTTCTTGTAGCACTCATGACGTAACCTAGTTGGGTGATGAAATACCACCCAGCTCAGGGAGCACCAAGGACCCCACATTTCAACCCTGAGCTACAAACATTCCCTTCTATCAGTACAAAATAGGTACCCCAAGTAGCGATGCTGACCAACAGCTTCTGGATTCAGTGCCCTAGTCCTCATCCAAACACCAGAAACACCAGACTAAAAACTGGAGCAGAGGAGAACGTCCGGACTCTGCGACCAGCCCCAGGACCCGTCTCGTAATCCAGCCACGTAGACTCCGCAGCAGGCAGACGCTCTCCGTGACGTGCGGAGGGAAGCGCCCGTTTAGTGACCGCGAATAAGAAGCAGCAGCCGGGCTTCTCACCCGAAACGTGGCCGTTGTGCAGCGTGGGCCGGTGGTGAGGGGAGTGAAGAAGCCCCCTCCCCAGCTTTGGCGAAAGAGAGGCCCCCTCCGTCCGGGTGAGCGCTGCCTCCTGGCCGGCAGGGAGGGGAGGGAAGGTTAGACCAGAGACATGCATTCCTGAAAAGAGGCGCTGGAGGTACTGTACCTGGGCCACACCTGTGACAGTTAAAGCTACCCCCTCCGCCGTCTCTACGTCCTCGCACCTGGGCTGTAACGTCATTATCTCTAAGGAAATCCTGCCAAGAGACGTAAAACATTGGCGCGTTTCCAGGTGGCTGGCCCAGCTCTCCCCTTCTCGGCTCGGGGGGGGCACCTGCTGCGGGGGTCCAAGGTAATGCGGAGGCTTCCCTGCCTTTTGTGGGGTGACCAGGCTGCCGGTCTCCTTCAGCCGATCCCCCCCCCCCAAAAGGGAAGCTTGTGGGAGAGCAGCTTTCCATTCACCACGGGGATTGTGAGATGCTGCTGGGGGTGGGAAGGGGGGGGGCAGGAAGGTCTGACCTGCAGGCCCTACGGCAGCTTCTCCCCTCTCTGGCAAGCCCCCCCCCCAAAAAGGGGTGCTCGGAGGTCCTGGAGTTGAAGGATGGATGGCCCCAAAGGCACCAACAGTTCCTGGCTAGCTTCAACCTTATAGAGTCCAAGACCCACAGCAGGGTACCTTTCCCTGGTCCTGAAACTCAAGGACACCCCCCACCTCCCACCCTTTTAATAAAGAGAGTAAATGACCCTGGTAAGCCATGTGTGAATCTGCCTGACCTGGAAGATTATCTGCTGCCTGATACTGGAGAAGCCCCGCCTTAAGAAAGCATCCAGCGAGGTGGGCACCCCGTTGCCGACATCATAAGCCATCCTGGCTCTGCCATCTCGGCCAAGCTAGTCTTCAGAACGGCCCGGCAGCAGAGACGGCTACCATCACCGCTCCGGGGGGAGGGGGGGGGCTGCGCTTGTCTTGAGACCAAAACAAACCCTGGTTTCCTCTTGGGAAGAGGCTCGCCCTACATTGCTGGCCCTCCAATCCTTCCCCTGAGCGCAAGCAGCCAGGTCTCAGAATAAACCAGGGTTATCTGGTTAAAAGTCAAGAGCAGGGCTCTCCAACCTTGGCAACTTTAAGCCTGGCGGACTTCAACTACCAGAATTCCCCAGCCAGCAAAGCTTAAAGTTGCCAAGGTTGGAGAGCCCTGGTCCAGAGGATGCTAAACATGGATTGGAAGCTTGGCTTGTTCTTTTGAGTGTGTGTGTGTGTGTGTGTGTGTGTGTGTGTGTGTGTGTGTGTGTGTGTGTCTTTTTTTTTTTTAAGCAGATGACCTTCTTATGCACGAATCGAGACCAATAGATGTCCCGGGTGAAACCTGGGCGTTTTACAGCCCATGGGCCACATCTGGCCCTTCGGTTGCCGCTGTCTGGCCTCCGTGGGTTGCCTTTATTTTGAAAGCAATCATTATTATTATTATTTTCAATTTACGTACAGGTA
This sequence comes from Thermophis baileyi, assembly GCA_003457575.1. Classification (NCBI taxonomy): domain Eukaryota; kingdom Metazoa; phylum Chordata; class Lepidosauria; order Squamata; family Dipsadidae; genus Thermophis; species Thermophis baileyi. Next base: position 186,585 of record QLTV01002619.1, read on the forward strand.
GTCCTCGACTAACGACAGTTCCTTTAGTGACCGAAGTCACGTTGGCACGGGAAAAAAGGGTCTCATGACTGTTTTCTCATCATCCCAGCACCTCCACGGTCTTGTCAACAAAATTCAGACGTTTGGAAACTGACCGGTATTTATGACGGTTTGCCGTGTCCTCGGTGAACTTGGGATCACGTTTGCGACCTTCTGACGACCCAAGCCCATGGGGAAACCAGATTCCCTTCGCAACCGTCTGACTCACTTAGCAACTGCGGGGATTTGCTTAACGACGCTGGCAAGGAAGGTCGTAAAAGGGGGCAAAGCTCACGTAACAACTGTCTAGCCACAGGGCCCGTGTGCAGTGCCTATATCTTTCTTTTTTTTCAACGTACACATGTGCGTGCGTGCCTATACGCAACTTCACAGCCCTATTGCTTCTGCTCTCCACGACAATCCCGGGTTTTTGATGTGGCTCCTTGGGAAAATTAATTGCCCACCCTTGCCCCAGGTTGACGGGGGTCTCCTGGGCCAAAGAGACCCACGCTGGCAGGTCTGACGAAACCTGCCCGTTTTGGACCTAGCGCGGGGCGGCAGAGTTTGCCCCGGGGTTCAGCTGCTGCCCCCAGACACCTGGGCCGGGTGGTGCCGTGACAGGTTTGCGAAGCGAGTGCCAGCCGCATTCCCACCGAGACACGGAGCATTCCCCATGCGCCTCTCTGGATTACCATGGAGGGCAACAGCAGGTATCCAGAGCCAGAGCCAGAGCCAGAGCCAGAGCCAGAAGGGGGGTGGGTGTGGGGGGGGGGAGGAGGAAAGGAGAGAGGACCGGTGCCAGGAGGGGCCCCTCGGAAGAAAAACAGGCCGGGGAGGGGGTCTTCGGCCGCTTTGCTGCTGCTGTGCTATGCTGTGCTGCGTGGGACAGAAGGAGGCAAGAGGGAGAAGGGTTAGGCAGACGTGGGAAGCGGGAGGATTATTACCTGAGCGACCCCCGTTACGTACAGTGGCACCCCCTCCGACGTCTCAATATTCTCACAGCGACATAGGATGGTCATGACTTCCAAAGACAGTCTGAGCAGCGATAAATAAGGGTGGGACACACCAAACACACAAAGGCGGTTACCAGAGAGCAACAGAAACCCCCTCGCCGAGAGAAAAGACGGGGCTTTGTGCGGTTTTTTTTGGGGGGGGGGGGAAGAAAATGGGCGTTTCAGGGCAGGATGTGTGTGTATGGAGGGGGGGCGTGCTTGGCCTTGTGGAACGTGCTACGATATGGGCCCCAAAGGGGGAGATCAGCCTTTGCCAACAGGGTCCAGGCAGAGGGAAGTCTCCCCTTTGTGGTCTTACGCCCAGGAGGGGAGGGCATTGGGGTGCGGGAAGCTCTGAAAGGATCAGGCCCCTTGGTGGGAGCACCCCGTGCCCGGCTCCCCTCCAGAGACTAATCCAGCTTTGATTTCTCTTTCCGGGCACCCCCACTCTGGTGCAATGGATGGCAACGAATGGATGGAAGCTAACCAAGGAGAGAAGCAACCTGGAACTAAGGAGTTGTGCCCTGACCGTGAGAACAATTACTCCTTGGAACAACAACTTGCCTCCAGTAGTTGTGGGTGCTCCAAAACTGGAGGCTTCTAAAAAGAGATCGAACAACCATTTGTCTGAACTGGTGTAAGGGTCTCCTGCTCGAGCAGGGGTTGGACTAGAAGACCTTTAAGGTCCCTTCCAACTCTGTTATTCTGTTAATTAATCAGTGGAATGACTTGCTTTCAGAAGTTGTGGGTGCTCCAATACTGGAGGTTTTTAAGACTTTGCGAATTTTAAGACTGGTGGACAGCTGGCTGGGCAATTCTGGGAGTTGAAATCCACAAGTCTTACAATTCGCAAAGTTGGACACTCGTACTCTATTCCATTCCGGACAAATGGCTGTCCAGTCTCTTCTCGAAAGCCTCCAGTGATGAAGCACCCACAACTTCTGGAGGCAAGCGGTTCCACTGGTTAATTGTTCCAATTCATTTCTTTCTGCGTGCAACGACACAAGCTGGGCCAATGGCCTCTCTGCACAGAGGATGCCCGGGAAGGGAGGGAGGGAGGGAAGGAAGGAAGGAAGGAAGGAAGGAAGGAAGGAAGGGCCATGGGTGACACCACCCAGCCTGGAGTAACCACCCTCCAGGGGTTCAAGCTGGATGGAGTGGTTGCCTCTCGGTCTAGTCCTCCCTGCCCATCTGTCCGTCTCTCCTAGCAGAGCAGAGGCCGGATGCCACCGCCATCACCACCTTGGGGCCTCCAGGCGGGCTTGAAATGGCAGTCCCGGCAGCCATTTCAAGGGCTGAAGGGGAGAGAGAGTCCTGCCAAGCCCACCTTGGCAAGGATCTCTGCTCCTTCCTGCTTCCCCTGCTTTCCCGGGCAAAAGAAAGGGGCAAATCCGTGCATCCCTTCTTCCTCTGCCCGGGTTCCCCGAGAGCAGGAAGGGAAGGGGAAGGGAGGGAGGGAGAGAGGGGAGGGGCTGCTGTCCCCCTGCAAAAGGGGGCCTGGAGGGGGCCCTGCTTCAGAGGAAGAGGCAGCAAGGACTTGGAAACGGAGCCCTCCCTGCTCTGCGGATGTTTCCCAAAGGGCCAACTCTGGAGACTTGCAAAGGGGACCCTAGAAACCTGGAAGGAAGCTTTGAGGGCCACCCCCTTGCCCTCCGTGGGAGGAGGCCTCCCCCCCACCAGCCCCCACCAGTCTTTGGGTCCTCCCCGGGGAAACCCAGAGCCTCGTCTTTTTCTGTGTTAGTACAAGCAGAAGGGGGAGGAGGGCCCCCAACCACCCAGGCAGGCCATCCCCTGCTGCAAAGCCTGGCCCATCACCCGGGGTGCTTCACACAGCAAAAAGGACGGCACCATCACAGAAAGGGGGGTTCAGAGGTTGCACAGAAGATACCCAGGGAGGGAGGGAGGGAGGGAGGGAGGAAGGGAGGAAGGAAGAAGAAAAGGAGAGGATGGGAGAGAGGGAGAAAGGATAGAAGAGGGAGG
>QLTV01002619.1:247329-262148 GCA_003457575.1 Thermophis baileyi
GTTCTTATTGTTATTAAGAGCCATGGTGGTGCAGTGGTTAGAATGCAGTACTGCAGGCTATTTCTGCCGACTGTTGGCTGCATGCAATTCGGCGGTTCAAATCTCACCAGGCTCAAGGTTGACTCAACCTTCCATCCTTCTGATGTGGGTAAAATGATGACCCAGATTGTTGTGGACAAGATGCTGACTCTGTAAACCGCTTAGAGAGGGCTGTACAGCACTATGAAGCGGGATATAAGTCTAAGTGCTATTGCTATTGCTAATAACGTTATTGTCACTTTAAATGTCCACTAGTCAGCATACAGGATATGGGAAATAGAAGAACAGGATGTGGGAATAGAATAGAATAGAATAGGAATAGGAATAGAATAGGAAAGAAAAGAATATGGAATAGAATAGAATAGAAAATAGAATAGAATAGAATAGAATAGAATATGGAATTCTTTATTGGCCAAATGTGATTGGACACACAATTTGTCTTCGGTGCAGAAGCTCTCAGTGCACATAAAAGCTATAAGTGATAAATCATGATCATAGTCATCATAAATACATAAATACATAGAGCTGAGGTGGGGCAGTGGTTAGAGTGCAGTACTGCAGGCTATTTCAGCTGACTGCTAGCTGCAGTTCGGCAGTTCAAATCTCACCGGCTCAAGGTTGACTCAGCCTTCCATCCTTCCGAGGTGGGTAAAATGAGGACCCAGATTGTTGGGGGCAATATGCTGACTCTGTAAACCGCTTAGAGAGGGCTGTAAAAGCACTATGAAGTGGTATATAAGTCTAAGTGCTAAGTGCTATTCATCATGAATCATAAGATACAACATTTAGTGATAATCATAGGATACTAAATAAGCAATCAACATACCGTATTTTTCGGAGTATAAGACGCACCTTTCCCCCCCCCCTAAAAGAAGCTGAAAATTTGGGTGCGTCTTATACTCCGAATGTAGCTTTTTCGAAGCTTTTTTTCCCAGCCCTAACGAGGTGCCAACAGTGAAGCGATCTTCCGTGCTTTGCTAGCTAAGCGATCTTCCCTTTGCCTGTTTTTTCATTGCTGCTCCCTCCGACAATCAGCTGAGCTTCTGTGCTTTAGAAGCCTTTGTTCAGCCCTAACATTATGCAAACACAAGCAGTAGAACAAAGTCAAACTAGAGTCTTGGACTTTAAGAGAGCTAATTTCAATAAACTTAGAGAGAGCTTGGGAAGGATTCCATGGACGAGAATCCTCAGAGCCCAGAGAGGGTATAAAAGGCACCCAGTCTCACCTCCGTCGGGTCAGCTGCACCAGAATCACAAACCCACGTGGTTCTGCTTCATCATTAAACCATCTTTCCAATCAGCCTCCAGCCTCCATTTTGCCTCCAGTGCTTTTATCCCGGCTTGGAACTGAACCAGGTGGATATTTCTTCCAACAAAGGGGAGGGAGGGAGGGAGGAAGGAGAGCTAAAACAATAACCAGGTACTAAGTCTCTCTCTCTATGCCTTTCTTTCTTTGCAAACAATCAATTTCTTCTGTTGCCTTTCATTCTTTAAAATGATCTCTTTTTCAGGATTGGATCAATTCCCTCCAACCACCATCTGAGATTTCTCTTCAACCTGTTTACTTCATCTACGTTTATATACATATTGCGAGTTTCACAGAGCGAAAACTGTCTAGAGCAGGGGTGAAATGCTCCCGGTTTGGGCGTGCCTGCTGGTCATCGGAGCCAGTAGTGACGGCAGTGCTAGGCTTTGCCCACCCGCCCGGACACCGCCATTTGGGTTCTTTTACCCTCTGCGCATGCGCAGAACACTTTGCGCATGCACAGAGGGTAAAAGAACCCAAATGGCGGTGTCCGGGCGGGTGGGCAAAGCTTAGCGCTGCCGTCGCTACTGGCTCTCCTACGACTGGCAGGCACGCCCGAACCGGGAGCATTTCACCCCTGGTCTAGGGTAACAATCAGGAGTGTTACATATTCAGGTTAGGGAGTGAAGCCAGTGAATAAGGCTTCATTCAGGTTCGCCACCAAGGCGGGAAAATAGTTCGTTCTTATTGGCTAAGCCGGCTGGCAGCTCCCTATAAAAGGCGTGCTGTCAGCCAGACTGTTGCTGTGTCAGGCCGAAGCCATTTTAACTGGGATCTTAGGCATGCCACACTTTATACTATTCTACTATGCATTTTCTATTGTGGGAAGATGGGAGGGGGGATTGTTTGAAGTTGCTGGCATGCAGCCATAACAAATTCTTTCTAGGAAGCCAAGGTCATCCTTTGCACCTGCACGGAAGGAGGTGGGTGGAACCTGCCAGCATGGCAGGAGAAGATTGGGCAGCATGATGGACTTGTGGGTGTGGGGGCAAGGACTTGAACTTTCAACTGGGTGGTGAAACCTGGGAAGCTTCAGATTCGGGTTTCACCCAGATGTGCCAACATGGCTCTATTCATAAATTGGAACTTTGAGGAATCTTTTGCCTTGGACTCTGATTTAATTTTAGATGCTATTTGGAACCCTTACATGCTGGGGTTTTTCTGGTTGTTAATAACGAGCTGTTACTGAAGATCACTGTCTGTCTCTTCCATCATAACCCAAACTTAACACTGGCGAAGAGGGTGGGATCGGAAGAAAAATAAGACCAAAAAGAGCTGATCCCAGTCCCACTCAAGAACCGAGCACCGGAGACAAGCCGCCGCCGCAGTAGCACCACTCATCAACCATCAACTCATCCGCCCAATCGCCGGATTGCATCGGTCTGTCCGAGATGGCTGCACTAGTGCCGCCCACTCCATTCAACCCAGCCTTGGAGAATTGGGACTCTTACATCGTCCGTTTTGAATGCTTCCTTGAAGCAAATGATTTCACCGGACTTTCTGACAACCAAAAGAGGTCCTTGTTCTTGAGCTACTGCAGCCCAGACATCTTCGAGACGGCCAGGGCCCTCCTTGCCCCAGCGGCCATTCAAACAGTACCGTGGGCCACGCTGCAGAACACGCTCAGAACTCATTACGCGCCCATGCCATAGCGAATTGCTCGCAGACATGCCTTTCACCAGCGGAATCAAGCAGAGGGCGAATCCATAAACCAATACATCACCGCTCTTAGGAAAGCCGCACTATACTGTGAATTTAGAGAGCTAGACTACGTCCTACTAGACAGAATCGTTTGAGGAGTGAGAGACGTGAAACTACAGAGGTGTCTACTTGCCAAATCAAATCTCAACCTAAAGATGGCGCTCGACGAAGCCCAAGTCACTGAAATGTCAAACCAATCAACAGCGGAGATCCAAAAAGCGAATAGCTTGCCATCCTCGCGCAAAGCAGTGACAGTCCACCATGACGAATTGGAATGCGAGGAATCCACTGACGATGAAGATGTCTGTCGCCTCACATCATCTAAGAAACAAAGCACCGCGACGGAAAAGAAACAAACAGCTTGTGTGGGTTGTGGCAATCACCCAAGAGTGGTGTGCAGATACAAGAACGTTGTTTGCCAATGGTTCGACAAAAAAGCACACTTAGCCAGAGTCTGTCGCGCCAGCCAACCCACAAGCCAGATGGGCCCCAAGTGGGCACAGCACAGACCACAACATCGCGGAGATGAGTGCTTCACCGTCTCCAAAGGCATCTGCCGGGCCAAGCCAGCCTAGCCCAGTCAAAAAAAATCCACGTCACCTTCCTGGTCGAGGGGTCCCCGTGCTGCATGGAAGTGGACACTGGGTCATCTATGACCATTGTCTCCTGGACTACAATTAAAAAACTGGTGCCAAGAATATCAAAGAGCCAACTAAAGTATCACCACCTCCACCTAAAAGACTCTCAAGGGAATCACATCCCTGTCATTGGAAGTGGAACCTTCCAAATCTCTTTTAAGAACTTTGTGGGCCCCCTGCAGATAATAGTAGTGGACAGCTCCCTGCCAAGTCTGTTGGGGCTGGACTGGTTTTCCTCTCTTGGCCTGGGAGTGACTGGCATCAACGCCATCCGTGAGGCTCTGACTCGGGAGTTCGCCAACATCTTCGAAAGAGATCTGGGCAAGTATATGGGGACACCATCTCCTTCAACCTTGACCCTCAGGTTGCCCCTATAAGAATGAAGCCGCGCTGGGTCCTATTTGCTTTACGTTCCAAGGTAGATGAACAATTAGATAAACTGATTGCTCAGGGAATCTTGGAACCAGTCGACCATGCAAAGTGGGAGATTCCGATAGTGACACCGGTCAAACCAGACGGCTCAGTCCACATCTGCATGGACTACAAATGCATGTTGAGCAAGGCCCTACAACAAAATGCATACCCAGTGCCAGTTGTGCAACACCTATTGCACTCCCTAGGCATAGGAGTGCAAGCTAGACCTCGCTAAGCTAGACCTCGCTCAGGCATACCAACAGTTACCGGTGGACGAGGCCACAGCGGAAGCACAAACCATTGTAACACACCGGGGGGCTTTTAAATGCTGCCGACTGCAGTTTGGGGTGAGCGTGGCACCAGGGCTGTTCCAGAGCCTAATGGAACGCCTTTTACAAGGCATTCCGGGCGTCGTGCCTTATTTCAATGACATGCTTATCTCAGCGGCCAACAACAAAGAACTTCTCAACCGCCTGACAGTAGTCCTCAGCTGATTTCAAGAGGTGGGGCTCAAAGTCAAAAAAGAAAAATGCAAAATAGTGGTACCAAGGGTTGAGTTCCTAGGCTACCTTACAGACGCCTCAGGGTTGCACCCTACAAAGGCAAAGGTCCAAGCCATACAGGAAGTTCCTACCCCAAAAAATAAAACAGAGCTTCAGGCATTTTTAGGACTATTGAACTTTTACAGTGTCTTTTTACCCCATAAGGCATCAGTAGCTGAACCACTGCACCGGCTACTGGACAAAAAGACATCGTGGACCTGGGGCCGAAAGGAAGCCGCCACGTTTGCAGCCTTCAAAGACCTCCTATCATCCAAAAGTGTTTTAATTCAATACAATGAGAACCTCCCATTAATTCTCACATGTGACGCCTCCCCATTTGGCATAGGAGCAGTCCTCTGTCACCGACTTCCTAATGGGGGTGAGGCTCCAATTGCATATTACTCAAGAACATTGTCAGCTGCTGAGCGAAATTACAGCCAGCTGGACAAAGAAGCACTAGCTGCGGTCGCCGGCATAAAACGATTTCACGAGTATCTCTACGGCAGGTGGTTCGAGTTAGTGACAGACCACAAGCCGCTTCTGGGCCTGCTCGCCGGAGACCGCCCAACACCGAATATCTTGTCCCCTCGCATGCTGCGATGGACAATTTTTCTGGCAGCCTACAGCTACCGCCTCACACACAGACCAGGTAAGGCCCTGAGCCACACCGATGCCCTCAGCTGGTACCCACTCCTGGTCGCCCCCATCCTCCTCATCAAAGAACTACCAGCCGGTCCCATTATGGCGGTTGAGATAGCCAAACACTCCGCCACAGATAAAATCCTGGCCCAAGAGCTTAGCTGGGTGTGGAGGGGCTGGCCAAAGGGGCCAGTCGGCATGGACTTCATGCCTTTCCACACCCAGCAACATGAACTATCAGCCCAAAAGGGCTGTTTACTGTGGGGGGATTGTGTAATAGTGCCACGAAAACTGTAGCAACCAGTCCTGGAGGCTTTGCATGTAGGCCATCTAGGCATAGTTAGAATGAAGGCACTGGCCTGCAGTTACGTTTGGTGGCCAAATATGGACAAGGCCATAGCCGAATGGGTCGCCACGTGCAAGCCGTGCCAGGAATCCAGACCAGCACTCCCCTCCGCTCCAGCACACGAGTGGGAAACGCCCAAAGCACCCTGGTCAAGGGTCCACATAGACTTTGCAGGGCCATTCCAGGGCCAAACATTCATGGTGGTAGTCGACATCTATTCAAAGTGGCTGGTGGTGTTACTAATGCCATCAACAACCTTAGGAGCTGTCATCAGGGCACTAAGGAGACTGTTTGCAACACACGGACTGCCAGACGTCCTGGTGTCCGATAACAGGCCACAACTCACGGCCACCCAATTTGAGCTGTTCCTGGCCGAGCAAGGCATCCGTCATGCCCTGGTCACATCGTTCCACCCTACCAGCAATGGGCAAGCGGAGCGAATGGTGTGGTCAGCAAAAGAGGCGTTAGCAAGAATGGGCCTGGGGGACTGGCAGACACGAGTCGCCAAATAACTATACAACATGTCACACCCAGTGCCACGACTAACTGGAGCCCGGCCGAACTGTTAATGGGCTGCCGCCTGAGAACAGAACTGGACCGGCTGCACCCAAGCTATTCTATGGAGACACCCACCGACTTGACCAGCCAACTCCGGTCATTCAATGTGGGGGACTTAGTATATGCCCACAATTACGCCGGGGGTGCCCTTTGGATCCCTGCCTGGGTAGTAGCCCTAACCGGGCTGCGCTCCTACCGAGTGAGCTGGAGGATGGTCGAATATGGCACCAACACATCAACCAACTGCGGGGCCAATTGGGCACCTCAGTCCACCGCCAGCCAGAATGGACTCCAACAGAAATAAACTCTCTGCCTAACAAAGACAAAGACTCTGAAACTGCACTGCGAACCGAGGCCAAACGAGGCAACCGCACCACACAAGCACCTGTAGAACCGGGAGCCAGTCGGCATGAAGTATCCGTGGAACCGGTTCCAGTCGAGTCGGAGATGCTGAAGGCCGAGTTCCAGATGATTCCAGAGGCAAGTCCGGGAGCTGTAGCAGCCGACCTGACTAGTCAGTGCGCCACTCCAAATGAACTGCGCAGGTCGGGGCGAATACACCGCTGCCCCACCTACCTGCATGACTATGTCAGTTAACGTGCAAACCTGCTTGGATAATGTTCCGTCCGTGTGGGGAGGGGTGTTACATATTCAGGTTAGGGAGTGAAGCCAGTGAATAAGGCTTCACTCAGGTCCGCCACCAAGGTGGGAAAATAGTTCATTTTTATTGGCTAAGCTGGCTGACAGCTCCCTATAAAAGGCGCGCTGTCAGCCAGACTGTTGCTGGGGTTTTACTGGTTGTTAAAAAAGAGCTGTTACTGAAGATCACTGTCTGTCTCTTCCATCATAACCCAAACTTAACAAGGAGACTGTAAGTTCTAGTCCAGCTGGGTGACTCTGGGCCAATCACCAATCGCCTTAGGCATGAAAGCCAGCTGGGTGACTTTGGGCAAATCACTAGGGGATGGTGAGTTCTAGTCCCGCCCTAGGGATGAAAGCCAATTGGGTGACTTTGGGCCAATCACTAGGGGATGGTGAGTTCTAGTCCTGCCTTAGGCATGAAAGCCAGCTGGGTGACTTTGGGCAAATCACTAGGGGATGGTGAGTTCTAGTCCCACCCTAGGCATGAAAGCCAGCTGGGTGACTTTGGGCCAATCACTAGGGGATGGTGAGTTCTAGTCCCGCCCTAGGCATGAAAGCCAGCTGGGTGACTTTGGACCAATCACTAGCGGATGGTGAGTTCTAGTCCTGCCTTAGGCATGAAAGCCATCTGGGTGACTTTGGGCCAATCACTAGGGCCGTGACGGTGAACCTATGGCACGTGTGCCAGAAGTGGCACGCAGAGCCATCTCTCCGGGCATGTGAGCCATCGCCCATTGTTCTTCTGGGTTCTGGCGCACCGGCCAGCTGGTCTTCACGCACGCAGGAGCGCCAGAAACTGGAAGAGCAGCCACCTAGTGCGCATGTGCGCACCAGGAAGATGATCTTCTAGTTTTTGGCGCACACATGCGTGCCGGCCACCTGGTCTTCTGGTTTCTGGTGTGCATGCATGCGTGAAGACCAGCTGGCCGGGGTACATGTGCGCGCCGGAAACCGGAAGATCATCTTCCTGGCGCGCACATATGCACTGGGAGGCTGCTCTTCCAGTTTACGGTGCTCCCATGCATGTGAAGACCAGCTAGCCAGTGCGCCGGAACCCGAAAGAGCAAGGGGAGCAGAGCTGCTGGCCAGGACGGGCGGGCCGGGACTTCCCTATCCTCCCTGCCCGAGCAGGCTTCTTGCACGGCCCCAGCCCTCCAGCCCGCGGCACTGAAATGCGTTCGTGGTCCGGAGCGCCTGGCCAGCTCGGGCGCACGGGGCAACGTTTGCTGGCTGGCTGCCAGCCCTGCTCTGCCACCACTGGGGGGTGAGGGGCGAGGTGGCGGCGTTGGTTCTCGTGCTGCCACTTCCAGCTGGGATGCTGGAGCAGCCAGGAGGAGGAGGAGGAGGAGGAGCTGCCGTTGGGGAGGTGAGCTGTCCCAGGAGGGCCGGAGGAGAGTGCAGCTCCTCATGCATGGAAACGCCGCTGAGGGCCCGGCTAGCCGGCAGGGGAGCAGCTGCGGGGGCCGGCCGGTCACTCCTGTCCCTCACCCAGCGGCTGCGGCTGCTGCTGCTGCTCTTCTGGGGCTGTGGGACTGCACAGGAGCTGAGTCCGTGCGGGAGGAATGTCTGTCTGGCGCCAGGGTAAGAGGTGCGCTGACCGGGAAGCGGTCGCATTCCCTTGGCAGAAGTGGCAGAGGGGGGGGGCTGTGCTGGCTTGTTCTCGGTGGCGGGCTGGGGGGGCGCTTCATCCCGGCCAGAGTTCGGGTTTCTCTTCCGGTTTCCGGCGTACGTGTGTGCACCAGCCAGCTGGTTTTCGCGCGCGCATGCGTGCCAGAAACCGGAAGACCAGGTGAAACCAGAAATTCACACCAGGTGGCTGCTCTTCCAGTTTCCGGCACGCACGTGTGCACTCCCGTTTCAGCACTTGGTGCCGAAAAGGTTCACCAACACTGCACTAGGGGATGGTGAGTTCTAGTCCTGCCTTAGGCATGAAAGCCAGCTGGGTGACTTTGGGCCAATCACTAGGGAATGGTGAGTTCTTGTCCTGCTTTAGGCATGAAAAACTAACTAGATGATTTTGAACCAGTGCCTCTCGCTCAGCTACAAGGAAGCGGGGGGCGGGGGGTGTCAACTTATTCTCCAAACCACCAGAGGGCAGCACAAGAAACAATGGATGGAAACTCATCAAGGAGAGAAGCAATCTGGAATTGAAGAGAAACTTCCTGACAGTGAGAACAATTAACCAGTGGAACAGCTTGCCACCAGAAGTTGTAGTTCATCACTGGAGGTTTTTAAGAAAAGACTGGACAACCATTTGTCTGGAATGATATAAGATCTCCTGCTTGTTCAGAGGGTTGGACTAGAAGACCTTCAAGGCAGGGGTGGGTTCTAACTTACTTCGCCGGCGGTTCGCTTCCTCCTGCGCCACGTGGCTGCGCGTGCATTGCGTGCCACATGGCCGTGCATGCACAGTGCCAAAAACAGCTTATGCGCATGCGCAGAAGCAAAAACCAGCAACCCCCCCCATTTAAAAAAAAAAATCCAAAAAAAAAGATGGCGGCATCCACGGACTGGCACCGACAGAACCGGCTCCATGATATCACCACTGGTTTACTACTGGTTCTATAGAACCGGTGCGAACTGGGAGGAACCCACCTCTGCTCCAAGGTCCCTTCCAGCTTTATTTTGATTCAGCCCAGCCTACCTCACAGGGTTGTTGTTATGGGGACAATAGGAAGAAGCTATGTTGGATATGTTGGGATACAAATAAATAAGTAAAAAATAAATAGATAAATAAACAAATATTCTTTCTCTGTGACCAAAGGCCTTCTTTGCTTTTTAGTCAATTATGTTTTCACCAGCCCTTGGTCGGGTTCTTGGATCGTTTCTTCTCCGCTGACCACTTTTCAAGTAGCCTCCAACGTGCTCTGATTTTCCTCATCACACCCCCCCCCTTCTGTCCTCCCTACAGCAAAGGGGGAGGGAGAAGCATCCGCCAATCCCAGCCCTTTTCCTCTTTCAACAAGCCAGCATTCCTCACAGCAAGCCACCCGTTCTACCACCTGCATTTCTAGCCAGCTTTGACCTTCGGTAACCTTCCTTCCATTTCCGTATCTTAAGGAAACAATCCGTCCAAGCGTATGGTGTCATCTGGATCGCATCCATTTCAGTATCTCTTGCAACGGTTAGTTTCCCGGTCAATCACCTCGGACTTTGACGCATTCCCAGTCCATCCACCTCAACCCATCAATCAATTCACTGCAAATTTTGTTTGGCATGCACAGGTGGTTCTCGATTTACAATCGCTCATTCAGAGACCGGTTCAAGTTACAACGGCACTGAAAAAAGTGACTTACGACTGGTCCTTGCACTTATGACCGTCATAGCATCTCCATTGGTCACATGATACGAATTCAGGCGCCTGGAAACCAGTATGTGTTTACATTCACAGATCACCATGGTTGCCATTGGTGACTGGCTTCTGACAAGCAAAATCCAAGGGAGAAACCCAATTCGCTTAACGACTGCAGTGATTCACTTAACAACCGGGGGGGGAAGATCATAAAATCAAGCATGATGCACTTAAGAACTGCCTTGTTTAGCAACAGAAATTCTGGTCGCAATTGTGGTCTTAAGTCAAGGACAAACTTCACGGTAATGTTCATAGCAGTTGTTACTGGTTAGTTTACAATCGTCATAAATCATACATAGAATAATAGAGTTGGAAGGGACCTTGGAGGTCTTCTAGTCCAACCTCCTGCTCAAGCAGGAGAGACCATATATCATGTCAGACAAATGGTTGTCCAGTCCCTTTTTGAAAGCCTTCAGTGATGGAGCACCCACAACTTCTGAAGGCAAGCTGTTCCATTGGTAGATGGCTCTCAAATTTCTCTTTAGTCCTAGGTTGCTTCTCTCCTCAGTTAGTTTCCATCCATTTTTTCTTATCCTGCCTAATGGCGCTTTGGGAAATAGTTTGATCCCCTTGTCTTTGTAGGAGACCCTCAAATATTGGAACAGTGCTATCATGTCCCCCATAGTCCTTCTTTTCATTAGACTAGACATACTCAATTCCTGCCACTGTTCTTCTTTAGCCTCCAGCCTCCTAATCATCTTTGTTGCTCTTCTCCACACTCTTTTCAAAATCTCAGCATCTGTATTTGTATTGTGGCGACCAGAACTGGATGCAATATTGCAAGTGTGGCCTTACCAAGGCTTTATAAAGCGGTATTAGAACTTCACGTGATCTTGATTCAATTCCTCTATAAATGCAGCCTAGGATTGCATTGGCTTTTTTTGGCTGCTGTCACACACGGCTGGCTCATATTTAATTCAGTGATGCAAGATTCCTCTTGCAGTTACTGGCATTAAGCCACAACTTCCACCTAGTCCAGACCTATCCAGTTGGTTTCTCTCACCTAAGTGTAAAACCTTATTATTTTTTTTTAATCTAGGTTGAATTTCATTTTGTTAGATAAGGCCCAGTGTTCAAGTCTGTCAAGATCCAGCTGGATCTTGAGCCTGTCTCCTGTGCTGTGTTTCCTACATACGTTGGTTAATTGATTCTGTTTCTTCTGCTTGGTTGGCTGCGCTATAGTATACGCCTATAGCAATTCTTTTTTCCTTTCATGTTGACCCATATGGATCCTAGGGGGTTTTCGCCCTTGGTTTTGTGCACCTCTGTGGAGAGGAAGTGACCTCTAACATATGGTGCAACTCCACCTCCCCTTTTGTTAGATCCCTTTCTTTTGAATAGTTTGTATCTTTCCATCACTACATTCCAGTCCCGAGTTTCATCCCACCAAATGTCTGTAATGGCAACTATATCATACTTGCCCTCTTACACTAGTATTTCAAGTTCACCCTGTTTGTTCCCTAAACTTTGACCGTTAGAGCCTAGGTGTCACTACGTTCATTTTAATTTGTCAGCAGGACTCTTATTCTGAAATGACACTGTATACTGATATGAAGTTCTCATGTGATACCTGTACTCCGCATGGTTTTTAATCCTCCAACTCAGCCATGGACTGATGCAATGACTGAGCAAGACACAAAAGCGTGCACAACTTTATTGATGTCGATGGACACTGAACTACAGGTGACATTTCCACCTGATGCAACAGCTCAACAGATTTGGGCTCAACTAGAAGCATGCTTATTATTGGGAATTGAGAGCAGGGAAACAATATTCATGTCACCTCTAATTATTTTTCTCCGCAACACTAGGGACCTTCGTGGCTGACCCCTGGGCATGCTTCCTGTATCTCCTACTTTGCACCAGAGTTTTTCTTCTTTCTCTTTACTCCCTTCCTCCTTATAGGATTGGTTACCTAGTGGTCCCTTTGCTTGGTATTAGCTTCTAAAGGTTGTGAAGATTACTCCCCCCTCCCCCCTCAATTTTAGTGTAAAGCCCTTCTGATAAGATGAGCCGGTTATTATCCGAAGATATTCTTTCCAGTTCTTGTGAGGTTCAGCCCATCCCTTGCCAGTAGCCCTTCATGGAGGTAATGCAGACCATGGTCTAGGAAACCGAGGTTCTCTCGAGGACACCAGTTTTTAAGCCTATGGTTCCTTTCTAAAATGCTTTGCTCCCTTATTGCATGTTGGCCTTTTACTGGGAAGGCAGTTGTTTTTTTTTCCCACTTCACAGGTTAAACAATAAATTGTTCCAAAGTAAGAGGTGACTTTGAAGGACAAAAGAGCCAAATCTCCCTAATTATTTAATTATGAAGTTGAAGAACAGTTGAAAGGATAGAATAGAATAGAGCTGGAAGGGACTTTGGAGGTCTTCTAGTCCAGCCCCCTGCTCAAGCAGGAGAACCTATAGTACTATTTCAGATAAGTGGCTGTCTAGTTTCTTCTTAAAAACCTCCAGTGATGGAATACCCATGATTTCTGGTGGCAAGCTGTTCCACTGGTTAATTGTCCTCACTGTTAGGAAGTTTCTCCTTAATTCCAGGTTGCTTCTCTCTTTGGTTAGTTTTCAACCGTTGTTTCTTGTCCTGCCCTCTGGTGCTTTGGAAAATAGGTTGACCCCCTCTTCTTTGTGGCAGCCCCTCAAATATGGGAATACTGCTATCATGTCACCCCTAATTCTTCTTTTCTTTAGACTAGCCGAACCGAAATCCTGCAGCCGTTCTTCATATGTTTTAGTCTCCAGGTCTCTGATCATCTTAGTTGCTCTTCTATGAACTTTTTCCAAGGTCTCAACATCTTTGTTGAGTGTGTATGGTGAACAACATTTCTTTGCAGGATTCCAGGTGTGGTCTTACTAGGATGATGTTGGAGAAGATGTGAAAATGCTATTAAGGAGGACAGGAAAGAAAACCATCAAGAAGAGACGTGGTTACACGTCCAGCGATAGAAGGCCAGGTGAGAAGTATACTCAAGATAACCTCACCTTTTGTTATTTTCTTTAGTACAAGAAGGATCAGAGTGGGTGACTTCGAGCCGATCACCAGGAGCCTGTGAGTTCTAGTCCCACCTCAGACACGAAAGCCAGCTGAGTGGCTTTGGGCCAATCACCAGGAGATGGTGAGTTCTAGTCCCCTTAGCCCGGCTTTCACACCCAAAGCAGGACTAGAATTCACCGTCTCCTGGTTTCTAACCTGGTGCTAGATGCAGGGGTCTTCAACCGTGGCAACTTTAAGACTTGTGGACTTCAACTCCCAGAATTCCGGAGTTGAAGTCCACAAGTCTTAAAGTTGCCAAGATTGGAGAGCCCTGTGCTAGAGGTTCCTGTTTCTCTTTCTGGTGTAATCGCTCTTAGCATCAGGAATTGTTTCAATAATTTAATTTGAATCTCTCTGCTGGCAAGTGTCTGGCGTCCTTCCGCAGGAATGTTGAACGGGCCATCCAATTTGCTAAACTTCCCAGCTCCACCTGTCTCCCTTCCAGGGCTGAATTGGCTTTTCTGCATGTTTGGCTTCTTCTCTGGATTGCTCCCAGCTTCTCTTCATCCTGGGGGCAGGACTACAGCCGGTGGGGCAGCCAAAGCAGAGCCAGGGAGTAAGAGAAGTGATCCTTGCCCCCATGTAAAATGAGCCCCGGGCAGCCGAAAAGCCGGTTTCCAGCCATTTGTTATGCCAAACTACTGGCACAAATTAGGGGTGATATAATAGCAAAGTTCCACTATCTGACGGGCTGCCCCAAAGAAGCGGGGGGGGGGGGGGGCAGCCTATTCTCCAAAGGAAGGACTTGGGGAGACATGATACCAGTGTTCCCATATTTGAGGGGCTGCCACCAAGAAGGGGGTGTCAGCCTATTCTCCAAAGCACCAAAAGGCAGGACAAGAAGCAACAGGAGAGAAGCAACCTGGATTTAAGGAGAAATTTCCTGACAGAACAATTGATCACTGGAACAGTTTGCCTCTGGAAACCATCGTGGGTGCTCCATCACTGCAGGTTTTAAAGAAGAGTTTGAACAGCCATTTTTCTGGAATGGTGGGAGTGTCCAACTTGTGAACTTTTAAGACTTGTGGACTTCAACTCCCAGAATTTCCCATAGCTGGCTGGGGAATTCTGGGAGTTGAAGTCCACAAGTCTTAAAGTTCCAAAGTTGGACACCCCCCCCCCCCAGTATAGGGTCTCCTGCTGGAGTAGGAGGGTTGGACTAAAAGCCTCTGAGGTCCCTTCCAACTCTATTATTCTATGTTTTGTGTTCAATTAGTTAACTAAATATATCACAAAAGTCAAGGCTTAGGATGAGAGACAAATTAATAATGATTAGAAGTTATGGAAAAATGAAGGATTCTTCTCCCCAATTGGCCACCCCCCCCCCCCAGTATAGGGTCTCCTGCTGGAGTAGGAGGGTTGGACTAAAAGAGCTCCAAGGTCCCTTCCAACTCTGTTATTCTGTTCGTCCTTCCGAGGCTCCCCCGGCTGGTCCAAGCAGGGGGGTCTCCGGCAGCCCAGCCCAGCCCTCCCCCCCCCCCGCTTTTGCTCCGGGATTTTGATCCTGCGGGGAGCCACTGGAGTGGGAGGGGGGGTTTATTGAAGGAAGGATGAAAGAGCGTCAATGCCCCCCCGGGGGACACCCCCCCTTCCCGCCCCGCTGCC
>QLTV01002619.1:263204-282693 GCA_003457575.1 Thermophis baileyi
GGATGGAAGGGAAGGGGGGAGGGAAGGAAGGAGGGAGGGAGGGAGGGACGAAGGAAGGGGGAAGGGGAGAGAGGGAAGGAGGGGAGGGAGGAAGGAAGGAAGGAAAGAAGGAAGGTGATAGGAATGAGAAGGAAGGAGGGGAGGGAGGAAGGAAGGAAGGAAGGAAAGAAGGAAGGAGATAGGAATGGGAAGGAGGGAGGGGAGGGAGGAAGGAAGGAAGGAAGGAAAGCAGCAGGGGAGGGAGGAAGGAAAGAAGGAAGGAAGGGGAAAGGAGGGGAGGGAGGAAGGAAGGAAGGAAGGAAAGAAGGAAGGTGATAGGAATGAGAAGGAAGGAGGAGAGGAAAACGAGAAGGAAGGGAAATGAGAAGGAAGGAGGAAGGAAAGAAAGAAGGAAGATGATAGGAAGGAGAAGGAAGGAGGGAGGGAGGGAGGAAGGAAGGAAGGAAGAAAGGAAGGAGGAAGGAAGGAAGGAAGGAAGGAAGGAAGGAAGGAAGGAAGGAAGGAAGGAAGGAAGGAGAGAAGGGAGGGAGGTGTTCTGACCCAGCCTTCTCAAGCAATGAGAAACCACTTACTCATGAGTAAAACAACCCCCCTTTTAAAACAGGGCAGGAAGAGTCCTTTGCCAGAACCAATAGCTCTGTGTTTGAGGGGCCAACAGAATCTCCCTGCTGGGAAATAACAGGGAGGGCATTGGCCTCAGCCGGGTGAACAGGGACAGTCTCTGCTTGGCTTAATCATTGAAGGACTTTTTTAAAGTTCTCATGTGAGCAGAGACTGTTCATTTGTGACTGTTTTTGGTTTTGTCTATCCAAAGGGGTTTGTTTTACGCGTGAATAACTGGTTTCGCATTGCTTGCAAAGGCTGGGTCAGAACACTCCTCTTCTTCTTCCTCCTCCTCCTCCTCCTCCTCTCCACAACCCACCCCCTCCCTTCTAGTACTGATGTTACCTAGTTTGGGTCATAAATGTTTGCAAGAAAACAACCAAGCTCAGAGAGCACCAAGGACCCATGGTACTTTTCCTCCTCCTCCTCCTCCTCCTCCTCCTCCTCCTCCTCCTCCTCCTCCTCCCCCCCCCTCCTCTCCTCCTCCTCCCAATCAGCACTGCCTTCCAGCACTGATGATGTTACCTAGCTGGGTAACGAAATGTCTGTAAGAAAACCACCCCTCCTCCTCCTCCTCCTCCTCCTCCTCCTCCTCCTCCTCCTCTTGGCAAACCCCCTCCCTTCTAACACTGATGAGAAAAGAGAGACCAATGACTTGATGGGGTTTGTTTATTTAAAAGATTCTTATGGCCAATGTTGGTCAATTCACCACAACAACCTCACCATTTTTTCCAGTTTTTAAACTTCTCAGAAATTCAACACTTGTCTCAGCCACACCACAACGCCTGAAGTTTGATCTCCCAGGTTAGCAATAGCGGTTAGACTTATATACCGCTTTACAGTGCTTTACAGCCCTCTCTAAGCGGTTCACAGAGTCAGCATATTGCCCCCAACAATCTGGGTCCTCATTTTACCCACCTCGGAAGGATGGAAGGCTCAGTCAACCTTGAGTCGGTGAGATTTGAACCGCTGAACTGCAGCTAGCAGTCAGCTGAAGTAGCCTGCAGTGCTGCACTCTAACCACTGCGCCACCTCGGCTCTATCGGATTAGGTTAATCGGATGCCAGCTTTCAGTTACTGCCCACACCTTCCGGGACTGTCAAATGCTACCGGTGTGGGCAGCACGGCTATAGGGCTTCAGAATGCCTGGCTCCGGCACCGGTTCCCCAAGCCCAGGTGCCAGCCACTCCCCGTGCAAGGAGGACCCTGCGGAAGACCCCAGAGAAGGGGAAATTTGCCAGGCAAGCTGTAGAGATTTCACTTCTTCCCAATGAAGTCGAGGGAACCCCAGCCAGCGAGCAAACCCCAACCTTCACCGAAGGGATTAGCGGAGACGACGACCCGATGGTAAGTGCAGCCATCCGCCCTTTCACCATCAAAACTCGGATAGTGGTGCCAGAAACGGGGGCCCAAGGGGAGGTAGAGGCAGTCATAGATACTGGCTGCACCAGATGCCTAATCAGCCTCCCCATAGTCGAGCAGCTAGGCATAAAGACAAAGGCCCCTAGTGCGCCCCATCCGCTTTGAACAGGTCGATGGAAATCTAATAGGTGGAGTCCCAGCCACGCTAGTGACAGAACTTGTCAGACTAGAAATGGGCTGACACCACGAACTCATCCGGTTCGTCATCACCCCAAAAATGACTGAATCCATTATATTGGGCCTCGCGTGGCTGGACAAATGGGGACCTACCATCGCGTGGGAGGAAGGCTACAGAAAGCTGAAAATAGGCATCGGGCCGCTACCGCCCATCAAGCCTGACAGCTGTCAAAAAGCCGCCAGCACCAGCAGTGCCGACGAACCTGAGCCCGCAGCCCCGGCCTCAGATGGGCTACCAGGCAGCCCACAGGTGCCAAGGGAATACCGAGACCTGTTGAGGGTTTTTAGTGAGGAAGACTGCAACTTCCTGACCCCTCACCACCCAACCAACTGTGTGATCGAATTCGTACCGGGAGCCAAACTACCTAAGCCAAAGATGTACTCCATGACTCCTAAAGAAATGGAGGAACTGAGGAAATACATTGATGCCAATCTGGAGCGCGGATTTATCCAACCAGCAAAATCCAGAGTGGCGGCCCCAGTACTATTCAAGGAAAAGAAAGATGGGGTGGTGGTGAGGCTTTGTGTTGATTTTTGCGGAATTAACGCCGTATGCGTGGAGAATGCCTACCTCCTCCCTCTCATGAAGGACATGCTAAATCACTTAGCCAAGGACAAGGTGTTCACCAAACTAGACTTGAGAAAAGCCTACTACCGCATAAGAATCAAGGAGGGGGACGAATGGAAGACCACCTTTAACTGCCCGCTTGGCAGCTTCCAGTTCAAAGTCATGCCATTTGGTTTGCAAGGAGCCCCCTCAGTCTTTATGCAACTAATAAATGAAGTGCTACATGAGCACTTATACAAGGGGGTCCTAGTTTACCTAGATGACATTCTCATATTCAGCGAGAACCTTGAAGAGCACGTAAAACTGGTGTGGCAAATGCTAAAGAAACTACTAGCTGCCAAGCTCTATGCGAAACTATCAAAATGTGAATTCCACAAAACCTCCCTGGATTACCTGGGTTACCGAATATCCAACGAAGGGGTGGAAATGGATCCTGGGAAGGTGAAAGCAGTGCTGGACTGGCAACCCCCATGCACTCGCAAGCAACTCCAAAGCTTCTTAGGATTTGCAAACTTTTACAGGCAGTTCATCCCTGCATTCACAGAAGTCGCTCTCCCCCTGACAGAACTGTTAAAAACTGGGCCTCCCTCTACCAAACCGCAGCCAAAATCAGCCCCTCACCTGGTTGATGGATTGCCAAAGAGCTTTTGAAAAATTAAAACGACTCTTTGCAGAAGAACCAATCCCCCAACACCCAGACCCAGAAAAACAGTTCATCATCCAAGCAGACGCTAGCGACGTGGCCGTAGCCGCCGTACTCTTACAAGAAAACCCACAGGGACAACTTCTACCTTGTGCATATGTGTCTAAAAAACTCACCGACACAGAGAGGAGGTGGGCAATTTGAGAAAAAGAAGCCTATGCAGTTGACTGGGCCCTCCTCTCCTGGAGACATTTTCTTGAAGGGGGTAAAGTGCCTTTCGAGGTCTGGACTGGTCATAAAAACCTTGAAGCCCTGAAAACTCCTAGGAAGCTATCTCCTAAACAAATCTGTTGGGCAGAGTACTTCAGACAGTTCAACTTTGAGCTGAAGTACATCCCAGTGGGAAAGAATCTACTTGCCGATGCCCTGTCAAGAAAACTGCAGTTTGACAGCCACCAGGAGGAAGTCGTCCATGCCATCATTCCCCCCACACAACAAGCCGCACAAGTTACCACCAGAGGCCAAGCCAGACGAACCCCTTGCCCTGCACAAAACAAGCTGACAGCAGTGCTCAAAACAGCGCTTCCAGCTGATCCTTGGCTCCTGGACAATAAAGATGTAATGACTATGAGGGATGGGCTAGCATGGAAGGGATCCAAGCTGTATGTCCCAATTAGCTTGAGACTGGAAGTGCTACAGCGCAGCCATGACTCAAAGCTAGCCGGTCACTTCAGATTCCTGACAACCCTGCACTTGGCTAGGAGGCAATTCTGGTGGCCAAAAATGAAAGCAGATGTGGAGGACTACGTAAAAAGCTGTGCCACTTGTGCAGCCATGAAAATGAGACCAGGAAAAACCCCTGGACTCCTTCAACAAGTAGCAAGCCCCAGCAGACCTTGGGAGGAGATTGCGATGGATTTTATAGTCGAACTCCCAGAGAGCAGGGGAAACACAGTGATTTGGACGGTAATCGACTTATTTTCTAAGCAAGCCCATTTCACTGCTTGCTCTGAACTACCCTCGGTGAAGGAACTGGTAAAGATGTTCATCAAACAGATCTACCGATTGCACGAATACCCCGCCGGATAATATCAGACTGAGGAGTCCAATTCACTGCTAAGTTTTGGAGAGAGTTCCTCATATCGGTCAGATTCACCCAGGGACTTAGCTCGGCTTTTCATCCGAGTACGAACGGCGCGGCGGAGAGAGCGAATGCAATGGTGGAACAATATATAAGATGCTATGTGGATTATCAACAGGAAAACTGGGCGGACCTGTTGCCGTTTGCAGAAATGGCTTACAATAACGCGGTGCATAGCATTGATTGACCCCTTTCCAGGTCACAAATGGCATGGATTTTGTCCCCATGCCCGAGCTACCCAGAGAACCACCATCCTCCATGACATTGACTGATTGGATGGAATCGCTGAGGAAAGGGTGGGAGAACACAAAGAAAGCGCTAGCAGATGCTGTGGAAGCGTACAAAAAACAGGCGGACAAACACCGATCCCTCCAACCTCCTTTCCGTGTGGGAGATCGGGTTTTCCTGTCAACTAAATATATAAGACTAAAACTACCCAGTAAAAAGCTGGGACATAAGTTTTTAGGTCCTTTTCCCATAGTGAAAGTAATTAACCCAGTGACAGTTCAGCTTAGCCTCCCACGTATACTAGGGAAAATACATCCTGTCTTTCATTGCAGCTTGCTGAAACCAGCATTCGGGTCAAGGTTAAGACCACAGACCTGACCCACTCCTAAACCTATAGTAGTACAAGGGGAAACCCATTATGAAGTGAAAAGAATCCTAGACTCTAGATTATTTAGAGGCAGATTACAATACTTGGTTCATTGGAAGGGGTACCCTTTGTCTGAGGCTACTTGGGTAAAAAGCTGGGATGTGAAAGCAGATAGGTTAGTAAAGCAATTCCATGATAAGTATCCTGATAAGCCCAAGGGTCCCCCTGGAGGGGAAGGGGTGGTTAGGTGATACTGGTTAACCCCCTTCTGTTGCTCTCTTGATCTCATTTCAGGATTCGATCATTGGATGGGGGGGGGAGGGCTGTCAGGCCTGGAAGCCATCTTGGGCCTTGGATCTTCAGGCCTGCTACATTTAGTGCTGTGGGAAACTGGGAGGGGGATTGTGTGAGTAGGGAGCTATAGTCAAAATAACATTCCTTTCTCCAAGAGTCAAGGTCACTCTGCCCTGCACCTGGACAGGTGTGCCTGGGAGGCATCTCCAGTTGGGACAGTGCATTGATTGGACAATATGATGGACATGTGGGTGCTGGGGCAGGGACTTGAACTTTCTTTTGGGTGTGGAAAACTGGAAGCTTTCAGATTCTGGTTTTCCCAGATGTGCCAATATGACATCTCTAATAAAATGGAACTTTGAGGAAACTCAAGTCTCGGAGTTTTCTTTCGTTGGGGGTGTTACTTGGAACACTGACAGGAAGTCTGTGCGCCCGCGTCACAATCTCAGACGATCAACCTCACGAACTAAAGGGATCAAAATACCCACCGTGGAAAGGAGCAATTAATTTCAGTTCTAACAACTCCTGAAAGCAAAAGAGAGTTGGTTGTGTGAACGGCCCGGGACAGAAAGGAGGAGAAAATCCCGAATGAACCCTTCACATCCATTGCCCATCTGGCAGCCTTGGGGCAACTTCTAAATATTTTTTGGAAGACCCAATGCTGAAGTGAGTGGGCAATGGTGCAAAGTGTGTGTGTGTGTGTGTGTGTGTGTGTGTGTGTCTGTGAACATCTGTGTGCTGCATTGCACACCTGAATCCATTATCATTGGGTAGCTAATAGATTCAAATAGATAATATATATATATATATATAAGCCAAATGCTACTCATGCATCATCACGAAATCTCCAGAACCGTAAAGCCTACAAAATTGAAACTTGGCACGTATGTTCCCCTTGGCTTCTAGGTGCTTGCTAAGAAAGGATTTTTTGAAATGACCATCAGATCATTAGTATTTCTTATACAGTATTATATTAATTAACACGCTCTGATGCTAAGGAGTTAAGACGTTCTACTCCCCCTCCCCACCTGAAAAGAACTCTGTTCCAACTGCCAATTGCCTTATATTAACACGCTCTGATGCTAAGGAGTTACACATTCTACATAAATTTTCAAGCTTTAGGTGTCAATGTATCAAGCCCGATCATAACTACTCATTAATTTTCAAGCTTTAACTGTCAATTTATCAAGCCCGATCACATAGTTTCGTAGCGAAGCACGGGTATCCAGCTACTAGTATTACTGTACATAATGATCTTCTGTCTGTTNCCTTCAAATATATTATTATGTAGCAGAAGTCTTCTTCTCATTCCAATGCGCACTAATACATTCCAATGAAGAATATTATAGGTAGTCCTCGACTTACGACCACAGTTAAACCCAAAATTTCCATTGCTGAGCAAGGCAGTTGTTGAGTGAGTTTTGCCCCATTGTACAACCTTTCTTACCATAGTTGTTAAGTGAATCACTGCAATTGTTATGGTAGCCACATGGTTGTTAAGTGAATCTGGTTTTCTGGTTTTGTCCGAAGGTCGCAAAAGGGGATCATGTGACCCTGGGACACTGCAACCGTCATAAATATGAGTCAATTGCCAAGCGTCACATGACCGTGTGGATGTTACAATGGTCGCAAGTATGAAATACGGTCATAAGCAGAGGAGGGCTGCTGCCGGTTCAGACCGGTTCGGGCGAACCAGTAGTTCTGACCACCGGTTGGGCCCGCCCACCCACCCCGGTGCTATCCCGTCCTATATATCTCACTCTCTGGCTCACTCACCCCACCCACGCAGCCCAGCTGATTTCCGCGCCTCGCCCGCTCTACTCACCACGGCTACCCAAGAAGGTATGCTGGAAGCCACGGGCATGAAATCGCCTTGTGTTTGAAGTCGCGCGCAAGCTCACATTTTCGGTTCTGCACTAGGCGAACCAGTTGTTAAATTATGTGAAGCCCACCTCTGATCATAAGTCACTTTTTTCAGTGCTGTTGTAACTTCGAACGGTCACTAAACGAAAGATTGTAAGGCGAGGGCTCCCTCTACCTTCACATGAAGAATATTAAATAATGACTTTTCTGTCTTTTCCCCAAGTTGGTCAGAAGAGTGTGGGTGTAAACGTGAAACAGTCGTGGGGACGTTATTCCTTCTCTGTTATTCTTTTCTTGCTTCCCTATGGCAGAAATCAAGCTTGCCCATGGTTAGCATCTGCAATCCTCAAGGGGGGGGCATAGCAGCAGACCCCCCCATCCCCACCCCAGCAATTCCAGACCCTCGGATGGCACAGGAACAATCCTGCCCCTGTTTCAGGCCACGATAACCGGCTGCCAGGATCCTCCGTGCCCAGGATGGGCTGGAAGGCGCCAGACCGAGAGGGACTTAGCTCAACCCTTCTGAACAAATCCTTCCTTTGGCCTTTCATAATTTTTAATAATGCAGGGTAAAAATAATGCAGAGTGAAAATAACGCAGGGTGGAAATAATTTTAATAATACAGGGTGAAAAGTGTTCACCTGGACTGTTGGACTGGCAGGAATGCTCGTTCTCTACTGAAGAGCAAAAGGATGTAAAAAACCAGGATTTAAAGGAATATTTGGATCAGGTACCTCCCCAGCATCACTATGGATTAATCCAGTTAATGCCAGGCGG
Organism: Thermophis baileyi; assembly: GCA_003457575.1. Lineage (NCBI taxonomy): Eukaryota > Metazoa > Chordata > Lepidosauria > Squamata > Dipsadidae > Thermophis > Thermophis baileyi. The sequence continues at coordinate 271,288 of QLTV01002619.1, forward strand.
CTCCTGGCATCTTACATAAACCACTTTGGTCTGCCCTGAAATTTGGGGCTGCCCAACCTTGGCAACTTTAAGATATGGACTTCAACTCCCATGCTCTCCGACCATGGCCCAACCAGCCATGGTCAGAGAGCACCAAGGACCCCACAGTCTCCTCCTCCTCCTCCTCCTCGTCTTGCCTTCAAATGCTCCCCCCTTCTCTCTGATAGCCCCTCAAATATTGGAAGACTGCTATCATGTCTCCCCTGGTCCTTCTCTTCATTAGACATTCCCAGTTCCTGCAACCGTTCTTCATATGTTTTAGCCTCCAGTCCCCTAATCATCTTTGTTGCACTTCTCTGCACTCTTTCCAGAGTCTCAACATCCTTTTTACATCGTGGTGACCAAAACTGGATGCAGTATTCCAAGTGTGGCCTTACCAAGGCATTATAAAGTGGTATTAACACGTCACGTGATCTTGATTCTATGCCTCTGTTTATGCAGCCTAGGATTGTGTTGGCTTTTTTGGCAGCTGCAGCACACGGCTGGCTCATATTTAAGGGATTGTCCACTAGGACTTCTGTCTGAATGCAGATTCATCACCGTCTGGAATGAGACCACTGACCGCTGTATCATCTGCAAACTTCAGTACTTTAACAGAGGGATCCTTTAAGATGCAGTCCTTGGTCTAGAGCAGGGGTGTCAAACTTAATTTCATTGAGGGCCGCATCAGGGCTGTGGTTGACCTCAGGGGGGCCGGGCAGGTGTGGCCGACTGGGCAGGTGTGGCCAACTGGGTGGGCGTGGCCAGATTGATGCCACTCCCCAAACTAATGGTATGTTTCCTCTTCGCACTGGGTAGACCGGGCTGAAGCCATGTGGGCCGGCCCCTTACATTTTCTAGGGCAAAATCTGACCACATTGCGGGCTGGATGCGGCCCGCAGGCCTTGTGTTTGACACCCTGATATAGAGAGAGAAGAGCAATGGGGAGAGCATTCAGCCCTGGGCTAATTGTACAGGTATCTGATGTGATTTTTCCTTATGTGTGATTTTGAGTGTACTTTTCCATGTGGTTTTTCCTGCCTTCACCTCAGAAAAATTAAGGGGTCAAATTTAAAGTGGAAATATTTAGCTGGTCAGTCCCAGCAGCCTCTCACTGAATTCCCAGAGCTTCTTAGCCTGTTGTGGCCCACCAGCGTCCCGTGCTGGTGCTCAGGGATCCCGAGGACGATGAGGCAGTTGTGGCACGGTACCATCGGCCCGTGCACCTGGCGCCCGAGTCAGAGAGCGAGGAGGCTGAGAGTCAACCAGGGCCTTCTGTACCTCCCGAGGAGCCCATCAGGGCCGAAGAAGAAGAGGAGGAGCCTCTTCTTCTCGATGCTCGGGCACGCAGGGCTGCTAGAAGGCAAGAGTGGCTACTCAGGAGGAGGTCTCCTTGAGAGTAGAGCTGCAGGCTAAGTGGCCACACCCTTAGACTATTTAATCCTTGACTACGCGGAGACTGGTCGCAGGAAACAACCATTTGATCTCTCTCTTGAACTTTGTGCTCGGATATCTGTTCCAGGACGGGCCTTTCAAGTTCTGGGAGTTTTGCCAGAGACCGTAAGAGCTGTTCCTTATCTATTGGACTCCGGCCTGCTGTTAAGATTACATATTAACAAGCTGGACTTTATTTTGTGTTCCCCGACTCCTAAGACAGTATTAGGAGTAAAAGAAGATTGTTTGAAAGTTTGTGTGTGTGTGTTATTGGTGGCTCGTCGCTGGGGACAGAACATAGCCAGCTGGTCATCACAGGCCAGTGGCCAGGGCACCATCGGCCGGCAGTCCACGAACTACCGCCCGCTCAGCCTCTTGATGCCCTCCTCAGTGGCGCAGTAGATGGAGGTCTGGGCGCCCGTGTCACAATTTCGGATGAACAGCTTAATGAACCAAATCAGCCAAAGTGTCCACCAGGGATAGAAGCGAGCAATTTCGGTTTTAACAATTCCTGAAATCAAAGGCAGAGAGAATAGGCCGGGGATGGAGCGGGGGTGGGGGTGGGGTGGAGATCTCAAATGAACCGTTCGCACAATACGTGTTTCCCACCAGGGAACCATGGCACTCTTTGGGCAACATATTTCTTGCAGACGTTTCATTACTCAACTAGGTAGCATCATCAGTGCTAGAAGGGAGGGGCTTTGCAGAGAGGAGGAGGAGAAGGAGGAGGATGGGAAGGGAGGAGGAGGAGTAAGAGAAGGAGGAGAAGCAGGAGAAGAGGCAGAGGAGGTGAAGGAGGAGGAAGGAAGAAAGGAGCGGAAAAGGCAGAAGAGGAGTAAGAGACTGGGGGAAACCTCATCCCTGTTTAGGCAGGGGGTTGGATTAGAAGACCTCCAAGGGGCCTTCCCACCCTAAGATTCTAGTATTCTGGACCCGGGAGGGTGGGAGACATCTCCCTCCCCAGCTGAGCTCTGCAGAGGGGGTCGAGGAAGCCTCAGTAGGAGAGAAATGCCTGGCGGAGCCCCAGACGGACCTGGGGGGGCTCCATCTGAGGTGTCTTGGAGCCAGACCTCCACTCACCTGGATGAACCGCGTAGCAGGTGACGTTGGTTCCTTCCAGCTGCTTGGCCAACTCTCTGGCATGGAGAATGTTGGCTAGTTTGCTGTTGGCGTACGATTGTCCGCCGTTCATCATGCTCTTGGTCAGTTTGTTGAAGGTCTGAAAATTGCCAGAGGTGTGCGCACTTGAGGACAGAATTATGACCCGGCTCGGGGCGCAGCTCTTCAGCCGGTCCAGGAGCAGGTGGGTCAGCAGGAAGTGGGCCAAGGGTTGACCTGGAAGGCCCGGTCAAAGCCATCAGCGGTTTGGCCAGCCTGAAAGATCCCTGCCAGGAAAGTAAGCGGATTACAGGTAGTCCTCTGCTTACAACAGGTCACTTCGTGATCATTCGAAGTTGCAACAGATACCCAAAAAGTATTATCACCCAGTTCTACCTGGGGTCACATGGCCACATTTTAGGCACTTGGCAACTGGCCTTAACTTAGCAATGTGTCCCGCAGTCATGTGACTGCAATTTACAACATTTTAGTCAAAAAACAGAATTTCTTCCACTTTTCAGCAAACACACCCTGTAGTGAACAAATGGTTCACTTAATGACCACCGCAACAAGGAACTTGAAATCATAGGGGTCACAGGGATGACCTGCTTTATAATCGTCATGCCTTACAACCATAATGGGCAGGCTCCATCATGGTCATAAGTTGAGGACTAGCTGTAACGTTTGGTCTAGTCCAGTGGTTAAGGCAACAGGCTTTTTACGTCAGCTAAGTCAGTTTGGTTTAGTGGTTAAGCAGGAGGCTATGAGTTCAAATCCTGCCTTAGGCAGGAAGGCCACCTGGGAGACTTTTGTTCAATAACCAGGAGACGGTGAGTTCTAGTCTTGCCTCAGGCCTGAAAGCCGACTGGGTGACTTTGGGCCAATCACCAGGAGATGGTGAGTTCCAGCTCCACCTTAAGCACAAAAGCCAGCTGGGTTACTTTGGGCCAGTCTCTCTCTCTCTCTCTCACTCTCAGCCCAACCCACCTCACAGGGTTGTTTGTTGTTGAGAAAAATAGGAGGAGGTAGTTGTGCTGGATCTGTTTGCCTTCAGTTACTCGTAATAATAATAATAAAGGCAGTATACGAAAAATGAACAGCCACAAATAGGAGAGAGCCGCTTCTCAAGTTATGGCCAAGTCCCCGAAGGGACAAAAATTCCAGAGACGGCCATCATCTTTCCTCTTCCTCGCCCAGAGACCCTGGGGAGGGTCTGCTCTGCCCCCACCTGCGTTGTTGATGAGGATGTCCAGACGGGGCTCCGATTCTAAGAAGGTCTGCGCAAAAGCTCGCACGGAGTTCAGGCTGCCCAGATCCAGGATCATCAGGATCACCTCCGAGTTCCCACTTTCCTGGAAAAGGAGCGGGAGGAATCCTGTTCCTGTGTTGCTGACTATCTTGCCTCCTATGCATATACTGTAGATGTTAAATATATTTATTTATATAAAACTAGTTCGTGTCAGTGTCTCTGATTTCATTTGGACAGTTGCATAGTTGCCTGACCCAGATCCAACAAAACCACTTCCAGGAATGCGGCTGCCCTGAAAAATATGGAGCCCCCTGAATAGAACCAGGACAGGCCGTGCCAGAATTCAAGGCAAAGCTCTTTAAGTGGGGAACGGCCGAGAGTCCACAATGCAACTGAGGCGCATCAGAACTGTTAGGATATTGAATTGAGTAGCTGGGAACAGTAAAGTGTACAGTGTTAGATGATTGGTTGGAGGTTGCTGGCTCCTGCATGAGGCAATCTAAGCTATGATTGGTTGCCGGGGTGTAAAGGGGGAGTTTCCCTTTTTTCCCGCCTTTTTCTTCTGTGGGCTCTGTTTGCTGTTTGATTTACCTCATGATGTTCCTGTGTTCCTGACTATCTTGTCTGCTATGAATATAGATGTTAAATATATTCATTTATATAAAACTACAAGTTTGTGCCAGTGTCTCTGATTTCATTTGGACAGTTGTTGCATAGTTCCCTGACCCAGATCCAACAAAACCACTTCCAGGAATGCGGCTGCCCCGAAAAATATGGAGCCCCCTGAATAGAACCCGGACAGGCCTAGTGGGGAATGGCCAAGAGCCTGCAATGCGACTGGGGTACATCGGAACGGTTCGGCTTTTGAATTTAGTAGCTGGAACAGTAAACTGTACAATGGGCCAGAACACACAGTTGTAGTTGATTGGTTGGAGAGTGCTGATTTATGCATGAGGCAATCTACACTATGATTGGTTGCTGTGGGTGTAAAGGGGGAGTTTCCCTTTCCCTCTTCTGTGTGTCCTGTTTACTGTTTGATTTACCTCATGATGTTCCTGTGTTGCTGACTATCTTGTGTTCTTTCTTTCTGGATGATGAGAAAGACTGATGTAAATTTGAATGTGTGTGTGTGTGTGTGTGTGTGTATGTATGTATATATACATGTACATGTACATGTACATGTATATGGAAAACACCTGAATGCAGAAGAACGGAGGGACGGAGAGAACCGCACAGCAGGCGCTCACCCGTCTGATGTCGTACACGGCCGATTCTCCTCTCGCTTTGTCGCGGCATGCCAGAATGACACGGGCGCCTCTCCGGGCCAGATCCACCACTGTGGCCTTCCCGATCCCTGCATTTCCACCTAGGAAAGGGCAGAGAAAGGATTCACGGAGATCGCCCAGCCTTCGATGGGGATCCAGAAGCTGGGCCTGCATTTGTGTGCCTGCAGTTTTTGTGATGTTACACAGTGAAGCATTTGTTTGGCAGTGTTTCTCAACCTTGGAAACTTTAAGATGGGTGGACTTCAACTGCCAGAATTAAAATAATGCAACACCTTAAAGTTGCACAGGTTGAGAAATCCTGGCTCAGGGCATGATTTGTTTCAGAGCAGTCTTACATCAATAAAGAATAGCTTTAAATTATTCAGGTGTAATACAGGTAGTCCTCGACTTACAATCATTCATTTAGTGAGTGTTTGAAGGTACAACGGCACTGAAATTTTTTTTCACAGGGTTCCAATATTTCAAACATATTCACGGCTACTGATTTTTTTTCCTGTTGTGAGGTTTTATCCAATTCTGGCATACAACAATCCATGGGATGTTTGAAGTACAGATCAGCATTCCTGGCTGAGATGCCTTGTGGACTTTGAAGGGGCCACTTTGTAGCAAGAAGGGTGGCAAATAAGTTTAATAATAAAAAATTAAAAAATGAAAGGCATTTCAAAAAATGGGATGCAGTGCTTCTGTCAGCGCAGGTCTCCCAACACTGGCTCTGCAGGATGTCAATTTGTTAACACAAGTTACAAAACAATTTGAAGGTCAATCATGAAGGCATGGATGAGAGGAACTAACTAATCCTCTTTTCTCAATCTGATCCAAGGACAAATAGAGATACTTAGCAGGGCATAAACAAAGCCAAGTTAATACATACCTATTCCTGCATCAGGAATGGTGGGATTCAATTTTTTTTACTACCGGTTCTGTGGGCGTGGCTTGGTGGACGTGGCTTGGTGGGTGTGGCAGGGGAAGGATACTGTAAAATCCCCATTCCCTCCCCACTCCAGGGGAAGGTTACTGCAAAATCCCCATTTCCTCCCGATCAGCTGGGACTCGGGAGGCAGAGAATAGAGGGGGGCGGGGCCACCCAGAGGTGGTATTTACCGGTTCTCTGAACTACTCAAAATTTCCACTACCGGTTCTCCAGAACTTATCAGAACCTGCGGAAACCCACCTCTGCTGCATCCCCATTGTCACATGATGAAAACTGGCTTGTATTTATGACAGTTGCAGTATCCCGGGGTCGTGTGTTCTACCACCTCTTACAATATTAGACAACCCAGTATCAACAGTAGAGACCTTCAAGTTCCTGTGTTTTATTATCTCCAAGGACTTGAAATGGACAGCTAACATTAGAACCATCATTAAAAAAGGCACAACAAAGAATGTTCTTCCTGCGCCAACTCAGAATGCTCCTCTTGGTTTCTTATGATTTATCAATCGTTGTTTGTAACTTATGATTAATGATTGTAACTATGATTATGACCTATGCCCTATACTTGCTGAGTCTATTCTAGTCTATTCTAGTCTAGTCTAGTCTAATTAGCAATAGCACTTAGACTTATATACCGCTTCATAGTGCTTTACAGCCCTCTCTAAGCGGTTTACAGAGTCAGCATATTGCCCCCAACAATCTGGGTCCTCATTTGACCCACCTCGGAAGGATGGAAGGCTGAGTCAACCTTGAGCCGGTGAGATTTGAACCGCCGAACTGCAGCTAGCAGTCAGCTGAAGTAGCCTGCAGTGCTGCACTCTAACCACTGCGCCACCTCAGCTCTCCATTCCATTCCATTCCATTCCATTCCATTCCATTCCATTCCATTCCATTCCATTCAAAAGGCACCTCAGAGGTCTTCTAGTCCAACCCCCTGCTTCAGCAGGAAAGACCATATATCATTTCAGACAAATAGTTGTTCAGTCTCTTTTTCAAAGTCTTCAGTGATAGAGCACCCACAACTTCTGAAGGCAAGCTGTTCCATTGGTTGACTGCTCTCACCATTAGGAAATTTCTCCTTAGTCCTAGGTTGCTTCTCTCCTCAGTAAGTTCCCATCCATTTTTTCTTGTCTTGCTTTTTTGGTGCTTTGGAAAATAGTTTGACCCCCTTGTCTTTGTAGGAGCCACTCAAATATTAGAACAATGCTATCATGTCCCCCATAGTCCTTCTTTTCATGAAACTAGACATACTCAATTCCTGTAACTGTTCTTTATGCGTTTTAACCTCCCGCCCCCAAATCATGTTTGTTGCTCTTCTCTGCACTCTTTTCAAAATCTCAACATCTTTTTTGTATTGTGGTGCTCAGAACTGGATACAATATTCCAAGTGTGGTCTTACTAAGGCTTTGTAAAGCGGTATTAGAACTTCACGTGATCTTGATTCAATCACACTATTAATGCAGCCTAGGATTGCATTGGCTTTTTTGGCAGCTGCTGTGCACTGATGAAAACTTAGAGTCTTTACATATCAACTGTAAACCATTTTACTCTCCACACGAATTCTCCTCATTTCTACTAATTGCTGTGTATGTCCCGCCACAAGCCTGTGTAAACAAGACATTACGAACTCTAGCTGACCAAATTATGGAGGCTGAAGCCAAATACCCTGATTCACTGGCCATTATTTTGGGAGATTTAAACAAGGCAAACTTAAGGAAAGAGCTACCAAAATACTTTCAGCATCTCAATTGTCCCACTTCTCAAATAGTGGGGCGTGCTCCCCTGGAGGGGCTCGGAGCGATGCCAGGGGGGGCGCATGTGACCCCAGGGAACATGCTTTTTTTTTGCCGCAGGGAGTAGGGGTTTTTTTGCACCGAACAAAAGCACACAGCACAGAGCAGGAGATATGAAGTTCAGATAACAAACCCTTAAGAGACACCATGGAAAAATATTTAACAGGGATGAAAAGAAAGGCGGAGAGAGACGGAGATAATGAGACAAATGTAAGTCTCCCGAAAGCTAAGATGAGGAAATATGACAAAGCGTATGTAGCGTTTGGCTTCACTGTGACTACGGGGAACATGCTTTTTAGACCGGTATGTTTACTGTGTCTAAAAATGTTGGCAGCGGACAGCATGAAGCCAAATAAATTAAGGCGTCACTTAAAGACATTACACCCCAATCACACTGATAAGCCGCTTGAGTTTTTTCAGCGAAAACGTGCCGAATATTGCCAACAATACTGCCGCGGCGGAGAGTTGGGGGGCGTGAAATGTTTACTTCTTCCTGGGGGGGGGGCATAACAGAAAATACTTGAGAAGCACTGGGCTAGTTGTTTTGGCATGCAATTCCCTATAGCGCCTATCTGTGGGAGGAGTTTATGGATGTGAGGGGTCTATAGATATTTCCTCAGCCCTCCTTCTAACCTGCACAATATACACATCTTCTATGGAAGGCAGACTGGTTGTAGTTGTTCTTAACTACAGTATCTGTTGGAGTCTGTATCTGTCCTGTTTGGTGGCTGTGCCAAAACAGAGAGTTATAGAAATACAAATGACAGACTCAACAATTCCTCTCTAAAACTGTATGAACAGCTCCCAGGGCCAGTCTGAGCTTTCTGAGTTGATGCAGGAAGAACAATCTTTGCTGTGCCTTTTTAATGATGGTTCTAATGTTAGGTGTCCAGCGGTGGCAGTATGGGAGCGTTTCTCCTAAAGTCTACCACCATTTCTATCGTTTTGAGTGTGTTCAGTTCCAGGTTGTTCCGGTCGCACCACAAGGTTAGTTATTCAACCTCCCGTCTGTATGCGGATTCATCATTGTCTCGAATGAGGCCGATCACTGTTGTGTCATCTGCGAACTTCAGTAGTTTAACAGATGGATCGTTTGAGATGCAGTCATTGGTACATAGAGAGAAGAGAAGTGGAGAGAGCACACAGCCTTGGGGGGGGGGCCCTGTGCTAATTGTACAGGTATCTGATGTGATTCTGCTTATCTTCACCTGCTGCTTCCTGTTTGTTAGGAAGCTTATGATCCACTTACAAGTGTGTTCATGCATGCTTTGGGCACTCAGCACCAAAATGGTTAACCATCACTGACCTCACTTTTATCTACATTCAATTTCATTTTGTTTGTTAATTGATTAGCAAAGAGTTCATCTGTTTCTTCTGCTTGGTTGGCTGCGCTATAGTATACGCCTATAGCAATTCTTTTTTCCTTTCATGTTGACCCATATGGATCCTAGGGGGTTTTCACCCTTGGTTTTGTGCACCTCTGTGGAGAGGAAGTGACTTCTAACATATGGTGCATATCCCTTGCCAGTAGCCCTTCATGGAGGTAATGCAGACCATGGTCTAGGACAGTGATGGAGAACCTTTTTGCTGTTGTGTGCCAAAAGCATGGGGAGCGTGGGGGGGTTGCGCGTGCGCATGCCCACACCCATAATGCAATGCACCCCCACCTCCCATGCATGCGCACATGACCCCTCCCCCACGCATGCGTGCGCGACACCCCCCATCGCGCATGCGCACGCCCCCCCCCACCCCTGCTCCCCCTTCCCCGTTTTTGGCCTTGAAAGCCTCCCCCAAACCCAAAACACAGCGGGCAGCTAGTTCCGGCCAGTCGCTCCCCTGCGCCTGCCTGCCTGGCTGCTGTGGTCAGGAAAGGCCCCGAAGCTGCGCTGCCCGGGATCCATGTTGGAGGCTGTTTGCGCCAGCAAAGTGGCGCTGCCTCTTTGCTCCTCCTCCTCCTGCCAGCCTCGCTGTCAAACCTTGGGGTTTGCCTTAGTGGGGGGGGGGGAAGGTCCTGGTGGTGGTGGGAATGTCCGTGGTGCCAGAGACTGCAGCCACGTTCTGGAGAAGCCCCATTCCTTCCCGGTGCTCATTCGAAAGTTTGGTGCCAAGACTTCACAGCCAAGAAAGGAAGGAACGGCGCTCCCCTCTCTTTCCCCAACCCCCTTGAAGTTGAAACACCTTCCCTTTATAAGTCTCTGGCAGCCACTTTCCAGTGTAGACCTCTTAGCTCAGATAGCACCCCGAGGATCAGGTAGCTGCAACTCTCTTGCAGGATAAGGAAGTGAGGCTGGGAGGAGGAGGAGGAGCAAAGAGGCAGCGCCGCTTTGCTGGCGCAAACAGCCTCCAACATGGATCCTTCTCCTCCTCCTCCCCTTCCCCTTCCCCTCCTCCTCCTCCAACCCCATTCCTATCTAGCCCTGATGTTACCTAGTTTGGGTAATGAAATATCTGCACCAAACTTTCGAATGAGCACCGTAATTGAAAGCGACCGCCAGGATCCCCCTCCCCGCGTCTTTGGGCACGCGTGCCCGTTGCTCTTGCCGTTGCTGGTCTTCGTGCATGCATGTGCACCAGAAACCAGACCAAGTGGCCGACTCGCATGCGCATGCTGGAAACAGGAAGATCATTTTCCTGGAGTGCGCATGCGCAATGGGCAGCTGCTCTTCCAGTTTCCGGCATGCCCGTGCTCATGAAAACTAGCTGGCCGGCGCGCCAGAACCCAGAAGAACAACGGGCAATGGCTCCGCGTGCTGGGAGAGATGGCTCTGCGTGCCACTTCCAGCATGCGTGCCATAGGTTCGCCATCACGGGTGTAGGGTCTCCTGCTTGGGCGGGGGGTTGGACAAGATGACCTACAAGGTCCCTTCCAACTCTGTTAATCTGTAATAATCTGTTATTTCTGCAGTCCTAAGTTTCCATTGGAGTCTGTACCTGTCCTGTTTGGTTGTTGTACCATACCAGACAGAAACGAAAATTAGTTAGCTAGTCTCATTCGTGTATGAATGCAACAATTGGCTTTCAGATTGTTTTGTAACTTGTGTTAGTAAAGTGACATCCTGCAGAGCCAGTGTTGGGAGACCTGCGCCATCTTCTGGTCTGACAGAAGCACTGCATCCCATTTTTGAAATGCCTTTCAAAGATAACATTCCAGGGGTGAAATGTGAATTTTTTCCCTACCGGATCTGTGGGTGTGGCTTATTTTGTGGGCGTGGCTTGGAGGTCAGGTGGGTGTGGCTTCAGGTGGGCGTGGCCATGTGGTCATGTGACTGGGTGGGCATGGCCATGTGACTGGGTGGGTGCGGCCAATTTAGCAGTCCATTTTGCCAGGGAGCAGGGGGTTGGACTAGATGACCTCTGAGGTCCCTTCTAGCCTTTGCTGTGCTGTTTCAAAACATCCTCTGAAGCTGTGTCTAGTGCCAGCCAGGTTTATGGTCCTCCCTCCCTCCCTGCTTGCTTTCTTTCTTTCTTTCTGAAACCTGCTTGAAACTCATTCCACATTCCTGCCGGATAGAGATAATGAGATAATGACAGTATAGAAAGTGGAAGCCTGATGGTTGGCTCCATTCACACAAGCAGGCAAACAGATCCCTAGAAAAC
>QLTV01002628.1:10202-20737 GCA_003457575.1 Thermophis baileyi
GGCCCCTCCGGGGTGGGCTGTTCGAGGCGCCAACTGTGCCTTCTCGCCCTGCCCTTTCTCGGCTCGGCTGGCAGGAAGAGGGCACAGGTGGGCGAGCCTCAAATAAAAAGCGGGCAGGCAGTGTTGGTTAAAATAAAAATAAAATAATAAAAATTGCTGGCTTTTTAAGAAATGCTTGGTGGAGACCCAGATTTCCTGGCATCCCCAAATGGTGAATAATAATAATAATAATAATTACATTCCGGTTGTTTGTAGGCAGTCGCCCAAGGAAGGAAGGGTGCTGGCTGCCCGCCTTGCCCTCCTGCCCTTTGGTTGTGCTGAGTTTTCCCCCTCCAGGCTGTGGCGGAAACCTGTATTAACTCGGGAGTGGCTTCCGATGGGTGCCTTCTTCCCCCCCCCTCCTCCTCCTCTTCCTCCTCTCGCAGGCGTTTGAAAGGTGGAGGAAGTGATGTCAGGCAGTTGTTAAACCGGGATGAGCAGCCGGCCAGGGCGGGTGACTCTGTTTGGCAGCGATGTGCCCCTCCCGCCTCTAGAGATTTACTCCTGATAGTTGGCGGCTGAGTAGGCAAAAAACTAGGTTACCGAAAGGGAGAGCAAAGGCTGGGGTTTTGGGGGGGGGCTTGCAAGCCCAGCCAAGGGAACTCTGAGGCCTCCCCCCTCTCTCTTTCTCTCTCTCTCTCTCTCTCTCTCTGTGTGTGTGCAGACCCCTCCCCTCCTCGCCTTTGTGTCGTTTCCGGGGTTCTTGGCACAACCCCGGAGGTGGGTTTGGCACAGAGAGAATCCTGGCTTGGATGGGGTCACCATCATTACCTCCGCCTTTCCCCCCCCCCCAGATAATTGCTTGTAGTATGACAGGCCCAGGCGGGAGAAAATGGCTTTGCAAATTAGGGCAGGTTTGGGTTTTTTGGAACACAATGGCCAACTTGTGGTTGTGTTGTGTTATGTTGTGTTGTTGTGTGCTAGCAGCAGTCGAGGTGAAAGGAATTTTGGGGTCTCTTTTGGATGGTGCAGGGATCTTAAGTGGGCTTAGTAAGACAGCTGAGTATTTGCCAGTCAGAATAGAGCTGGAAGGGACCTTGGAGGTCTTCTAGTCCACCCCACTTCTCAAGCAGGAGACCATAGACCATTTCAATCCATCAATCAGTCAGTCAGAATAGAGCTGGAAGGGGCCTTGGGGGTCTTCTAGTCTAACCCCCTGCTCAAGCAGGAGACTCTAGACCTTTTCAATCAAACAGAATAGAGCTGGAAGGGACCTTGGAGGTCTTCTAGTCTGACCCCCTGCTCAAGCAGGAGACCCTAGACCTTTTCAATCAAACAGAATGGATAGAGCTGGAAGGGCCCTTGGAGGTCTTCTAGTCCAACCGCCTGCTCAAGGAGCTGACCCCCTGATCAAGCAGGAGACCCTAGACCTTTTCAATCAGGATAGAGCTGGAAGGGACCTTGGAGGTCTTCTAGTCTCACCCTCTGATCAAGCAGGAGACCCTAGACCTTTTCAATCAAACAGAATAGAGCTGGAAGGGACCTTGGAGGTCTTCTAGTCTGACCCCCTGATCAAGCAGGAGACCCTAGACCTTTTCAATCAGGATAGAGCTGGAAGGGACCCTGGAGGTCTTCTAGTCCGACCCCCTGCTCAAGCAGGAAACCCTATTACCATTCCAGGCCAACAGTTGTCCGATCTCTTCTTAAAGGCCTCCAGGGATGGAGCACCCACAGCTTCTGGTGGCAAGTCGTTCCACTGGTTATTCTCACTGCCAGGAAATTGCTCCTTAGTTCTAGGTGGCTTCTCCGCTTGTTTCGCTTCCATCCGTGGCTTCTCATCCTGCCTTCAGGGGCCTGTTCCCTCCCTGCCCTCCCGTAGACCCATCAAAGCCGATGCTCGGGGTTCAGGTGCCCCTTCTCTCCAGTCCTCCCCAGGCTGGGTGATTCAGCTCTGACCTGGGCACCCATCCACTCCCTTGCCAGGATCATCCCTTCATTATGACACGACTTCCTTTCACTAATAACACACCTTGCAAGTTGTCATTAGGCGCAAGGGCTGTTTCTCCAGGCAGGAAGGGCGCTGCAACCAATTTCCTTTCCTAGCCCAGCTTTCTCCCACATGCCAGGAGAGAAATCTAGGTTCCCTTTTGAGAAACTCAGGCCGGGAGGGAGTAGATAGGGTGGGGGCACACAGAGGCCTTTTGTTTTTAGGGACAGGAAAGGAAGGGAAAGGGAAGCAAGAGAGAAAGAGAAAGAAAGAAAAACAAAGAGAAAGAAAGAAAAGAAAAAAAGAGAAAGAAGAAAGAAAAAGAAAGGAAAGAAAGAGAAAGAAGAAAGAAAGGGGAAGGAAAGAAAGAGAGAAAGAAATAAAGAAGAAAGAAAAAGAAAGGAAAGAAAGAGAAAGAAGAAAGAAAGAAAGGGGAAGGAAAGAAAGAGAAAGAAATAAAGAAAGAAAAGGAAGGAAAGAAGGAAAGAGAAAGAGAAAGAAATAAAGAAGGAAAGAAAAGGAAAGAAAGAAAAAGAAAAAAAGGAAAAGGAGCTTGAAATATAGGAAGAATTACAGTCATTATACTAATAATATCATTAGAGAGGGGGGGAAAGAGAGAGAAAGAAAGAAAAGAAAAAAGGAAGGAAGGAAGGAAAGAAAAGAAAGAAAGAAAAAGAAAGAACGAAAGAAAGAAGCTTGAAACAGGGAGACTTACAGTCATTATACTAATAATATCATTAGATATTATTATAGAGGGGGGAAAGAATTATAGAGAGACTAGGGAAAGAGAGAGAGAAAGAAAGGAAAGAAAAGAGAAAAAGAAAAAAGAAAGAAAAGCTCGAAACATAGGGAGAAAAGTACAGTCATACTAATAATATCATTATTGCTTACTTGCATACTCCTCATTAAAACACTGGGTGGTCTCCTTTCCCCCTGTGTTGCATTCTCTTTTCCAAGTGTTGCTTTCTTGGCCTTCCACAAAGGGAATTGGTGTTAGGAAAGCTGAACTTCCTTTATGGAGAAGCCTAAAATATTCCGGCCGACTAAATGGACTTAACAACAGTTCATTTAGTGACCATTCGAAGTTACAACGGCCCTGGAAAAAGGGACTTGGGACCGTTTTTCACACTTACGACCGTTGCAGCATCTAGGTCTGCTGCTTGAGCAGGGGGCTGGACTAGAAGACCTCCAAGGTCCCTTCCGGCTCTATTCTGATGGATTGAATGAAATGGTCTAAGGTCTCCTGCTTGAGCATGGGGGTTGGACTAGAAGACCTCCAAGGTCCCTTCCGGCTCTATTCTGATGGATTGAATGAAATGGTCTAAGGTCTCCTGCTTGAGCATGGGGGTTGGACTAGAAGACCTCCAAGGTCCCTTCCGGCTCTATTCTGATGGATTGAATGAAATGGTCTAAGGTCTCCTGCTTGAGCATGGGGGTTGGACTAGAAGACCTCCAAGGTCCCTTCCAGCCACAATCCTCTCTGCATCGTTCCTGGCTCCTTCCAAAGGAGCTGCTTCTCCATGCCTGAAAATACCCCTCCTCCTTTGACCCTGCGGTCATTCTTACGCTTCCCCCTTCCTGCTTTCCCAGGGAGCCAAGGTAGTTGCTGAAGACCATGGAGTCCTTCTGAAAGCCCGACGGGGCAGAGCGTGGTCTACCACAGGCCATGTCCACTACAGGCATTGCAGCCCAGGAGGTCAACCTCTCCTTGAACCCCGGCTTTCTCCGTAATGGAAGCCTGGAGGCCTGTTGTCGTCGCCACAACAGCCAGCTTGCAAAGTGAGTGCTGGACAAAGAGGGGGGGGGGGTGGACGGGGACGGACGACGCAGCGCGCCGAGGTCTTAGACACACCGTCGTGCGAGACTGTCCGTGCTTCCCGTTTCATTTATGGATGTTTTTTTCCCCCCTCCTTTCTCTTACAACCCAGTCCTTTCTTCCGCGTGGACTCCGTAGCAATGGCTTGCAACTTGAACCCAGGACCGGATCCTCTGACCTCCGTTGGTAGGTACCCCGAAAACTGTCTCGTTTCTTATTTTATCCCACCTGAAGGCTTTCGGGGGTCTCCTCTTAGCTTGTCCTCTACCGCAGGGGTCTCCAAACTTTCCGGCTTTGCAGACCGGAGGGGGGGGGAAGAGGGGATGGTTCCACACAAGCCTACCGCTCATGGGGAACATCCCCCTTCCCTCCTCCCCAACCGTCCAGTCCGCAAAGCCGAAAAAATTGGGGAACTCTACACAAAAGGCAGAGTTTCCCGTGTGGTCCTTAATGTTTCCAATGATCCAAAATCTTTATTTATTATTTATCCCAAGATACCTTTCCTCCTAGGCCAGGTCTCCTGTCCCGAGCCAGACGGTGGTCCGAGCTTCCTCTCGAGAGTCAGCCCTTCTCTCCTTCGCCCCCCTGCTCCTTCCGCCTCCGAAGACCGTCTCGTTTCCGGCTTCGGTGGACTTTCTCTGACCATGAACCGGAACTCCGACGAGACGCCTTCTCAAATCCCGGGGAACAGCGGGCCTCTCCTCTCCCTTCCCCTGTCTTCCGTGGAGCGAAGCGCCCGTCCGCTGCCACCTCTGCCCATCGCCGAAAACTTCCTGCACGACGAAGTGGACCGAGAAGTGGAGTTCCTGACCAGTTCGGATACCGACTTCTTGCTGGAGAACTGCGCGAGTCCTGGTTTTAAGCTTTTGGCTCAGGGTAGGCGAAGTTTCAGGGGCTGCGGCCAGATTAACTACGCCTACTTCGACGCTCTGGCAGAGGTGAAGCCACAACAGCCCAGCTGTCCAGAGAACGTCTGTCCTCCCCTTCCACCGCCACAACAACCTCACCGCCGGCTGCGCCGCTCTCATTCCGGCCCCGCTGGGTCCTTCAACAAACCGTCAGTCAGGGTCTCCGGCCACCACTGCCGTTCCTCCCCCAGCTCCGATGACGACAAACCCGAGGTTCCCCCCAGGGTACCTCTGCCCCCCCGGCCCCTCAAACCCGATTACCGGAGGTGGTCGGCCGAAGTGACCTCCGGCGCGTACAGCGACGAAGACAAACCGCCCAAGGTGCCTCCGCGGGAGCCTCTGCCCTGGAGCCATTCTCGGACGCCGAGTCCCAAAACGTTGCCGGCGTATCTCCACGGGGTCATGCCTCCGACGCAGAGTTTTGCCCCGGATCCTAAGTACGTCAGCAGCAAAGCTCTCCAGAGGCAGAACAGCGAAGGTTCGGCTCACAAGGTGCCCTGTATTCTCCCCATCATCGAAAACGGCAAAAAAGTCAGTTCCACTCACTACTACCTCTTGCCAGAAAGACCTCCTTATTTGGACAAATACGAGATGTTCTTCCAGGAGGCGGAAGAAGGCAGTTTGAGGCCGGAGGAGGGACGGCGGCAGACGGGCCACGAAGCCGCCACGCTGGTCAAGGCCGACTTGGGAGGACTAGTGAAACGCAAACATTTGGCGTGCATGGTTTCTCCCTAGGGATTCGGCGAGTGTTGAAAAGATGCTGAATCCGAGAACGAAGACAACTCCTTCTCCAAGGACCCTGTGTGTAGAGACTTAGCTGCCCCTGGACGTAAAAGGGGAAGCGGAGACGTCCGTGCTGGAGCCTCCTGGACGGACTGCAATGGTAGCTACGGCTCAACTGCCGACACCCAGGCAGGAGGAGACTTGGAAGGAGAACAAGTCCTACACAACTGCGGTTGGCCAGTTATTGAATATTCTAGAGCTGCGGTCTCCGGCTTTTACGGTTTTACGAACCGGTGGGGTGGAGGTGGGATGGTTCCGGCGGGCACACGCATCTGCCACTCGCACAAATGGCGTTGCGCGGGCCACTTCCACAGCCCAGTTCTGAATTGGCCACTGCTCGGTAGTGGGCTGTGGCCCCTGGGTCGCGGGACCCCTGTTCTAGAGTAATATATACCTATACGTAGAAACTCACCTAAGTTAGAACGACCAAATTGTAGTCTTGCTAAGGAGACCCGTGGCTTTAGCTGAAAGCCCAGAAGAAAGCAAATTCAGTATTTTTTTGAGGGTGTTAATAGACGTTTTTCCACTTTGGGGGGGTAGGTAAACTTTTAAATTATTTCTGTCCCGGGATGTTCTCTCTTCTCTGTTCCTTTTGGGGGGGGGAAACACGGCCATGGGCAGAGTTGGCCACCCACCCATTCCATGTCCCTTGGCTTGCCCCTTCTTTGGTTTTGTTCCGTGGGCTGCGCAGCTGTCTACATTTTGAGGTCCGAGAAAGATTTATTTGATTTCTCTTAGATCAGCGGTCCCCAAACTTTCTAGCTTGGTAGTCCGGCCCCGGGGGGGGGGCGGCAGGGAGGGGAAATGGTTTCGTGTGTCCATTTGGGCTCGCACAAATGGACCTTCGCGCCCGAGCCGAACGCCTGCCGTTCGTGCGCGAGCGCCCACCTCTCACGCACAAGTAAAGCTACACGCTTGTGTACAATTGGCCGCCGCTTGTGCGGCCCAGTTCCAAACAGGCCGTGGCCCGCGGCAGTTGGGGGACCCCTGCTCTAGATCAACAGCTCTGCGTTTCTGCAGCCGCAGAGGGCTTTGTGTGACCACACAACAACTAAAAAATGCATTCCGACTCAGCCACAATATTTGTTTCAAAAGGGGACCAATTGTGTAGATATAGAGCTGGACTTGGTTGTGGGTCACGAATCTTGGGAACGGAGCCTGCTTGGTCCCCGGGAAGGGTCCCATTTTTGAATAATTTCTGATCCACGGAGAGTCTCATTCCATGGGTGAGTTGTTGTTGGTTTTTCCTTCACCTTCTCACACTCAACATGCACACTGGATAAATAAGCAGGAGGCCAAAACGGGCTCTCTGACCAAGGTCCATCCGTGGTTTTTTGTTTTTTTGTTTTTTTTGGACTAACACAAACCCCCGTTGTTTACACTTCCCGATCCGCTAAAATGGGGAACATTTTCTTTTTCCCCCCCTTTCCTTTCCTTTCCTTTCCTTTCCTTTCCTTTCCTTTCCTTTCCTTTCCTTTCCTTTCCTTTCCTTTCCTTTCCTTTCCTTTCCTTTCCTTTCCTTTCCTTTCCTGACATTTTAGGAAAGCCGACCGTTCTAATCCAAACGAAATGAAGGTTTATCACAGAAACAATGCACTGAAAAACTTATGTAGGGGGTGTACAGTGTCGAGGGGAATTGCGTTCAGTTGTATTTTGGATATATATATATATATATATATATATATATAGTCACGTCTTGGATTTAATAAAGTTATGACATACTTATTTATGGTAAAGGTGCAGCTGCTATATTTATTGGTGATCCATGCTTCCCTCCCTGTTTCTCCTTCGATCCGTTCTCGGCTCTTTTTAAGACTGCAAGCCAAATGGAGTTGCCACACAGAATTGCCACTCGGTGTGTGTTTTAGGGTGTGTGTTTCTACGCACTCCACATTGGTCAATCCCGTCGTACGATGTGCCTATCAACATTGGGCAGTCTGCCACGCTGCGTCTGCACAAGAAGTTGTAGGCTGGGTTTGAAGCTCCTTTTAGGCAGCTGCCTGTTTTGGGACTTTTAACTCCTCGGCTTACAGCCACACAATTTTTGTGTTGCTGAGCGAGGCACAGCTCCCTGCGCAGTTTTATGACGGTTGTTAAGCGAATCTGACTTCCCCCCTCTTTTTTGACTTGGCTTGTCAGAACGTTTAAAATAACCTCGAGGCTGTTACGTCATCTTTGCTAAAAGTTTGCGTCCTCTTTGCTAAAAGGACAATTTTGGCCTTTCCAACACACACGCGCACACAGACACACACACACACTTTGTAAACCCGTTTCGGAATGGAGGTTTGAATAGATTTGGCTCTGCAAAATCTTCTGCCATGCCTCCTGATAATACCTATCGCGGAGAACCTGTTTACAGTCTCATGCTGCAAGACTTGCATTATGAAACGGTCTGCTAAGAAATTATTACGTCGGCCGACTGATTCCGATTTTATGTGCGTTGTCTTATGTCGTTGCACCGAAATACACCAAGGCTGGAATCAAACACAGGTCTGGTTTCCTAGGACTAGTTATAAAGAGACTGGATTGCCATCTGTCAGAAATGGTGTAAGGTCTGCTTGGGCGGGGGGGGGTTGGACTAGATGACCTACAAGGTCCTTTCAAATTCTGTATTGTTAGTGAGAACAATCAACCAGTGGAACATCTTGCCTTCGGAAGTTGTGGGAGCTTCATCACTTGAGACTTTCAAGAAGAGATTGGACTGCCATTTGTTGGAAATGGTGTATGGTCTCCGGGGGGAGGGGGGGGTGGACTAGATGACCTACAAGGTCCCTTCCAACTCTGTTAATCTGTATCTGTGTGTTTGAAGGGGGCCGGCTGTCCTTGGGAGTTAAACTTTGAAATTTACAACTTAAACTGTCCCAGGGAGTTAATTCAGGTGCAAATCTTTCTATGCAAACCTTTTACAATTTTATACAGGGAATAATCCTCGACTTACAACAGTTTCCTTCCGCGACTGTTTGAAGTTACAAGGGCACTGAAAGTTATGACCGTTTTTCGCACTTATGACCGTTCCCTGCAGAAACGCAATCAAAATTCAGACGCTCGGCAGCGGACGCTTGTATTTATGACGGGTTGCAATGGGCCCGGGGTCACGCGATCCCCTTTTGCGACCACCTGACCATGGGATCCCGCAACCGTCGTAAAGACGAGTCCGTTGCCGAGCGTCCAGATTTTATTCATGTGACCGCAGGGATGCCGGAACGGTCATTAAGTGTGGAAAAAAACGGTCCTCCCCCCCCGTGTGCCGTTGTCATTTTGAACGATTGCTGCGAGAACCGTCGTAAGTCGACTGCCTGTCAAATTTACGATTACAAAATTTACGATTTCCCAGCCAGCTTCCGACAAGTCGAGGGAGGAACCTGGTTTCGTTTCATGAGCGCCTGGTTCATTTAACAACGGGAGGGATTTGCTTCACTCTTGCAAAAAACGGTTGTAATATGAGGCACGACTCGCTTAACAACCAGCGTAGCAACTTGAAAGCCTGGGTCCCAATTGTGGCCTGCCTTGTTTTGGTGAATCCAGCGACAGATCAGCGAATCTTGAACCCAGAACTGGGTTCTCATCAGATTGCAATCCTGTCCAACTCTGCCCTCAAGTGGACGCTTTGGGCATTACAGCTGGCAAAAAAAGTTCTTCATCCACAAGACCACCATCCTTGGGTGGTTTTGAAGGTGCCTCCACCACCAGAGGGACTTTTTCTACGCATGAGGAATACCAATAGTCCTCGAACTTACAACAGTTCATTTAGTGACCGTTTCAAAGTTACAACGGCACTGAAAAAAAGGAACTCGGGACCGTTCCTCACGCTTACAACTGTTTGCAGCATCGTGTGATCAAAATTCAGACCCATGGCAACTCGCCTTTACGATGGTTTTTCACACTTAACGCCCGTTGCAGCATCCCCGCGGTCGCGTGTTCAAAAGTCCGACACTTGGCAACTGACTCGTATTTATGACGGTCCTGGGGTCCCTTTTGCGACCACCTGACCAGCAAAATCAAGGGGGAAGCCGGATTCGTTTATTCACAACCGGGTTCCTAACTTAACATTCTGCAGGGATTCACTTAACAACTCTGGCAAGAAAGGTCGTAAAACGGGCCAAAGCTCATTTAAATGTTTCGTTGAGCGACATAAATTTTTGGGTTCCACTGTAGTCATAAGGCGTGGACTACCTGTAATTTGTTTGATTATGCTCCATGCTGAGCCCTAAAATAATCTTGTTTATTTTGTGCTAAATCCTGAACTAAACTCGATACTGAATCCTAAATTTACTTAATAACCTTCGATGCTAAATAATAAACTCAATTCTAAACGACGAGGAATTTTCTTGAATGACACTCAAAATGCTGAAATATTAAAATAATCCTAAATACTAATTCGTTTTATAACGCTGAATGCTCGCTGCTGTTTTTATTCCCCACTGCCCGGCTTGGCTTTTCCTAGCGCAAGCTTTGATTTTTTTTTTTAAATATAATTCTGATTTTTATAATTATAATTATTTATAATTCTTTTTTAATTCTTTTAAAATTGTAAAAAAAAATTTTTTTTTAATCGTCGTTTTTTAGTAATTCTGAACAGATGGGGGGTAGGGTTTATTTTTTATTTATTTATTTTTTGTTTCGTTTTAAATCAGCGGTTCTCAACCTGTGGGTCGCGACCCCTTTGGGGGTCGAACGACCATTTCACGGGGGTCGCCGCACGCGTTAGCCCGCCATCTTGGTGCCACCGTCACTTGCAGGGGTGAAATGCTCCCGGTTCGGCCGTGCCTGCGGGTCGCCGGACAGCTGATAGCATCGGAGCGGGAGACTTCGCCCGGATGCCGCCATTTGGGTTCTTTTACCCTCTGCGCATGCGCAGAACGCTTTGCGCATGCGCAGAGGGTAAAAGAAACCAAATAGTGGCATCCGGGTGGGTGGGCGGCGCCTCGCGCTACCTTGGTGACCGGCTCTACGGTGACCGACAGGTACGAGCGAACCAGGAGCATTTCATCCCTGCTCATTCCCCAGGTGTGCCTTGTGAAGATGGGTGGGGCACTCTTCTCCCGCGTAGCCTGCTCAGTCT
>QLTV01002628.1:57321-72524 GCA_003457575.1 Thermophis baileyi
CGGAATGAAAAAAAAAGAAAAGGAAAACAATAGAATAAAATAGAATAAAATAGAACAGAATAGAATAGAATAGAATAGAAATAATAGAAATAATAGAAATATAGAATAGAAATAGAATAATAGAAATAGAATAGCACTTAGACATATACCGCTACAGCCCTCTTTAAGCGCTTTACAGAGTCAGCCTATTGTCCCCAACAATCTGGGTCCTCATTTTACCGACCTCGGAAGGACGGAAGGCTGAATCAACTTTGAGCCGGTCAGGATCGAACTGCTGGCTGTGGGCAGAGTCAGCCTGCCATCCTGCATTCTAACCACTGCGCCGCACCACCGCCACATATTTTGGCCTTCAACATTAATTTCCTAACTCTGGGATTAAAACAGTCCATCCATCGGACGCAGCACTGACTTCTTCTCGACGGCGGTCCCTTTCATTGTCCCATTGGTGTCCTCCTGGGTCTGGATCCTCAGCAGGGCTGGACATCTGCCATTCGGCCAGGAGTCCTTCTGGAAACAAGACAAGAGAAAGGCAAAGAAGGTTTGGGAAGGTCTAGACTAGTGATGGAGGTTCTTGGTTGGGTGTTTTTTTGTGTTTTGTTTTTTAGTTTTGTGTTTCTCTTAAGTTTTGTGTGGACTTCCCAGAATCCCCCAGCTAGTCTATCCGAATTTGAGAATTCTGGGAATTGCCAAGGTTGAGCAACACAGGTTGCTTTCGTTTCACTAAAGGAATGTTCTAGATTTGGCATGAAGGCACCATCAAGGACTACGTTTAACGTCCCCACCAGCAAGCTACCTTCACACAATTCACACATCAGCCTTGCATTATGTGGAAAACAGCAGTAACAGAAGGAAGATTTGGCTAGTCTAGTGAAGAGAAGGACCAGGGGTGACATGATAGCTGTGTTTCAATATCTGAGGGGCTGCCCCAAAGAGGAGGGGGTCAAATTATTCTCCAAAGCACCAGAGGGCAGGACAAGAAACAATGGATGGAAACTAATCAAGGAGAGAAGCAACCTGGAATTAAGGAGAAACTTCCTGACAGTGAGGACAATTAACCAGTGGAACAGCTTGCCACCAGAAGTCATGGTCGCTCCATCACTGGAGCTTTTCAAGAAGAGTCTAGAGACAGTCACTTGTCTGAAATGCTATAGGGCTTCCTGCCTGAGCAGGGGGTTGGACTAGAAGACCTCCCAGGTCCCTTCCAACTCTGTTATTCTAATCCCAAATCAATTAACCAGTGGAACAACTTGCCTCCAGAAGTTATGGGTGCTCCATCTCTGGAGGTTTTTAAGAAAAGACTGGACAGCCATTTGTCCGAAATGCTTTAGGGCTTCCTGCCTGAGCGGGGTGGGGTGGGGTTGGACTAGAAGACCTCTAAGGTCCCTTCCAACTCTGTTCTTCTGTCCTGTTACCTATTAACGATAGCTAGAGGTTGGATGGAGAACGTGCCCCAGATGACACGGCGATGTGGCTTCTTACCTCTGGGTTGCAGTGGCTTTGTCCCTCGGGGGGCCTGGGGGGCTCGGGCTGCTGCCTTTCCTGGTGTGGGGAGCCCCACTGAGTCTGGAGTTCCTTGTCTTGCAGGTAGCGTGCAATTTCCTATTGGGGGGGGGGGAAGGGAGAAAGGATTTATCAAATATCTTCCTGGAAAAAGTGCGCTAGGCCCGGGAGGCAAAATTATGATTATTATTTATTTCCATTTCCCCATTGTCAAAAGCTGGCTGGGAAAGTCGCAAATGGCCACCATGGGACTCACAACAACTTGATGGCGGGCAGGGAATATGGTGACAACGGTTAAATCCAATGAGTGGTTTTGGGTTCCTTTTTCCCTCCCCCCCCCCGCCACCGTAACTTCAAACGGTTGCTAAACGGATGTCCGTAAGTCAAGGACGACCTCTAAGTTGGGGCTACAAGGAGGGGATTCCAACCGGATGTAGCCCTAACATCAGAGCCGTAGGAGAGGGAAACGCAAGAAAGACGACAGGCATCGTGGGATGAGTTCAGAGAGAGGCTTCATACCGTTTTGCCGGCCACTCACCTCATCCTGGGCTACCTGAGCCGCCCGGTAATCGTCATCTTGCTCCCGGTTCTTCCTGGCTCTCTGCAGAAGGAAGAAAGCATTAGGTCGGGGGTCCAGAGAGATATCCCCCTCCCCAGCAGATTAATCTTGGTACAGCACAAATGAACGGGTCTATGACAACTCGCCATGGCCAACTATGGCCAAACTCCCCATGCCCAACTCCCCATGGCCAACCATAGCCAACTCCCCATGGCCAACTCTCCATGGCCAACTCTCCATGGCCAACCATAGCCACTCCCCATGGGCAACTCTCTATGGCCAACTTCCCATGGCCAACTCCCCCTGGCCAACTCCCTATGGCCAACCATAGCCAACTCTCCATGGCCAACTCTCCATGGCCAACTTCCCATGGCCAACTATCCCATGGCCAACTCCCCCTGGCCAACTCCCCATGGCCAACTCTCCATGGCCAACCATAGCCAACTCTCCATGGCCAACTCTCCATGGCCAACTTCCCATGGCCAACTCCCCATGGCCAACTCCCCATGGCCAAACATAGCCAATTCCCCATGGCCAACTCTCCATGGCCAACCATGGCCAACTCCCCATGGCCAACTATGGCCAACTCTCCATGGCCAACTCCCCTTGGCCAACTATGGCCAACTCTCCATGGCCAACCATGGCCAACTCCCCTTGGCCAACTATGGCCAACTTTCCATGGTCAACTCATCAGGGTCAGTTTGCCAAGGGACAAGAGTTACTGTACACTAATATCAAAGAAATAGCGGAATAGAATCTTTCAAGAAAGGATGCCAAAGAAGGGACAAAATGAAAGGGGAGGGACAAAAATTAAAATATATTTTTTAAATTATTTCAAATAATCAATCTAAATTGTTGCATTGTCCTGCAATGGGTTGCCTGTGGCGAATTGGCCCAATGAACATGGTGGCCTGCCAAGAAGCAGAACAGGGTCATCCCAAGATAGAGGTGCCCCCCCTCTCCCCCCCCTGCTCTTTTCTGATCATCCTAGTTTTAAGATGATGATTTCCATTGGAATTTCTAAGGGGCAGGACGGTGTTCCCTGCTTGCCCTGGCATTCGCTTCCAGATCGGTAGGGTTGGGCACGTACAATACGAGCCTGTTCCACTTCTTCCTCCTCTTGCAGCTTCCGGGCCAGTTCCTCGTCTTCCTGGAACTGCTGTTGGATCTGGAGCTCCAGTCTGGCCATCTCCCAATGCAGGGATTCAGGGATGCCATCTGAATACCCAAAGCAAAAGAAGAACGGGGAGAATTTGAATAGAATAGACGTGGAAGGGACCTTGGAGGTCATCTATTCCAACCCCCTGCTCAAGCAGGAGACCAGAGACCATTTCAGACAAATGGCTGTCCAGTCTCTTCTTGAAAACCTCCAGTGATGGAGCAGCCACAAGTTCTGGAGGCAAGTCGTTCCACCGATTAATTGTCCTCACTGTTAGGAAGTTTCTCCTTAATTCCAGGTTGCTTCTCAGCTTGATTAGTTTCCATCAGGGGTGGGTTCCTCCCGGTTCGGACTGGTTCTCCCGAACCGGTAGCGGCCTGCTGGTGACATCATGATGATGTCACCGAACCGGATCGGTTGGTGCCGGTCTGTGGGGGCTGCCATCTTTTTTTTGAATTTTTTTTATTTTTATTTTTCCTTCTGAGCATGCGCAGAAGCCGACTTCTGGCACTGTGCATGCGGTCGCCATCTTTTTTTTCGGCTTTGTTTCCCCCCTCCCCCCTGGATTTTTTGTTACCGCACATGCGAGTGCCCGTGAGGCGCGCCCACGCGGCGCGGGAGGGAGCGAACCAGCAGCGAGGTAAGTTGGAACCCACCCCTGGTTTCCATCCATTGTTTCTTGTCCTGCCCTCTGGTGCTTTGGAGAATAATTTGACCCCCTCCTCTTTGGGGCAGCCCCTCAGATATTGGAAGACTGCTATCATGTCTCCCCTGGTCCTTCTCTTCACCAGACTGTCCAAATCTTCCTTCTGTTGCTGCTGTTTTCCAAATAATGCAAGGCTGATGTGTGAATTGTCCGCGCACTTCCGACCCGATGCGAACCGGTAGGAAAGGTAAGTAGAACCCACCCCTGAACTAAGATGATTAAAGGCCTGGAGACAAAAACATATGAAGAACGGAATTGGGTATGGCCAGTCTGGAGAAAAGAAGGACTAGGAGTGACATGATGGCAGTGTTCCAATATTTGAGGGGCTGCCACAAAGAGGAGGGGGTCAATGTATTCTCCAAAGCACCAGAAGGCAAAATGAGAAACAATGGATGGAAACTAATCAAGGAGAGAAGCAACCTGGAATTAAGGAGAAACTTCCTAACAATGAGGACAATTAACCAGTGGAACAGCCTGCCACCAGAAGTTGTCGGTGCTCCATCCCTGGAGGTTTTTAAGAAAAGATTGGACAGCCATTTGTCTGAAATGGGACAGGGTCTCCTGCTTGAGCAGGGGGTTGGACTAGAAGACCTCCAAGGTCCCTTCCAGCTCTATTCTGATAGATAGACAGACAGACAGACAGACAGACAGATAGAAATGGTACAGGGTCTCCTGCTTGAGAAGGGTTGGACTAGAAGATCTCCAAAGTCCCTTCCAGCTCTATTCTGATCGATTGACAATATCAATGTCTTCTAGTCCAACCCCGTTAGGAAATTTCTCCTTAGTTCTAGGTTGCTTCTCTCCAGTAGTGGGTTGTAAATCCTGTCACTGCCAAAAGACAGGAGCACATTCCAGACATCTCTCTGTCAAGGCTGTCTCCCAAGGTTGCCCACAGCGGCCGGAGGGGAGTGATCTCTACAACCCGCGAAATTGCTCCGTTGGCAAATGTGATTGATGACACACCCTGGGGGGGGGGAGAAACAGGGTCATGATTGGGGCGTACATTACGTGGGGTCAGAATTGGCTTCACCTGGAATGTGCCGACACGAAGCACCTAATAAATAACTGGATTTGTTTTGAAACGTGGCTCGAGGCTCATGATTTAATTAGGGCATCTGTCGGAACCCTGACAGCAGGGTTAGGGAGCGGGAGAGGGGCTGTCACTAGGCCAGGAAAAATAGACAATCTCGGAGGATAACCCTGGAAGATCCTTTTACACGCTGAGACAGGTTAATAGTTTAAGATGGTGGCGATCTCCCGTTTTACGAAGCCCTCAAAGCAAAGAGCAAGAGCAGGGTCCCAAACTCTCCACTTGATGTCCAGATGTGTTACGTCCCACACACGGCATGGTGGGTGTGCTGTCCAACACAACTAGGAGACACCGGCATTCACAATGGAGGCACCCTGGACCTAGGTCGTCCCTTACCTCTTGTCCCACGCGAGGGCCTTTGCTTTGGCTGACCGCTCTCGTCCTTTTCCTGGTTCTGGAACCGCTTGACTCTCTCCTGGGTGGGAGAAACAAAACAAAACAAAACAAAATCTCCTGAGAAGCTATCCTTCATGAGAACTAGAGCCTTGCTTGCTCGGATCTCTCTTCCTTCTGCTACTCCTCCCGGGTGAAACCCAAGAGAGATGCTTCCTTTGAGCTTATGCCCTTCTTCTTGTTAGCCTTGCTCAACAAACACACCACAAACCAAGGAGAAACCTTCATCAAACCATGACGGGGTCAGACCATGGTGATTTAAGAAAGGGCTACTGCCCAAACTTTTTTGATTCATGAGGTGGACTTCCTATTCCAAGAAGTGAGCCAAATTCGGTAATGAATTAAAATACAAACTCCATATAATGCTTCCTCTAACAATCATACTTTCTCAGGGTTTATGGAGATTCTCAGTCACCCAGGTCATGGTTGACCCAAAGGTGCTTTTTCAAGAGGCAACTGGACTTTTGTTGCAGGAATATCGGGAAAAGCTCATAGGATCTTCAGCCAACACAACATACGTGCACCCAAGAATACCCTAAGGCAGAAGCTTAAGGATAAAACACCCAGACGCGAACGGAGCAACGTGGTTATAGGCAGTACAGTGCAGTGAGATAGATGCAGATCTGTACACTGGGGAAACAAAACAGCCACTTCACAAACGCATGGCGCGACATGGGAGAACAAACCCATCAGGACTAGATTCAGTAGTCCATCTGCATTTCAAAGATAAAGGCCACTCCTTTGAAGACAGCAAAGTTCATATTTTGGACAGAGAGGACCGCTGGTTTGAAAGAAGGGTCAAAGAGGTCATCTATGTCCAAATTGAACCGCCCTCACTCAACAGGCTGTTCCGGGCCTTGAATCATCTTAGTTGCTCTTCTCTGCACTTTGTTTCCAAAGTCTCAATGTAAATTTGAGAACTTGTTCTCCCTGCCATCTTGGTTGGAGCGGATAAAACGCTTGTATTTATAATTACATATATTTTTTAGCATTTATTCCCATTTTTAATGGGATTTCTAACTGGAAGAGAGAGTAGATCTCCGAATGCCACAGGCGATGAGTAAGCACTACAGGTAAGTCCTCGAATTACGACCCAGAGTTGAGCCCAACATTTCTGTTCCTGAGTTGAAACATTTGTTAAGTGAGTTTCCCCCCATTTTACGGCCTTCCTTGCCACCGTTGTTAAGCGAATCAACGCAGTTCTTAAGCTAGTCACAGGGTCGTTAGGCGAATACGGCTTCCCCCTTGACTTTGCTTGTCAGAAGGTCACAAAAGGGGATTACGGGACACTGAAACCGTCATAAATATGAGTCAGTTGCCAAGCGTTTAAATTTTGATCACGTGACCATGATGGAAAGGTCGTAAGTGTGAAAAAAAGGTCCTAAGTCACCTTCTTCAGGGCCGTTGCAACTTTGAACAGTCACTAAATGAACTGTTGTAACTCAAGGACTACCTGTAGAAGATCTGAGCCTTCTTCCACCAACAAAAATAATGTGTGTCGACTTACTCTTTTTTCGTACTTTTTCCAAAGTCTCAACATCTTTTTTGTAACGTGGTGACCAAAACTGGATGTGGTAATATTCCAGGTGTGGCCTTACTAAGGCTTTACACAGTGGTTACTAACCCTTCACATGATTTTGATTCTGTGCCGCTGTTTATACAACCAAGGATCGTATTAGACGACCGAGGCTTGTATAATTTTGTGTGTGTTTATTTGAAATAATGAAATAGAATTGTTAAATGGTCCCGTAGCGAGTTCTCCCATGGTGTGTTGGCCGTGGTGAGTAGTTATCCCATTCCGGGCTGAGAGAGGCCCGTGGGAGAGAAGGATGAATGCCACCGATTGTTTCTCGTGTATTCTGTGTCCAACACTCACGTCTGTGCACCAGAAGTGTTCCCCAGGGGGGCAACCGCATACATTTGCCAAATGCGATCCCCACCCTTGTTACGACTGACCAAATCTCGGGCGAAGAAAAAAGCAACATGAAGTCATGTTATTCTTGCGTTTCGCTCCTCAATGTTCCGGAACCGGATTCAATAGGCCTGATAGGCAATGCAAGTATTTGGATCGGACCCAAAATTACCAGCAGGGAGAAGGGCAGCGGCCGACTCTCGCAAGCTACAACTAAGGAGAAATTTCCTGACGGGGAGAACAATTAACCAGTGGAACGGCTTGCCACCAGAAGTTGTGGGTGCTCCGACACTGGAGGGTTTTAAAGAAGAGAAGAGATTGGACAGCCATTTGTCTGAAATGGTATAAGGTCTCCTTCTCGAGCAGGGGGTTGGACTAGAAGACCTCCAAGGTCCCTTCCAGCCCTGTGATTATATGATTCTGAGATAGATAAATAAGATACAGGATGGATGGATGGATGGATGGATGGATGGATGGATGGATGGATGGATGGATGGATGGATGGAAGGAAGGAAGGAAGGGAGAGAGGGAGGGAGGGAGGGAGGAAGGAAGGGAGGGGGGGAGGGAGGGAGGGAGGGAGGGAGGGGGGGGGGGGGGGAGGGAGGGAGGGAGGGAGGGAGGGAGGAAGGAAGGAAGGGAGGAAGGAAGGAAGGAAGGAAGGAAGGAAGGAAGGAAGGAAGGAAGGAAGGAAGGAAGGAAGGAACAAAAGAGGGGAAGGAAGGAAGGAAGGAAGGAAGGAAGGAAGGAAGGATGGAAGGATGGATGGAAGGGAGGAAGGAAGGAAGGAAGGAAGGAAGGAAGGAAGGAAGGAAGGAAGGACGGACTCCAGAAAGCCATAGGGTCTCCTGCTTGAGCAGGGGGTTGGACTAGAAGACCTCCAAGGTCCCTTCCAGCCCTGCGATTCTAGGTTCTGTGTTTCTATGATTCTAAGCTTTTCATTATGCATAACAAGACAATAGCAGGATCTGACCTCCCCAGTAAGAAGTAATGGGTGGAAACTTATCAAAAAGAGATTCAATCTGGAACTAGGGAGAAATTTCCTGACAGTGAGAACCATTAACCAGTGGAACGGCTTGCCACCAGAAGTTGTGGGTGTTCCAACACTGGAGGTTTTTTAAAGAAGAGACTGGACAGCCATTCATTTGGAGTGGAATAGGGTTTCCTGCTTGAGCAGGGGTTGGACTAGAAGATCTCCAAAACCACTTCCAACCTTATTATACTATGAAGTTGTGGATGGGCTCCATGCCTAACGAAGAGAAGGACTAGGGGAGGCTTGATAGCTTTCTTTCTGGGGCTGCCACAAAGATGAGGGGCTCAAATTATTCTCCAAAGCACCAGAAGGCAAGAGAAGAAACAATGGATGGAAACTAACCAAGGAGAGAAGCAACCTGGAATTAAAGAGAAACTTCCTAACAGTGAGGACAATTAACCAGTGGAACAGCTTGTCACCAGAAGTTGTGGGTGCTCCATCACTGGAGGTTTTGAAGAAGAGAGTGGACAGCCATTTGTCTGAAATGTTACAGGGTCTCCTTCTTGAGCAGGGGCTTGGATTATCAAGGAAAATTAGTAGGGAGGGGACATATGTTCCAATATTTGAGGGGTTTGCCACAGAGAAGCGGCAACATTCAGTAAAAACAAATGTTTTCGCTTAGCGACAGAAATTTCGGGCTCCATTGTGGTCGTAAGTCGAGGACTATCTGAAAAGCACCCCAGAAAATCTTACGAGCTCCCCTACGTCCCGAAAAACAAAGAGTCCATCTTTGCAACTTTGGCACAAGCTGGTGTTTGCAAAGAGAGTCAAAGCTACGGCAATTATTATTTGGCATTACGGAATTTCCTACCTGATCTTTTGACTTCTTCCAATCATCTTTTCCTGGTTTCATCTGAAGATCTTTCTGGGTGACCTGGGCGTTTTTAGGATCTCCCTCTTGGCTACATGTTGACAGGGGAAGAGGTAGTTAGAACAGCAATTCTGGCTTTCTTGAATAAGAGACAGAATTAACAGAATCACAGAAGGGACCCTGGAGGTCTTGTAGTCCAACCCCCTGCTCAGGCAGGAGACCCTAGACCATTTCAATCCATCCATCCATCCATCCATCCATCCATCCATTCATCCATCCATCCATCCATCCATCCATCCATCCATCCATCCATCCATCCATCCATCCAAATAGAGCTGAAAGGGACCTTGGAGGTCTTCTAGTCCAGCTCCCTGCTCAAGCAGGACACCCTAGACCATTTCATGCAAATGGCTATCCAATCTCTTCTTGAAAACCTCCAGTGATGGAGCATTCACAACTTCTGGAGGCAAGTCGTTCCATTGACTGACTGACTGATCGATTGATCGATTGATTGAAATGGTCTAGGGTCTCCTGCTTTAGTAAGGGGTTGGACTAGAGGACCTCCAAGGTCCCTCCCAGCCCTATACTGATTGATTGATTGAAATGGTCTAGGGTCTCCTGCTTGAGCAGGGGGTTGGACTAGAAGACCTCCAAGGTCCCTTCCAGCTCTATTCTGAATTTGAATTTGAACTCGACCACTTTAAGATGTGTGTGGGGGGGAGCTTCAACTCCCAGAATTCTTCATGCTGGCTGGAGAATTCTGTGAGATGAAGTCCCTCTGTCTTAAAGTGGTTTAAGTCTGCTAGGGTTACCCACACGCAATCTTCCTTATTCGCTATTAATCTACGGAATGATGAGACGGTTTCCTTCTCCAGAACTTTGAATGCCTTAAGAATGGGGGATCACTCGACAGCCGCCCGTCAAAGAGAACTTCCCTCTGCTGTTTCTACCCCCCCCCCAGGGCTTTCCCTGGCACATCCCCAAGAAGGAGGCACCACCGTTCTCTGAGGCCACTACCCTTCCATGACCCCCCCAGGAACCTCAAAACACAGGTTCAACAAAGGAGATTGGAGTTGTCTCCTGGATTCATGGGAACGAAGCAACATTCATTTGGCCAAGAAGACAAGGAGAAAAGGCAGGAAGTGTTCAAAAGCCACGGAGATCCATGGGTTGGTCACTTGGGTCTATTCACACCCATACTCCCTGTTCTGACCTAGGATTCCACAAACCACAAAGCAGACTCCTTGTCCCGACAAAAATTCCTTTTTATTAAGTTAGTGTGAATTCTTCTCATTCACATCCAGCAAAGTCTTTCAAGGGTGCATTTACAGTCACAGACCTTATCTGGCTTGGAGAGCTGCCAGGCCGATATCTTCAAAACTTGGCAAGGAGTCTCTGAGAGTCACGAACCAACTAAGCGAACGAATTGTCTCCTGCAAACTCCCCTCCCCGTTCGCTCCTCTTTTATTCCCTATGGGAGGGGCGATTCATCGTCCACCTGTGGCCTTACTCCCAAGTCGACCCTTGTTCCTCAGCTGTTCCCTTCCTCTGGCAACTCTGCGCATGCGCACACTGGGAACAGGCTCCAGCTGTTCGTCTGCCTCACTGATGCCTGACTCCAAAGGCAGCTGATAACTGTCAGACTGCCCTGGCCCCATCTCTGCCTCCGACGCAGAGCACTCGTCAGAGCCTTCCCCAGACTCCAGGACTGGCCCATGTTCCTCCCCAACCTCCTCACTGTCCGAATCTGCTGCCAACTCCGCTGGTTGCTGGTGGACCACAATCCTGGAAACCAGCTTTCTGAACCCAAGAGAAGAGAGAGGAACTCTACCTTTCTTTCGGTGGTGGCCTGCTGTCCTGAAGCTTCTGGGCTTCCACCTCCTGGTTTTGAAGCCTCTTGGCCATTCGGAGGTCATTCTGGACCAGCTGGTTCTTCTGGATATTGGAAGCATAGTGCAGCTCGACTGAGGGAGAGAGAAGGGAAAGAAGGAAGCCTCAGGATGAGCAGTGGGGGAAAAAGACACCGCCTTCCTTGGTCTTTGGGGTGGCTTTTCTGGAGAGGATATTCCTGTTGGTTCTCCTCAGAGGCAGGCAGATTGACTGACATGCCTCTGAAGCCGTGGAGATCAACTGTTCTTCAGGCTCCTGGTTCAAAAAGGGGGAGGAACACCGAGGAAGCAAAGACCTTCCCCCTTTCTGGAGTGGGACAATCCTTTCTCCTTGTAGAGGCTCCTGAAACTCACCTACGGCCCTTTGCAAGAGGTCAACTCCTGACTTGAGGGGAAAAAAGAGCCAACTCAAGTTGGCTTCCTGGCCAACAGGACTGGATTCCAGATCAAAGGTGAGATCCTTGAGTAAAGACTCAAGAGAGCAACCCCTTTCCTAAGGCAACTCAAAGCAATATAAGTCTTGACCGGACTTCAGGAGAAGTAGAGGACTTCTCCTTACAAACAGAGAGCAACTTGAGGTGGACCTTCGTTCTCCAAGCTTGTGGGTTGGTTTCTGAACGTTTCATTCCCAGTCCACGGAATTTAGGAGATGTTGGTGTTCTTTTGCTTATAAGGCAGGGGTGAAATGCTCCCGGTTCGGGCGTGCGCAAAGCATTCTGCACATGCGCAGAGGTTAAAAGAACCCAAATGGCGGTGTCCAGGCGGGTGGGCAAAGCCTAGCGCTGCCGTCGCTACTGGCTCTCCAACAACCAGCAGGCACGCCCGAACCGGGAGCATTTCACCCCTGTTATAAGGGCTTTGTGGGGTCGGTGGGTCTTGCCATGGGGAGGTCACGTCTAGTGAGGGGTCTTATGAGCAGAGGTGAAATGCTACCGGTTCGGACCGGTTCGCCCGAACTGGTAGTAAAAAAAATGCTACCGGTTCAGGCGAACCGGTATATCCGACGATCAGCTGTGTGACAATCAGCTGTGTCACGCGATCTAGATTAGCTAGAAAGCAGGATTTCCTGCTTTCTAGCTAATCTAAATCACACGGCACAGCTGTTCTACTTACCTTTGCCGACTCTGATGGCTTCAAAATGCTCCATTTTCAGCGCTGCACGGTAGTGCCTGCGGCGCGCAAAGCGTGCAGCGTGCATGCGCGCACAAAGCGCGCACAAAGCAAACCGGTAGCAGGCTTCAGAGGATTTCACCCCTGCTTATGGGGGATCAGGTGAGGATCTTGTGATGAGGAGGTCACCTCAGGTGGGGGGTCTTGGGATAGGTCAGGTGTGGGTCACCTCAGGTGAGGGGTCTTGGGATAGGTCAGGTGTGGGACATGCCAGGTGAGGGTCTGGAGATGGGACTTGTGATGGGTTGGTCATGTTAGGTGAGGGTCATTTCAGGTGAGGGTTTGGGGATGGGTCCTGCGATGGTTCAGGTGTGGGTCATGTCAGGTGAGGGTCTTGGGAGGGGTCTCAGGATGGTTCAGGTGTGGGTTACGTCAGGTGAGGGTCATATGATGGCTCAGGTGATGGTTCAGGTGTGGGTCACGTCAGGTGAGAGTCTTGGGAGGGGTCTCAGGATGGTTCAGGTGTGGGTCACGTCAGGTGAGAGTCTTGGGAGGGGTCTCGGGATGGTTCAGGTGTGGGTCACGTCAGGTGAGAGTCTTGGGAGGGGTCTCAGGATGGTTCAGGTGTGGGTCACGTCAGGTGAGGGTCATATGATGGCTCAGGTGATGGTTCAGGTGAGGGTCACGTCAGGTAAGAGTCTTGGGAGGGGTCTCAGGATGGTTCAGGTGTGGGTCACGTCAGGTGAGAGTCTTGGGAGGGGTCTCGGGATGGGTCAGGTGTGGGTGTGTCAAGTGAAGGTCTTCTAATGGGTCTTGTGGGGAGGTCACATCAAGTGAGGGTCATTGGGAGGGGAAGTGCTGGTTGGGGGCGAGAGTTGCGTGGCTTGGTTGAGGGTCGGTGCCATCGCTGCTTGGCTGTGCGGCGAGTTCGAATTCTGGGGCGTCCGTAGGCTGTTTCGTAGACCGAAGAGGGCAACTTTCTCTCTGTTGGCTAGAAGGGGGGGGGAAGAAAAGCCCCCTGCCTATCTGTTGGGCAGCCATTCGTACCAGGGGTGAAATTCAAAATTTTTCCCTAGCGATTCTGTGGGCGTGGCTTGGTGGGCGTGCTGTGGCTTGGTGGGCGTGGCAGGGGAAGGATACTGCAAAATCTCCATTCCCTCCCCACTCCTGGGGGGAGGATACTGCAAAATCTCCATTCCCACCCCACTCCTGGGGCCAGCCAGAGGTGGTATTTGCCAGTTCTCCGAACTATTCAAAATTTCCGCTACCGGTTCTCCAGAACCTGTCAGAACCTGCTGGATTTCACCCCTGATTCGTACCCCTCAGAAGGAGCGAACACACTCTCTTTCCCTCCTCCATTCCTGGCTCAGCTGAGACGCTGAAGTTTAGACAAGTCCTTTCCTTGCCCTGAACTCCCAAGCCATTAATCCCCAGCCAGACAGTCGGGGGGGGGGGGGAGAAAGAGACTCAGAACTTGGACGGCTTTGGATGCTGTCATCCGAAGGGCCTTTGACGTCACGGAATGATTCACGAGCGCGAAAGGGTGACCGGTGGGCTACGCGAAGGACAGTCCTTGCCACCCGCTGCCAAGAGAGAGAGGGGGCAACCTTGAGAGCGGGCCCTTAAAATGCCATCTCATCTGGCAAGGGCCGGACCCTTATAAACCTGTCTGCACGCCGGATTCCCTGAAGCGGTAAG
The DNA here is from genome assembly GCA_003457575.1 of Thermophis baileyi. Lineage (NCBI taxonomy): Eukaryota > Metazoa > Chordata > Lepidosauria > Squamata > Dipsadidae > Thermophis > Thermophis baileyi. The sequence goes on from QLTV01002628.1 coordinate 71,179, forward strand.
ACTCCATCTCGTTAATTGAAAAGGGGGACGGTGCCAGAGATACGCACACACACACACACACACACACACACACAAACACACCGCCTCCAGAAAAATCACCCACGTCGGTCAATTATGCAGCCGAGACGGGGTGTACCGATGGGGAGGGGTCGTCAGAAGACTTGGAGGAATGGGGATGCTAAACGCTGGAGGGATGCACTCACAATGGAAGTTGGACAACTTGCCAACTCGCCATAGGGCAACTCGTTGCGGGACCAGTCAACCGTTCGATTTAATTATTGAAAGTCGTTAAAGCGTTGTTTTAATTTTTGTCGTTCGCGTTTCCTTTTTCTCCCTTCTTCGGTATCCTCCAGAAGTTGTGACTGCTCCAACACTGGAAGTTTTGAAAGAAGGGACTGGACCGCCATTGGTCTGAAATGGTGTAGGGTTTCCTGCCTGAGCGGGGGGTGAGGGGTTGGACTAGAAGACCTCCAAGGTCCCTTTCAACCCTAGGATACTATTATAATCAGTGGAATGGCTTTTTTCCAGAAGTTGTGGGTGCTCCAACACTGGAAGTTTTTAAAGAAGAGATTGGACCACCGTTTATCTGAAATGGTATAGTGTGGGGGGGTTGGACTAGAAGACCTCCAAGGCCCCTTCCAACTCTGTTATTCTATTCTATCCTTTCTTTAATGCTTCTATTCCACGATTACTTCGATATGAGTGTAACTCTTGTCCCGCAGAGAGTTTCCCCATGGCGAGTTGGGCACAGCGAACTGGCCACAGCAAATTGGCCGTGGTGAGTTGTCGTAGACCTCACTCACAATTTCAGAGACCCTCCCCCCCCCGGGCCATCCCCAAATTCCCATCCTTACTCTCTTGCTCCTGTAGACAATAGGCCAACGCACCGTCTTCTAGCACAGCAAAATCTCGGCAAACTGCAGGAGGAAAAAAGGAGACACAGAAAAATGGCGAATTTTGCAAATTGCCCCTAAGCAACTTCGGTTAAAAAAGCGAGAGCCACCAGAATCCCTTCAGGTCTGCCTCATCATAATCCAGTAAATCGGTGTTTCCAAAGCCCCGGTTGCTTTGAGAGGGGTGGACTACAACACCCAGAATCCACATGAAATTTCACCTTGTTGGGATAGGGCCCCTTGTTCGAGTCTATCAAGATCTTTTTTTTGTTTTTTTTTGGATCCTGAGCTTGTCTTCTGGGGTGTTTGGGGGCTATTCCTGATGTTGATGACAGATGTTTGCGGACTTTATACGTTTATACGTTATAAAGAGCCGAGGTGGCACAGTGGTCAGAGTGCAGCACTGCAGGCTACTTCAGCTGACTGCTAGCTGCAGTTCGGCGGTTCAAATCT
>QLTV01002656.1:7229-19552 GCA_003457575.1 Thermophis baileyi
ATTCTCCAAAGCATCTGATAGAAGAGCAAGAAGTAACAGGTGGAAGATTGTCAAAGAGAGATCCAACATAGAAATAAGGAGAAATTTCCTGACAATGAGAATAACCAACCACTGGAATGGCTTGCCTTCAGAAGTTGTGGGTATTTCATTACTGGAGGATTTTAAGAAGAGATTGAACAACCATTGTCTAAAATGGTATAGGGTCTCCTGGTTGAGCAGGGGGTTGGATTAGAAGACATCTAAGGTCCCTTCCAACTCTACTATTCTATTTGCAAAGGCAAATTCATAGCATCACATAAACTTAAATTATCTGGATTTGAATGAGTACATCCAGGACACAATTATATGCATTTCTATGATCTGTTTTGTGAGACCATGTGAGCATTTTCTCCCGCCCCCAAAGATCTCCCTCTCCAAACAAAACTATTGAAATGAGAGAAGAATCTCTAAGACAGATTAAATATTTAATGGATAGATACCTTACCAAAGTATAAAATGTAAATGCATCACAATCAGTTGGTCTGGACCTAATTTTCTCCATTAAAGTTAATGCGAGCCCATTTTGCATTTTCAGATTGCTCCAGCTTCTCTCTCTCTCTCTCTCTGTGAGTGTGTGTGTGTGTGTGTGTGTGTGTGTGTGTGTGTGTGTGTGTGTGTGTAAAGCTCTCTCAATGCATCTTATTTCCATTTTGCCCAACCACCCTGAGGAATTCTTAAGTGACAAGAAGATGGAAAAATACAGATGGTATAATTATATATTTTGCAGTTGATTAATCACCGCAAAACATTAATCACATTTGGTAGAACAATAGATAATCAAATTCTTTATAGCTGAAATTAAGTTTCTTTCTGATCAGGAATGGGTTCCTTTAGGATATTGATGTGGTATTTGCAGCAGCTGTTGGGCTCCCACCTCACATCTGCATTTGTTTGTCATCCGCTTTAGGGCATTGGCAGCGAGATGACTTTCAGGTTCATTGCCTAAATCTAAGCATACATGTTGACAATAGCAGAAGGCTGCCTAAGATAGATACTTCCAGATCAGATTCTTTCAAATATGTTGGCCCTTACTCCATCCCTAGCTCAAATAAAATATTCATAGTGAAACCACTCTCTGCTTCATTTCCCGGACTAACCAATTCACATATGCTCACATTTTTCCAAGATGAGCTAATTTGGGGCCAAGAAAATGTTTAAAACGTGAACAGCATCCATTCTGAAAATTCGCATTCAGTTTGCATAATCTAATTTTTCTGTGCATTAGAGGGAACCTGAGGTCAGCCAGCTAAATCCCCTACACTAAGAAAACTAACAGGACAGGATAATATATCCTAAACTAGCTCCTTTCCTTGATATGCTTATTTTCTAGATGGAGAAAAGTTTTTTTTCCCCACTATGGCCAAAGTAGGACATATATTTCTGAGATCCACTGTAGATTCCATACTGTGCAAGGCATATAGAAAAAGAGGAGTAGGTCAAAGAACATGAAGCAGACCCAGAAAAGGAAGGAGAAGGAGAAGGAGAAGGAGAAGGAGAAGGAGAAGGAGAAGGAGAAGGAGAAGGAGAAGGAGAAGGAGGAGGAGGAGGAGGAGGAGGAGGAGGAGGAGGAGGAGGAGGAGGAGGAGAAGGAGAAGGAGAAGGAGAAGGAGAAGGAGAAGGAGAAGGAGAAGGAGAAGGAGAAGGAGAAGAACAGAACAGAACAGAACAGAACAGAACAGAACAGAACAGAACAGAACAGAACAGAACAGAATAGAATAGAATAGAATAGAATAGAATAGAATAGAATAGAATAGAATAGAATAGAATTCTTTTGTTGTGGACACACAAGGAATTTGTCTGGTGCATATGCTCTTAGTGTACATAAAAGGAAAAGATACATTCGTGAAGAATCATAGGGTATAACACTTAATGATAGTCATAGGGTACAAATAAGCAATCAAATCATATTAGGAAACAATCAATATAAGGAGGAGGAAGACAAGGAGGAGGAGGAGGAGGAGGAGGAGGAAGAGGAGGAGGAGAAGAAGAAGAAGAAGAAGAAGAAGAAGAAGAAGAAGAAGAAGAAGAAGAAGAAGAAGAAGAAGAAGAAGAAGAAGAAGAAGACGACGACAACCAACCCAGAAATACATGGCCAAATCAACAGAACATTACAAGGATTATTTTTTAAAAAATATTTAAAGTGGTCTATGTAACTTGATTTCTGTAGACCTTCATGCAATGTCCTAGCCACCTTAAGATTGTTTTTTTGAACAAGTAAACTCAACATGGAGATGTTAGTTGTTTTCCTTCAGGCATCAGGAGCTCAGATGTTTTGTGAACAAATCCCGGGATATGGAGCATACACTGATGTGCCCTAACTGTGTGTTTTTCTCTTGTCTTTGAGTTGTTGTTGTTGGGATATTGTGATTTTGTTTTCATGGTTTCTGACTGCCCGGAGTTTAAATTTGTGATTTGGGGCAGATGAGAAAGAATATAAAGGAGAGATGAAAGAATTTGAGGCAATTGATGCAGTGGCAGGAAACATGGAAAACCCTAATTAAGCTGGCATGTGCTTCTCTTGAGAATTGGAGAGGGCTGATTGAAGGAATGGTACAGAACACAGAATTCATAGAATCATAGGTCTGGAAAGAATCTCGGAGGTCATCTAGGCTCCATCTTTGCTTCCTTCTGAATCAATTTATCTAGGAAACTCACTATGATTGCTGAAGATTGTTGTTGTTCAGTTGCTAAGTTGTGTCTGAGTTTTCACGGCCTCATGGACCATAGCATACCAGGCCTCCCTGTCCTCCACTGTCTTTCAGAGTTTGCCCAAACTTGTGTTCATTGCGTTGATGACACCATCTAACCATCTTATCCTCTGCCTTCCCCTTCTCCTTTTGCCTTCCATCTTCCCCAACGTTAAGGTCTTCTCCAAGGAGTCTTCTCTTCTCATTTGGTGGCCAAAGTGAGCTTCAGTTTCACTATCTGTCCTCCCAAAGAACAATCAGGGTTGATTTCCTTCAGGATTGACTGATCTGATCTCCTTGCAATCCAAGGGACCCTTGAGAATCTTCTTCAGCACCACAAAGGTCCAACTCCCACAGCTATACATTATGATTGCGAAAACCATAGCTTTGACCTTTGTTGGAAAGGTGTCTCTGCTTTTTAATATTAGGTGTTGCTGAAGATGTGACACCAAGAAAGATCAAATATAGTCCATGTTTACAACACAGACTAACATTTGTAAGGTAAAGCACAGAGAGAGCCAGCCAATGGATCATCTTTTCCTGGAATAGCCCATGAGGCTGAATAAGACACAGAACACTGTCCAATATTAATGAAGGAGAATATTTGTAGCTCAGGGTTGAAATGAGGGGTCCTTATAGGAGATGATCAGGCTGAGGCTGAAGGAAGGGTCAAATGCATCATCAGTCATGAGTCCCTGCGTGCCCACAAGAGAGCTACAGTAAGTCCAGCCCACTTTGAATGCCTTTCTTAACTCCCTCTAATTTCCCTTGACCGTTAGTAGCTCAGATTTTTGTAGAAAACGTAAGAATGAAATAAATCCTTATATTCATTTCAACTGTCTGATTTCCCTGGTACTTGATAGGTCCTTGGTGCTCTCTGAGTTTGATTGTTATTATTATTATTTTTTTATGTTTTGCAGACCTTTCATTACCCAAATTAGGTAACATCATCAGTGCTGATGATGTGTCTAGTTTGGGTATTGAAATATCTGCAAGAAAACAACCAAGCTCAGAGAGCACAACCAAGAACCCCTCACTGTCCAATATAACATTACATTGGATGAGTGACATAAGCGTGACCCAAAGGTTCTTTTCCAAAAGGCAATTGGACATTCTTGTTGTTTTTTCCTTTGAAAACATTTCACTTCTCATCCAAGAAAAAAAATGTACCTATTGTACATTTGCTAAACCAATCCTCGAATACAGCTCATCTGTCTGGAACCCGCACTACATATTGGACATTAATACAATTGAGAATGTCCAGAGATATTTCACTAGAAGAGTCCTCCACTCCTCTGTTCGCAACAGAATACCTTATGCCACCAGACTTGAAATTTTGGGCTTAGACAATTTAGAACTACGCCGCCTTAGGTCTGACCTAAGTGTAGCACATAAAATTATCTGCTACAATGTCCTACCTGTCAATGACTACTTCAGCTTCAACTGCAACAATACACGAGCACACAATAGATACAAACTTACGGTAAACCGCTCCAAACTCGATTGCAGAAAATATGACTTCAGCAATAGAGTGGTCAATACCTGTCCCCAAACCCCCAAAACTTTAACCTTAGACTGTCTACTGTTGACTTCACCCCATTCCTAAGAGGTCTGTAAGGGGCATGCATAAGCGCACCAACGTGCCTACTGCCCCTGTCCAAATGTTCCCATGTACTCATAACCATCTCATGTATACATGTTTATACTTTTACTGTAATCTTATATATGCTTGACAAAAATAAATAAATAAAAATAAAAAAATAAATAAGAAGCTTCTTCAGTTCTGAAGAGAACTGAACTGAACTGGAAGAAGCTCCTTGGATGAGAAGCAAAATGTTTTCAAGGGGGAAAAAAGAAGAAGAATGTCCAATGACCTTTTGGAAAAGCATCTTGGGACAACCACGACCTGGATGATTGATGTTAAGGAATTGTGCAGAGTAACCTCTGGGCCCTGAAGGCTTGCACAGTTCACCGTAATGTTGCAGTAGATATAAGTAATGATTCAGTCAATAAACAGATACATTAAAGTGTATAAAAATGGTTTACTCAAAGAAATAGCACAGTCCAAATAAACAGTCCGAATCATACATGTTCAGTCAGTCAGTGTTTAGAAGTACAGCAGTCTCCTTACCAGCCTTTCTTTGTCTTAATCAGCAAACAAAGATTTCAGCTTTCAACACTATCACAGATAGTTAACTACACACAGAGCTTACTCTCAGACACGAAGTCACTTAAACAATGAATCAGCAGAAGAGAGAGAACTAACCATGTTCTTTAGCTCCCTCTTATGGCCGTTACTGCCAGTCAGAATGCAACAATGCATTTAAAGCAATATTACATATATACATTTAAATATTGATTTGTGGCTAGTTTATATTAACCAACCCAACCGTTTGGACAGAGTCCTAACAATTGAGAATCTCCACAGACATTTAGACACAGGAGGATCCTACTATCATATGTGGTGGACCTGTCCAACAGCAAAAAAATATTGGTTAAAGATAAAAAGGTGGTTAGAAGAGATGACAGCACAACAAGTAGATCTAAAACCAGAACTATTCTTATTAGGTATACTACCAGGGAAATACAATAAAAAAATTACATACTTAATGTTACATGTAATAACAGCAGCTAGAATTACATATGCACAAAATTGGAAAAACGAAAGTGTACCTACAGATGAAAAGGTAATAAAGAAAATATTAGAATGTGCCGAAATGGACAGGCTAACGATGGAAGTTAAGGATAAAGAGGAAACAGAGTATTACTTAACATGGGACCTATTGTACAAATGGTTAGATAACAGGTGCAGAGATTAGTAACTTAATAACGAAAGAAGATCAACAAAATAGAAATAAATACAGCTATATGGATATATATAAGAATATATACGTAAGCAAGACTACTATTGAACTGTACGTGACTATAGATTAAAACGTATAGAGTGATAAATGTTTAGAGGGTTATGGTACAATTATGGAAATAATAGTTATAACTATGATGTACAATATTATGTATTTAAGAGACTACACTGTATGATTACGAGAACAATGGTTATAATCAGGGTGTATAATACTATGTATACTTAAAAAAGGACTTGATACAGTCAGTACACTGTCATTGCAAAACTGGAAATATGATGTATAAAAAAAAGGAAAATGTATAATAAAAATATATAAAAAATAAAATAAAAAAACAACCCCCCCGACGTCTTGTGAAAGCAACGTCTGTGATCTAATTACAGACTTGAGGTTTTCAAGACAGGGAAAATAAACACTGGCAATCCCTAATACAAACCCACTCAGAATAAATTCTTTCCCAAACCACATTCTTTCATAATCGTGATTATGGGGTTTTCCCGAAACCCACTGTAAGCAATATTACTATTGGACTGTATGTGACTATAGATTAAAACATATAGAGTGACAAATGTATAGAGCGTTATGGTACAACTATGAAAATAATAGTTATAATTATGACGTACAATATTATGTATTTAAAAGAGACTACAATGCATGATTACGAGAACAACGGTTATAATTAGGTTATAATTAGGGTGTATAATACTATGTATACTTAAAAAGGACTTGATACAGTCAGTATACTGTTGTTGCAAAAATGGAAATGTGACGTATAATAAAGGAAAATGTACAATGAAAATATTTTTTTAAAAAAAAGACATTTAGACCCAGGAGTGAGTTCTCTCACGCACCATGTCATCAACGTTCTCCATTCTTGGACACGGCCACCAGCATCTTCATCTGCAGGGAACAGCAAAAATGCTTCTCCCCACCTATTTCTGCATCTCCTATGAGCTTTGCAGGAAAACAGTCTGATCTTCCTTATAAGAGAATTATTTATGTCACAAGTTACAGCCTCTAAGCCATGCTGGAAAGCAGCCCTTCTCTACTCCCTTCGGTAAGTGATCTCCCCTTTCTCCCCCCCCCTTTTTTTTTTCTTTCTTTCTTTCATGGCATCTTTTTCAGGGACTTGAAAACTGTCAACAGATCTTTCCTCCTTTGCTCTCCTCCCCACTTTCCCCTCCCAGCTAAACGTCACGCGGGCCTTTCTTCTGCCCTGAAGCCTGGTATGCAAACATTTCATCCAAGCTTTCTCCCTGCACTTGAGGAGGGGCATAACTTTTCTTGTATTTTGAGGTTTATCCTCAAACCTTGCCGTTGAAATGTTGCCCCAAGTCAATTTCAAAGAGGACTTGACAGCTCCTGCTTGGGGTATCCCAAGAAAGAAAAGGATGGATAGATAGAGGAGATAGATGATAGATGATAGAAAGGGGAGGAAGAGAGAGAGAGAGAGAGAGAGAAAGAGAGGAGAGATGAAGAGAGAGTGGGAGAGAGATAAATTATAGATAGGTATGTAAACAATGGAGAAAGAGAGAGAGATGCAGAGAGAGAGATAAATTATAGATAGGTATGTAGATGATGGAGAGATAGATACTGTCCATGGATGAATAGATAGATAGATAGATAGATAGATAGATAGATAGATAGATAGATAGATAGATAGACAGACAGACAGACAGACAGACAGACAGACAGACAGACAGACAGACAGACAGACAGACAGACAGACAGACAGAAGAGAGATGTAGAGACAGAGATATAGAGATGCTAGATGAAGAGAGAATGGGAGAGAGAAATTAGAGATAGGTATGTAGATGATGAAGAGGTAGATACTATACGTGGATTGATAGATGATAGATAGGAGAGAGAGAGAGAGAGAGAGAGAGAGAGAGAGAGAGAGAGAGAGAGAGGGAGAGAGAGAGAAAAAAAGAGGAGGAAAAGAAGAGAGAGAGAAAAAAAAGAGAGAGAGAGGAAAGGTGAGAGAGAGAGAGAGAGAGAGAGAGAGGAAAGACAGACAGACAGACAGACAGACAGACAGACAGACAGACAGACAGATGATAGAGCCTTTTCTCTTTCTTGCAACCTGATCTTATCCTTTGCTCATGCTGGACTTGGCGCTTTATAATTTTCATTCTTATTTGTTGGATATAAAATGCCTAATTTTTCCAAAGGGCTCCATATAGTTTAAAACAAGGCAACTGCTGCTCACAGAGTGAGAATTGAAGAGATCTGGGAAATAAGGAAGAGGGAGGGAAAAGACTAGAAGGATGCAAGGAAACTCCCAACACAGCGTTATGCATCCGGATGCCATCAGAACGTGTTGAGACTATAACGTCCAGACAACCCAGTCTGCATGGGATTGAGGCAGCTCAGTTTGTCTGCTCGGAAGTAAATACTTATGATTGCACCTCCTCAGGCAATCATGAATTCTTTAAATGGAATTAAGGAAGAAGGCAATAGAAATAATGGATGGAGTGAGTTCTCTCACAATATCCCTGTCTTCTGTCCTACATTATGTGTACATTATGAGTGTATTATGTCTACATTATGAGTGGTCAGTGCCTGGAATGCACTACCTGACTCTGTTGTTACATCCCCAAACCCCCATAACTTTAACCTTAGACTGTCTACTGCAGGGGTGGGTTCCAACTTACCTCGCTGCCGGTTCGCTCCCTCCCGCGTCGCGTGGGTGCGCCGCATGGGCATGCGCAGTAACGAAAAATCCAAAAACAATAAATAATTTTTAAAAAGCTGAAAACAAGATGGCGACTGCATGCACAGTGCCGGGACTTGGCTTCTGTGCATGCTCAGAAGAAAATAAATAAATAAATAAAAATTCAAATAAATAAATAAAAAAAATCAAATAAATTAAAAAAAAAAAGATGGCGGCACCCACGGACCGGCACTGACTGAACCGGATCCGTGACATCATCGTTACATCCCCAGAGGGTCACTACCAGTTCGGGAGAACCGGTCCAAACCGGGAGGAACCCACCCCTGGTCTACTGTTGACTTCACCCCATTCCTAAGAGGTCTGTGAAGATGGCAACCACATGGAAGCCACGCCCCCTTTTACCTGCAATCATGGGCATTATTTTGACTTTTTGACTCCTTTGCAGATCTTCCTCCATGTGTGTTTCCCCCACTTTACACAACTTAATTTTCTTTTACTAAAATTACTATTGCAGAGTGCCCCGGTTGAACTGAGTAAAAATTGTTGTCACACCATTAATATTTCTTCCGCTGAGCAGTTTGGTCTGGTTCCATTCTCACCCCTTTGCAGCTTTGTTGATTTTTTCTTTTCCTTTACTTGGTTGCCAAAAAAAAAAAAAAAATAAGTACACATAGCACCAGGAACAAAGTGAAAATGAATTATGCATCAGGAAGAAACATGTATCAGAGATTTTTTAAAAAAGAAAAAAAAAATCAGCATTCCCCAAGTGTAAGATAAATGTAGGAAAGATTGTATTTAAAGAGGTGATTATGGAATGTAATAGCAATAGCACTTAGACTTATATACTGCTTCACAGTGTTCTACAGCCCTTTCTAAGTGGTTTACAGAGTCAGTGTATTGCCCCCAACAATCTGGGTCCTCATTTTACTGACCTTGGAAGGATGGAAGGGTAAGTCAACCTTCAGCTGGTCGGGATCGAACTGCTGGCAGTTGGCAGAGTCAGCCTGCAATGCTACAGTCTAACCACTGCGCCAGGAAAAATCAGTGGAATTATAGCTTAAATTGGGAATTTGCAGCCTCAGTTCTTCTAAAGATTTTCCTCTCTTTGTTGTCCCAAAGGTGTTTTTTCAAGAGGCAACTGGACTTTCTTTTTCTTTGAAGACCTTTCACTTCTCATTCAAGAAACTTCTTCAGTTTTGACTGAATGGTGGGGAATGGAAGGCTTTATATTCCTTGCAGTCATCTGGTCGTTAGTGCTCCCTCTGAGAGTCATTGAAGCCACTTGGAGGTTTATCTATGCCCTCGGGGTCACCTGAATAGAGCAAATGGGTGTGGAACTTCTTGGACCAGTTGAAAGGATTGTGTTGTAAACAGGTGAGAGGTGGTGTCATATCTGTCAGAGTTTGTTGCAAAACTAAATCCAGAAATCACACACACAGGCAACTGATTCAGCAGGATTGATTTAAATAAGAAACTTCTTTATATACAAGAATATATATACAATACCAACAAGTAGTTCTTCCAAGTAAACACAAGGCAGGAGAGAGCAGTTAGTTTCATTTCAGAGTTCAGAGCAGACAGAGACAGAGTGGGCTGAGCTACGCCCAGCCTTCTAGCTTAAGTTTCAGTTTCAATTCTCTGCACAGACTCAGATGTGTTTAAGCTCTCATTGGCTGACTTAGTTGCTATGCCTATTCATTGGCTGACCTTGTTACCATGTCTCTCCCAGTTCATGAATATTTTAACAATATCCCTCCCCCTCTGTTGAGGGAGGGCTGTTCAATCTTTACATAGATGGTCTCTTTGACCCCCCTCTTGATTATGCCTATGGACCAGAAACCACAATAAAATACACGAACCTGTAATTATTAATAAAGCTTTTTAAAAGTTCTAAATTAATATTAATATTAATATTAATATTAATATTAATAAACATGCAATAAAATTACTTAAATATATATCATTATAGTAATTGTAGTACATACAGCAATGGCAGTCACAAATAGTTGTGCTAAATTTTAACCATAGGTAGGACAGATACCAAATGATAATGGAAAATTGGGTAACCTGGAAAGATATAGTCTTTTGTCTAATATCAAGTGTATGGACAATGCAATAATAGATTTAAGGAATCCCTGCAGATTTTATTCTGCTAGTCATTGTCCGAGGTGGGCTTCACACAATTTAACAACCGGTTCGCCTAGTGCAGAACCGAAAATATGAGCGTACGTGGCTTCAAACACACGACGATTTCATGCGCACGGCTTCCAGCACACCTTCTCAGGCAGCCACAGGGAGTAGAACGGGTGAGGCGCGGACATCAGCTGGGCTGCATGGGCGGGGTGAGTGAGCCAGAGAGTGAGATATATAGGACGGGATAGCGCTGGGGCAGGTGGGCAGTCCAAGCCCGTGGTCAGAACTACCGGTTCGCCCGAACCGGTCTGAACTGGCAGCAGCTCACCTCTGGTCATTGCCAACTATAGTACTTATCTCCGTTTCATTGAGCCAATGCTGTTTGAAGACATTGCCAGCATGTGGCCAGCATGACATCATGGAGCACTGTTACCTTCCCACCAAAGTGGTACCTATTTATCTACTCACATTTGCATGCTTTCGAACTGCTAATTGGGCAGGAGCTGGAGCGAAGACAGGAACTCACCCCGTCGAGTAGTGCTCAGGTTTTGAACCAGGGCGGCTGGCTTACCAGCTGACAAACCCAGTGTCTTAACTGCTGAGCCACTGTGCCACCCCAATAATAGAAGATGCAGATATAATATCCAGATGTCACAAATACTGCCATGTTTTGCTGCTAAAAACATGAGTTCTGTATGGAAAATTATATTCAAGCCTTACATTCAGTAGGGTTTTTTCCTCTTCTATTCTTCCACCTTCCCACCAGAAAAATTGAATGATAATAAAGACCTGCTCCCCCCACCCATATGGCACAAATTATTGGCTATTCTACAAATGGATCCTTTCAGTTCTTTATGTCTATATTATTAATATATATTAATATTATTGCTTATTTAGAAGAAATGTCCAGCAAGATCAAGAAAACATCAGGATTTCTCCTCACCCATTTTGCTAGATGTTGAAATGACGGACTTTCAAGGAGATAAAGTAGTGACTTGCAAGTAGCCCAACATTTTTTTAATAGGTTTCCCCCTTAAACCATTGATTGTTAACCTTCCTTAAATCAAATCTCTTTCTGTTGTTGACATACCTGTCGCCTGCTGATAACAATGGGGCTATGCAAACTGATGTTATCCTAGCCGAGGAGAATAATGTCAGAGCTTGCATTGTGAAGATGTCATTGTACCATTTGCTTTGTTGAGGACAGTGCAAAACAATAATAGAAAGACCAACAGACTTATTGCAAAATGCCATCTTCCCCAGCAAAATCACATCTCTGTCATACATATAACAAAAAAGAAAAAGGACAGAGATTTTCAGAGAAAGAGATAGAGGAGAAGGAGAAAGAGAAGGAGGAGGAGAAAGAGAAGGAGAAGGAGAAAGGAGGAGGAGGGGGGAGAGACGAAGAGCAGGAGGAGATGAGATGGAGGAAGAGAAGGAGAAGGAGGAGGAGGAGGAGGAGAAGGGGAAGGGGAAGGAGAAAGGAGAAGAAGGAGAAGAAGGAGAAAGAAGGAGGAGGGGAGAGAGAAGAAGATGATGAATAGATGGAAGAGGAGGAGGAGAAGGAGAAGGAGAAGGAGAAGGAGAAGGAGAAGGAGAAGGAGAAGGAGAAGAAGAAGGGGAAGGGGAAGGAGAAGGAGAAGGAGAAGGAGAAGGAGAAGGAGAAGGAGAAGGAGAAGGAGAAGGAGAAGGAGAAGGAGAAGGTGAAAGAGAAGGAGGAGAAGAGGAGGAGGGTTTGACTTGGAGTCAATCACCAGGAGATGGTGAGGTCTAGTCCTGCCTTAGCGATGAAAGTGATAGATAGATAGATAGATAGATAGATAGATAGATAGATAGATAGATAGATAGATAGATAGATAGATAGATAGATAGATAGATAGATAGATAGACAGACAGACAGACAGACAGACAGACAGACAGACAGACAGA
>QLTV01002656.1:25299-38960 GCA_003457575.1 Thermophis baileyi
GTTCTACATTTAACATCCTTGTGATGATGATGATGATGATGATGATGATGATGATGATGATGATGATGATGATGATGATGATGATGATAGAGAGACAGAGAGACAGAGAGACAGACAGACCGACCAAGGGACCGCATTACAAACTTATGTACAACATGCTTTCAATATGCAGATTCTTCTACTGTATATTCATGTAGAACACTCTGTATCTTTGGGCAAATATTTTAAATGTGGAACATTTATGTGCTCCAGGGATGCTAAATGGCCTCATCATTTGAAATGGTTGGCTATTCTGAACAAAGATTAGAGAATAATTCTCCCAGAGAGAATTTTAACACGTGCCCAAAGGAAGGAAGTCTTCAGCTTAGGGATGTGTTTGATATCATGCAACTATCTCAGGCCAAGCAGCAGAGATCTCAGGATGCTTTTAAATGAAGCCCGGCCATTCCTGTAGTCCAGGGATACATAATGTTTTCTGGGTCAAGGGTCAACTTTGCTATTGTAGGGGTCCTGCAGAGCAAATCCCCCCCAAATGGTAGGCAAAGTGAGAAGCGGGGAATAATTTCATTGACTTAAACTCAAATTAAGCTGATATGATGAGTTCTCCAGCCATGTAATGAATTAGTTTGGCCTTGTGTGACACTCAGAATTGCAAATCGATAAGTTTTGTGGGGTTTCTGGGGGGTTCCCTCTGAACTTTTAGAGACCTCACCCATTGGAGCTGAACATTTCTAGTATCTCCTCGTCTTCAACCCTACCATCTTTTGTCCCAAATTTCTACTAGGAAGGGATAAATATACCAACAGAAGAAAATTTGATTAGAAAAGTTTTGGAGTGTGCAGAAATGGACAAACTTACAAAGGAAATACAAGAAAAGGAGGAAACAGAATATTAAAAAGTATGGGAGAAATGGTATGAATGGTTAGAGAAGAGGGATAAAGGGTAAGGGGAAAGTAAAGGAGGAAGACATAGGAGTTGAAAGGTAGCAACAAACAAGTGGAAATGGAATGGACAGAATGTATGATTGAAATTGAGTACATTGTTATTTCTATGTACTGTATATAAATTAATATTAGAATCATATGTGTAAATGGTAAAGTGAAGTAAGAGAGAAAACAATTGATGTGTAGAAATTTACTGATACAAAAATGTTGAAAAGAAGAAAATTGTAAACATTTCTTTTTTGTTTAAAAAAAACCTGTTTAATAAAAAATATTTAAAAAAAATGATAAAATTCCACCCATCGTTCTCAAGGTCCATCAGTTTTGTGAAAGTTTTGAGTCTACTTTTTCTCAAGGGAAAAATGAAAATTGAATAGTGGGGTGAGTTTACTGCATAGTAGGCAAGACAATTAATTATTTTTAGGCTTTTCAGAAAAGATGTGGCATTTCCCCCCCCCCCCCCCCCCCCCCCGCCAAAGAGTAGAGACACTTTATACAATGTTTCTATTATACTTCCTGGGATCATTGTGCAGTGACACATTTTCAGATGAATGCTTGAAGTGTTTTTTTGAAAGAAAGAGTCCTTCTATAAATGTAGAAGAACTTCATTGTAGACTATCAAAGACCAGAAAAGTTGATACAAAGAGT
This sequence comes from Thermophis baileyi, assembly GCA_003457575.1. NCBI lineage: Eukaryota > Metazoa > Chordata > Lepidosauria > Squamata > Dipsadidae > Thermophis > Thermophis baileyi. Next base: position 26,889 of record QLTV01002656.1, read on the forward strand.
TGGGCTTCAGAGTCTAGTCTTAACTTTATGGTTCTATTGCTTTTCTTTTTTTCTTTTTCTTAACTTTGCGGGTTCCATTGCTTTTCTTAGTTTCTTTTTTTAAAACAAATATTCTTAAAATTTTTACAAAGGAGATAGAAACAAACACAAAAGAGTGAAAAAAGCAGAGGGAGGGAGGGACGGAGGAAGAAAGGTAGATGAGAGGAAGGAAGGAAGATGAGAGGAAGGAAGGGAGATGAGAGGAAGGAAGGAAGGAAGGAAGGAAGGAAGGAAGGAAGGAAGGAAGGAAGGAAGGAAGGAAGGAAGGAAGGAAGGAAAGAAGGAAGTTAGGAAGGGAGGGAGGGAGAAAGGAAGATAGGGAGGAAGGAAGGAAGGAAGATGAAAGAAAGGATGGAAGGAAGGGAGAGAGGGAGGGAGGGAAGAAGGAATAAAAAGTAAGTAAGGAAGTAAGGATAAAAAGTGCAGAGAAAATGAAAATTACAAAAAATAAACTTCTGATATCTTCTGAGCAAATATATTTATAATATTAGTGTCAGGCTCCAAGTTACTTATGAAAAAGCTCATTTTTTTTTCTATTATCCTTTTTTTTGTGTGTAATTATCAAATATACAAATCATGAGTGCATTTTTTTCTTTCATGCAAAAAGTCTATAAGGGATTTTCAGTTAACCACGAATGTAGGTGTTACAAAAAAAAACATTTAGTGATCGTTCTAAGTTACAACGGCACTTCAAAAAGGGACCTATGACCATTTTTCACACTCACAATCTTTGCAGCATTCCCATGGTCATGTGATCAAAATTCGGGCGCTTGGCAACTGACATGTATTCATGATAGTTGCAATATCCTGGGGTCACATGATCTGGTTTTGCGACCTTCAGACAAGCAATGGGGAAGCCAGATTCACTTAACAACTGGGTTACCAACTTAACAACTCCAGTGATTAATGACCGTGGCAAGAAAGGTCGCAAAAAGGGGAAAAATTCATTTAACAACTGTCTCACTTAAATTTGGGCTCAGTTCAGAGGTCGTATTCAGCCGGTTCAGACCGGTTCGGGTGAACCGGTAGTAGCGACCTGCGGGTGGCTGCCCACCCACCCTGACGCTATGCCATCCTATTTAGGCACGTTTTGAAGCCATGTGCATGTATGCAAGCTGCACACACGAGCAAAGCACATGCGTGGAAGGCCACACGCATGCACAGAAGGCACACACGTGACCGAAGCGAGCGAGCATGCACGCACACTCACATTTGCGAACCAGTAGGGTGAGTAAGTGAATACCACCCCTGGCTCAGTTGTGGTCGTATGTCCAGTTCTACCTGTATGCTTTGATAGGTCTTTCTGCCCTGGTCATCTTTTTTTTTCTTTTTTGAACTTCCAACTTTTCCCCCCCTCTTGAACCTGTTGTGTTGCCAGCTGTGAGCTGAGAACGTTCCAGAAGTGACAAACCAGGCTAAAATAATGTATGAGAATGGGGAATGTGTTCCCATTATGCACAGATCTCTTTCTCATGTTAAAATATGACCTGCACCCCTGCTTCAAGTTGTCATGGGCCAGAGACATAAATAAGCTTGTAATATCTACTTTGGTGCTATAAATCTCTTTTTTTTTCCCTACTTATCTCCAGAAATATACATAAGTCCATTGTGTCCTGCAATTCTTTATGTGTCTCTGAAGTCCTATGGTATTCCCTGCCCTGCCTAAATGCGCAAAGAACATTTACGGAAAAGGAAGCCGAGCATAGGGATAGTTCTTGACTTACGACCACAATTGAGACCCAAATTTATGTTGCTAAGCAAGACAGTTGTTAAATGATTATTTGGATCTTTCTTGCCACAATTGTTAAGTGAATCTGGCTTTCTCATGGACTTTGCTTGTCAGAAGGTTGCAAAAGGGGATCACATGACCCCGGGAGACTGCAACCGTCATAAATATGAGTCGGTTGCCAAGTGTCTGAATTTTGATCACGTGGACCATGGGGATGCTGCAATGGTCTTCAGTGTGAAAAACGGTCCTAATCTTTTTTCAGTGATCTTGTGACTTCAAACGGTCACTAAATGAACACAGCAGTAAGTATGGAATACTGCAAGCAGTTTTGGTCACCATACTATAAAAAAGATGTTGAGACTTTGGAAAAAATGCAGAGAAGAGCAACTAAGATGATCAAAGGCCTGGAGGCTAAAACATAGGAAGAACAGCTGCAGGATTTGGGTTTGGCTAATCTAAAGAAAAGAAGAATTAGGGGGGACATGATAGTAGTATTCCAGTATTTGAGGGGCTGCCACAAAGAAGAGGGGGTCGAATTATTCTCCAAAGCACCAGAAGGCAGGACAAGAAACAATGGATGGAAACTAATGAAGGAGAGAAGCAACCTGGAACGAAGGAGAAACTTCCTAACAGTGAGGACAATTAACCAATGGAACAGCTTGCCTCCAGAAATATCACTGGATGTTTTTAAGAAGAGTCTAAACGGTCACTTATCTGAAATAGTATAGGTTCTCCTGCTTGAGCAGGGGGCTGGACTAGAAGACCTCCAAGGTCCCTTCCAGGTCATTCATTCTAAAGTAGAAAACTAGTTGTATTCAAGAGCCTGAAAAGTACTTTAATAAGCAGAAAAGTACTTTAATAAACAAAAGTACATAATAAACAAATGCTTTTGATTTTGGGGGGAAAAAACCCTGCAGTCTGTATGGCAAGAGTTGGTTCATTCCCATGACTCTCTGCCTACCCAAGATTTTCATTATGACTGAAGAAGTTACTTGGATGAGTAACCAAATGTCTCAGTTTTAATAAACTTGAACAGAAGAACAAAGTTGGAAGGGACCTTGGAGGTCTTCTAGTCCAACACTCAGGCAGGAAACCTTATATCATTTCAGACAAAACTTTGCTCCAGCTGCCATGATTTAACCTTCTTAAAATACTTTTGGCTGGATGATTGAGTCTTCATTTACACGATACTTCAATTAAAACCCTGCTGCTTTGGAAAGAAACTATAAATTAACAATGGCAACCACTTATAAAGAAAATGTATATAAACTGTTTTATAGATGGCATTTGCCACCTGCTTTGTTGTTAGTTGCAAAGTCATGTCTGACCCATTGCGACCCCATGGACAACGTTCCTCCAGGCCTTCCTGTCCTCTACCATCCCCCGGAGTCCATTTAAGCTCACGCCGACTGCTTCAGTGACTCCATCCAGCCACCTCATTCTCTGTCGTCCCCTTCTTCTTTTGCCCTGCTGAAATGTTTAAAAATATGTCTAGCAGATGTTGGAAATGTAACCAAAAGACGGGCACATTTTATCATATGTGGTGGACTTGTGTCAAAGCAAAAAAGTTTTGGGCAAAGATACACAGGTGGCTAGAAAAGATGATCGGGAAACATGTAGATTTTAAACCTGAACTGGTTTTATTAGGTATAATATCAGTAAAAATTGATAAGAAAAGTATGTATTTAATATTACATGTCTTAACAGCAGCGAGGATTATATTCGCACAATACTGGAAAAATGAAGATATACCGCGAGATGAAGAGATAGTCAGGAAGATATTAGCTTGTGCAGAAATGGACAGATTTGACATTGAAAATTAAACAGAAAGAAGACGTAGAATATTATCAAACATGGAATTTATTTTACCAATGGTTGGAAAAAAGGGATGGACATTAAGAATGTAAATTTGTATTGTTAAGCAAATTAAACACCCAGAGAACACGGTGTTTATTAAGCACTAAGAAATGTATTTAATATAAAAGCAATTTAAAAAATAAAAAAATAAATAAAAAAATAAACAACCTGCTGGTTTGGTTGGTTGGGGTAGGGTCTGCCATGCTAAATTGCTTTTTTTCCCTCAACATTCCTCTGCCATATCTTGGTTGCCATTGTATCACCTTGCTCTCTGTCTTAATTTCTCACCCAAGGTAGTACAAAACTAATTCATTAGGAGAGTGTAAATGGAGGGGGAAAAAATGTGATGAGTTTTCCTAACACAGTATGCGATGGGGAGAGATTGTGATGGGCGATTACATGGAGATATTTGAATAGCTGGCCATTAACTGGAGGTTTCCCCATCACTCTGCTGGTAATTATATCGTCTCCGTTTCCCCAATGGGACGATACAATGTTCCCAAGGCAGGAGATTTAGGAGAAGGAGAAAAAAACAAAACAAAAACCCCAGCATCTAGGTGATTTGAGGATGACACGAAGTGTGGCTTTGACTCGCCCAACTTTACAACCTGCAAAATGCACACCTCTGCAATATGGTAAATGGCTCTTTAGTTTTGGGGAACCAGATAGAGGGCAAATAAATGTTTCTTGCGAATGGAGTTGGCAGAGGAATATCATTCTCCCGGCGTAATTATCCCTCATGTTAAGTGGGCCCGGAGTTTCGCTGAGTACATTTTTGTGAGCTATTATGTAAATGACTTTCAAAACTCACCATGGGGTAATAATGAAGGCTGCAGAAAAGATCTCGTGGAGAGATAAAGCTCTTCCCCGCCTCCTCCTCCTCCTCCTCCTCCTTCTTTCTCTCTCTTCCCACGTGGCCTTTAAAAGAGAGGAGAAAGAGAAGGAAAATAATTGCTTTAGATTTCTGCTAATTAATCCATCATTTTGCTGATACGTTTCAGCTTGGCAATCAAGCGAGGAAACACAAACAAGGGAAGATGAGGCAGGCCAGAAAGTGGGACACCCCTAAAACAATCCTCATCATTTCCACAAAGTTCTCCAGGCCCATCCCACCTCCCCCACTAACCTTTTTAAAGCCAAGCATTAAAATCTCACCGACGTAATCAACCCCTTATCATTCTTTTGGGCATTTTCATTGCGGTTCTATTTTCTTGTTTAAGAGAAGTTGGCTGTGCAGCCCATCACCACTTTAGATTCATTACTTTTCATGGAAAAACTCAATTTTCATTATTCCCTCCCTTCCCCCCTCCCCCCCCCAAAAAAGAACACTGCATGCAGCTAGATGGCATCTTTGCGTATCTGGAGGCCTCGAAGCCAAAGGGGAAAATATTAAGATCAAAAAATTCGGTTAATAAACAAAGATGTGGAGACTCTGGAAAGAGTGCAGAGAAAGAGTAACCAAGATGATTGGAGGGCTGGAGGCTAAAACATATGAAGAAGAGTTGCAGAAATTGGCTATGGCTAGTCCAGTGAAAAGAAGGACTAGGGGTGACATGATAGCAGTCTTCCAATATTTGAGGGGCTGCTACAAAGAAGAGGGAGTCAAGATATTCTCCAAAGCACCAGAAGGCAGGACAAGAAACAATAGATGGAAACTAATCAAGGAGAAATCCAATTTAGAACTAAGGAGGAATTTCCTGACAGTAAGAACAATCAAGCAATGGAACAACTTGCCTCCAGAAGTTGTGAGTGCTCCAATACTGGAGGCTTTTAAGAAGGGACTGGACAACTTTTTGTCTAAAATGGTATAGGGTCTGCTGCTTGAAAACGGGGTTGGACTAGAAGAACTCCAAGGTCCCTTCCAACTCTATTATTCTGTATAAGAGTTGAGTTCTGGAAAGTTTAACTCTACGAAGTCCCAAAGATGCTTTTTCAAGAGGCAACTGGACTTCCTTTGTTTTTCTTTGGAGATGTTTTGCTTCTCATCTTGAACTGAAGAAGCTTCTTGGATGAGAAGTGAAACATCTTCAAGGAAAAACCAAGAAAGTCATGTTGCCTCTTGTAAAAGCACTTTTGGGACAACTATGACCTGGATGATTGAGAATCTCCATAGACAACTCTGTAAAGTGTTGCTTGTAGACGTAAAGGAGGCCATCAAGGGGTTGGTTTGATTGTTGTCACCATGGGGCTGGGGGTTGATTTGTTTAACTTTATATGAACTAGAGTCTATTGTAGTGGAGTGGGCAATAAGCACTAAAATTCCACCTTTGATGAATCACGGTGGCACAGTGGTTAAAATGCAATACTGCAGGCTACTTCTGCTGCCTGCCTGCTGCCTGCAACTTGGCAGTTCAAACCTCACCAGTCTCAAGGTTGACTCAGCCTTCCATCCTTCCAAGGTTGGTAAAATGAGGACCCAAATTGTTGGGGGCAATATGCTGACTCTGTAAACCGCTTAGAGGGGGCTGTAAAGCACTGTAAAGTGATATATAAGTCTAAGTGCTATTGCTGTTTTGCTTTGTTGCTATTTATAGCTTTGTTGCTATTTAAATACAAATGCAGAAACACACACCCGGCTGACTTTGGTTGACTTTGTAGAGCAGACAAAGGTTGCAACTAGTGAACTCTTTGATGAGATACTCTTATGAAATTCTCAGGTAATGGGCTGGATTGGGGAGAGCATCGTGGTGGCCTAGTGGTGAAGACACTCATCTCCCACTCAGAAGGTTGAGATTTCAATCCTAGGCAGCAGCAGATGTTTCTCTTCTAGGGCGCACAGAAAAAAATATCTGCTGAAAACCCTGCATAGGAGTCAGGAAGGGCATCTGGCCAGTAAACGCTCAACTCCATCCAGTCGCTCTGACTCTATCCCGAATTAAGGGATTACAGCAGTGGTGGTATTCAGCCAGTTCTATCCGGATCACACGAACCGGTAGCAGCGACTGCAGGAGGCTCCACCCACCCACCCGGACATAACGCACAAGCACTGCACATGCGCAGAAGGCCGTGTGTATGCGCAGACGAGGTGCGTGCGTGCAAGCGGTGAACGTGAGCGCGCACTCACATTTGCGAACTGGCAGGGAAGGTAAGTGAATCCCACCTCTGGATTACAGGATCATAAAAAAGAGAGTAGGCTGGATTGGGAAGTCAAAGAACAACAACAGCAACAACCTCCCCCCCCCCCAAAATAAGAAGATTACACTTCTGCATTTTTACCAAGAAAACTACATGAATGTGTCTGTGGAATCAGCAGCATTGAGGGGTGTTCAGAAATGATGCCTGCCATTGAAAATGATACACAAAAATGAAGTGTAAAAGAATAAACATACAAGATGTGCATATTAGGAGAAACGCATGCAAAAATGTGAAGAAATGGTTATGCCAAGTTTTTTAAAAAATCTCACAAAAAATCGAATGAAATTGAAACTGACACGCCAAAACAACTAGACACAAAGACAGTTTTTTTCCCCCTCCATGCCATCACTCTGCTAAACACCTAATTCCCACAGCACTGTCTTATACCTAAGGATATCTAACCATGTAGTAGGACTGTATTACTATTATCCTTCTCATCTTTCCTGTTATCTTCTCTTATTAGTATCTTATGACTATCACTTTGTTGGTTGTATCTTATGATTTATGATTTATCACACTGTTGCTTGTATGTACTGTACACTGAGAGCTTATGCACCAGAGACAAATTCCTTGTCTCTTGGCAAACACTTGGCCAATAAAGAAGAAAGAAGAATGAATGTAGAATGTAAAGAACAAATTGCACTACATCTACATGGAGAGAAGTAAGCAGTGGGGCACCACAAGATTCCCTCTTAGGCCCAGTACTCTTCAATATCTTCATAAATGACTTAGATAAGGGAATAGAAGGGGAATTTACCAAATTTGCAGATGATACTAAGCTGGCAGGAATAGCCAACACCCTAGATGATAGGCTCAAGATCCAGATGGATCTTGACAAACTTGAACACTGGGCCCTATCAAACAAAATGAAATTCAATGTAGAGAAAAGTAAAGTCTTACACTTAGGCAAGAAAAACCCAAAGTACACATATAGACTGGGTGAAACCAGGCTTAATAGCAGTAACCATGAGAGGGATCTTGGAGTCTTAGTGGACAACCAATTAAATATGAGCCAACAGTGTGTGGTGGCAGCCAAAAAAGCCAATGCAATGCTAAGTTGCATTAACATAGGGATACAATCAAGATCAAGTGAGGTACTAATACCACTCTATGAAGCTTCAGTAAGACCACACCTAGAATACTGAATCCAGTTTTAGTCACCACACTATAAAAAGATGTTGAGATGTTGAGTGCAGAGAAGAGCAACCAAGATGATTAGGGAACTGGAGGCTAAAACATATGAAGAATGGTTGCAGGAACTGGGCATGGCTAGTCTAGTGAAGAGAAGGACCAGGGAATGACATGATAGCAGTGTTCCAATATTTGAGGGGCTGCCACAGAGAGGAGGAGATCAAGCTATTTTCCAAAGCACCTGAAGGCCAGACAAGGAATAATGGATGGAAACTGATCAAGGAGAGATTCAACCTGGAAATAAGGAGAAATTTCCTGACAGTGAGAACTATCAACCATTGGAACAGAAGTTGCCTTCGGAAGTTATGGGAGCTTCATCACTGGAGGCTTTCAAGAAGAGATTGGACTGCCATTTATCAGAAATGGTGTAGGGTCTCCTGCTTGGGTGGGGGGGTTGGAGTAGATGACTACAAGGTCCCTTCCAACTCTGTTAATCTGTATCTGAAGTTAGAAAGTTTATGCTTTTATCGTTATACTCCTGACCCATATAAGTATAAAACATTGACTAAAACAAACAAACAAACAATTGTTGATCTTTCTTTCCTAAAGGCAAAGTTCTATGTTCAATGTCTGTCTTGGATTCAACTTGAGTTACTTTAGGTTAAATGTTATCTAACAAGTTTCCACCAGTTATTTAAGATTCCTTCTTGGATGACATCTTCCAGAAATGTTGACATCAAAGATCAAAGATTTGGATGGTCATCAAAACACCTTTCTGTGATCATCATAGACTTTATAAATGATGATAATTAAACATTTCACAAAGCACCAATTTGAACTGAATGTCCAAATTTCTTCCTGGGGAATTGCTTTAAAAGAATGAATCAATAGATCAATAAAATACTTTATTGGCCAAGTGTGATTGGACACACAAGAAATTTTGTCTCTGGTGCATAAGCTCTCAGTGTACATACAAGCAACAAGTGATCTATCGTGATCATAAATCATAAAATACGATCATCATAAATCATAAGATACAAACTCTGTGATAGTCATAGGAGACTAAATGAGCAAACAACATAAAACATAATAGGACACTAAATAAAGGCAATGAACGTAAATAGTGAGATACAAAGAACAAAGTTATAGTCATAAGAAGCTAAGCTCCAAAAATTTTCAATGAACACAAATTTCTCATCTTCAACAGGATATAAGCAAAATTTGTTGCACTCTAGGTTAACTCATTTAAAGGTATAATATGCTGTGTGAAAGGATTTTTTTGTTCTCTCTGCCTCTCCCTCTCCCTCTTTCTCTCCTAATCCCTGATGACTCATCAGCGTGAAAAATTGCTACCTGAAAACTAGGACAGTGTCAAATGTGCAACAGTAGCCTCGGAGACAAGGAAGGTCACTATTTCTGCACACTCGGCAGCAATGGAGAAAGCATGATAACCATGCTGCTGATTATTTCAACCTCTGGTCCTCCATCAAGTATATTAATTAATACAAACACCAGGGATTTAAAGGTATAAAGAAGTTGAACTCAAGAGATCTTTCAAGAGTGCCTTGAAAACACCAGCCGAGCTCAGTAATGGGCTGGCCAGAAGAAAGAGGTCAATTGCAAGTGTGTAATGTTTGTGGTGCTCACACTTCGGAAAGCTGTGGACTCTGCGCAGTGAGGTGGCGCAGTGGTTAGAGTGCAGCACTGCAGGCTACTTCAGCTGACTGCTAGCTGCAGTTCAGCAGTTCAAATCTCACCGACTCAAGGTTGACTCAGCCTTCCATCCTTCAGAGGTGGGTAAAATGAGGACCCAGATTGTTGGGGGCAATATGCTAACTCTGTGAACCGCTTAGAGAGGGCTGTAAAGCACTGTGAAGCGGTATATAAGTCTAAGTGCTATTGCTATTGCTATTGCTATTGCTGTGGAACAAATTTGGGGGTCTTGAATCAGATTGCAATGTTTAGGACTCTATTGCAGTTCTGAAATGTACTTGGATCCCATTAGGAAATTCACACATTTTATGTTACTTCTTGCAGCTTCTAAACTTTAGAATCTAAAGGACTCCAGGAACCATTTAGTTGGTTTCTAAAGAACTTCTAAAGAAGGTCATCTAAAGAAGTCCTGACAATGAAGTTTCATAATAATAGTAGTGTTGGAAGAAATCTCCTTGGTTCCTCAGCTGGGACTATCAGAGTTTGTTGCAGAAAATTAAATCCAGAAAGCACACACAGGCAGACTGATGCAGCAGGATTCATTTAAATAAGAAACTTCTTTATATACAAGAATATATATACAATACCAATGTAGATTCTTCTTCAAGCAGTTACAAGCAAACACACAGGCAGGAGAGAACAGTTAGTTTCATTTCAGAGTTCAGAGTGGACTGAGCCACGCCCAGCCTTCTAGCTTCAGTTTCGATTCTCTGCACAGACTCAGATGTGTTTAGCTCTCATTGGCTGACTTAGTTGCTATGCCTATTCATTGGATGACCTTGTTACCATTGGCTCTCCCAGTTCATGAATAATCTGACAGGGACACAGTCACAGACGCTGAGAAGAAATAGACCCAGAAGCAAGCTGCCAGAAAGTGGAATCCTTTAATTCAGGAAGGCAAGGAGAAGTAGTGACACAGCTCAAGCATTCCTGGCTAGCAAGCAGGTTGGGAGTGTGACTCTGAGCCTTTTATGCTTAATTCTCCTTTGAAGCTTCTGCAGCTTGATGGGTTTTGATGTGTTTCTGATTGCCCTGGGTTTTCCTGTTTTACTGGGTTAATTTTTGTCCCAGGTCTTTTGTTTTTTCCTGTCCTAGGGGTTAATCCTGTCAGGGAGGCAGGAAAAGGGAGTTCTGGTGTGCCTTAGTGAGTTATCTTTAGTCTGATTCCACTTATCTTTATTGCTCTACTTAAGTGTTCCTTTCAGCTGGTGCTTTTGCCTGGGGTTTGAATTTTTTAAAGGGGAAGGGCTGTTTTAAGCCTTTTGGCACTGTTTTAGTGGTTCCTGGCACTGTCCTTTTGGGGTGTACTTCCCTCAGTAGTATGTTGAGAATTTTGCTTCTGAGTTTAATGGACAAAGAAAACTTTGTTGTTCTACATGTTGACAGTGGCAAGAATACTTTGTGCACGAAAAATGGAAAGATACAATATATATTATTTCCCACAATGAAAGAATGGTTGGAGACAGAACGAATGAAGATGGCCAAATTAACTGCTTTAATTAAAGAGAAAACTGCATCTAACGTTGTTTCTATTTGGAAACCGCTTCTGGATTTTGTGTTTGAGATAGAAAAAAAATATGAGACTTTGATTTGGGGATTTACTGATTAGACAAGGGTTGTTTTTTTTCTGTATGTGTTATAAAAATGACTAGCAAATACTGAGTATGCAAAATAAAAAGTTGAGGCTGTAATGTTGTGATGTTCCTTCTATTGCACTGAAAAGAATGGAAAGTTGTAGACAGAATCTTGCCAGACTAAAGCAACTATCTGCATAACTATAGATGTACTCTCATGATGCAGTAGTTATGGGGTCTTTCCCCGCCCCCTTTAACCCACACATCTCTCTTTCCCCTTTCCCCCTTTCACAGTATTTTCAGTTTCATTTCTATTTTAGGCTCCAGTAAGCTCAATACAATTAGATGACATATTAAAAAAAATGGTGATATATTGAAATACTTATTTCTAAATTCCCAAGCTTCTTTTAAATAAATATTTCAGAGCTGCCTTAACCAAAAATGTGGCATTTTCAACTGATTCACAAGCTGTTAGATATAGTTCAAGTATTTTCCTACGATCCAAAAAAAGATCTCTTTGGCGAAAAAATAAAACTGGCTGCATTGCTAACTTTAAAAGCCGCTACAAAAATCTATGCCACCAAATAAGGACTGAATGCACCAATTATCACATTAATCAAGAAGAAAACCTTCTACGCATGAAATCCACCCGCGCCTTCTATAACTTTGTAAATAACCAACTCAAAGACTCGAGATCCATCCCACCCCTTAAAGGACCTAATGGTAAAGACTATAACGATGAAACCATTAAAGCCAACCTCTTTAACACATTCTTCGGCTCAGTCTTTGTAAACAGCAATGGCTCATGCCCAATATTTCCTAGTCGTACCACAAATAATTACAACGATCTAACACAAATTGATTTTACAGAAGATAACGTTGCAAAGGCATTAC
>QLTV01002656.1:39625-50895 GCA_003457575.1 Thermophis baileyi
CTCATCTGTCTTTAACCCGCACTTCATATCGTACATTAATACAATTGAATGTGTACAAAAATATTTCACGAGAAGAGTCCTACACTCCTCCACTCGCACAGACTGCCTGCAGCAAGAAAAACAAAATACAAAATAAAAATTAATACAATTGAGAGAGTCCAAAAATATTTCACGAGAAGAGTCCTCCACTCCTCCACTCGCAACAGAATACCTCAGTCCACAAGACTTGAAATTTTGGGCCTAGACAACTTAGAACTACGTCGCCTTACAACCGATCTAAATGTAGTTAATAAAATTATCTGCCACAATGTCCTACCTGTCAATGACTACTTCAGCTTCAACCACAACAATACACGAGCACAAAATAGATACAAACTTAATGTAAAACGCTCCAAACTCGACTGCATAAAATACGACTTCAGCAACAGAGTGATCAATGCCTGGAATTCGCTACCTGACTCTGTGGTTTCTTCCCCAAACCCAAAAAACTTTAACCTTAGACTGTCTACTGTCGACCTCACCCTGTTCCTAAGAGGTCTGTAAGGGGCGTGCATAAGCGCACCAGCGTGCCTACCGTCCCTGTCCTACTGTCCTATTGTCCTCATCTATCTGTATTCACCTTGATTATGTTTATGTTTATACCTATACCTGCTATCTTGTACATGTTTGACAAACAAACAAATAAATAAATAAATAAATAAATAAATAGATTGAGCTGTAAATTAAGGATGAATCCAATTTTTTTTTTTACCTCACATTGTAAGCCTTCTCAATTCTTCTGTGCTGGTGCTGGCACATAAGTGAATTGCCATACTCCACCTTCCTGTCAGAATGGCGTGAAGATAGCACTGGGCAAATTCCAACTTTATTCATGACTGGGAGAGCCAATGGTAACAAGGTCAGCCAATGAATAGGTATAGCAACTAAGTCAGCCAATGAGAGCTAAACACATCTGAGTCTGTGCAGAGAATCAAAACGGAAACTGAAGCTAGAAGGCTGGGCGTGGTTCCAGCCCACTCTGTGTTTTGTCTGCTCTGAACTTTGAACTGAAAGCTTGTCTGCTGCTGGAAATGAAACTGCTTGTAACTGTTGCTACATTGAAGGAATAATCTACTTGTGGTATTGTATATATATTACTATGTTTATAAAGAAGTTAATGAATCCAGCTGAATCAGTTATCTGTGTGTGCTTCTGGTTTTGATTTATGCAACGAACTCTGATAGTCTGTGTTTCTCTAATCAGAAATATGAAAATAAAGCAATCTCTAGATAAAGCATGCCAGTAAAAGGTTACATATATTGTTTTTGCAGAAGAACTTACTTTGGTGAAAATTGTTTATTTTGGTTTTTTTAAAAAATCTGAACTAGAGAAATGTATGTTCTAAAAAACAATTAACATTATTTTTCATTGAGCAATTCACATTAACAAGTACATAACATGGGAAAGATACAGATGTATGCTTAGCCACTGTGAGTCCTGAAGAACAAGAATGAGAAGTGGAGTTACAGTACTTAACCATAGTTTATTTGATTGTTCTTTACCTATAGACAGAATCTTGCCTAATGCAACTACTGCACTGATGAAGTTACCGAGTTTGGGTAATGAAACATCTGCAAGAAAACAACGAAGCTCAGAGAGCACCAAGGACCCCACAACTACTTGTATCATGAGAATACATCTATAGTTACATAGATAGTTGCTTCAGTCTGGCAAGATTCTGTGTATACATGAAGAAAAATAATGGAATGCTTCAACATGTTGTTTTTGGATCTGACATCATTTTTTCCAGACTCAAGAAACTATTTGCATAACTACAGATATACTCTGGGATAAGCTAGGGAGGAGCCATTTTAATCCTCTTTCTGCTGACCAAACTTTTGCTTTTACAAGCTCTTCCACCTCTTCACCCTCTGGGAGGCAGCCTCTCCCTCTGGGAATCCAGACTACATTCCACCACAGTCACCCATTATTTGTTTAAAAAGAGGTTTAGTCAAACTTGTTTGATCATTTGCAGGCAGAAACATCTCCTTGGTAGACTTTCTGTTAACTGCATCCACCACATGTTCTCAAAATTCCAGGTCTGGCAATACTTCAAAAGGTAGCCCACTCATTGCATATTTTGAAAAGGAACTACAAAATATTCCTTCAGATTCCTGGCCCTTTGCCTTTCCTCCCTTATTATTCCTGCACCATCCTATTCATCAAAGTATCTTCTTTGCTCCAGGAAGCATAGCAGGTTGGAATGATATGAATTGGAATTAAAGGTGTGGCTGCAATTGTGGCCTCTGAAGAAACATCCAAAAAGCTTCTAAAATCCAGATTTTAGCATTCTGATAGGGTAAGTCGATCATCCCTTCCTTCTTCTTTTCATTTTCCCTGGCTAAAAAGTTTCCTTGACTCACTGTGTCCAGATTTCCCCCCCCAAAAAAATGGAGATTTCTAATGTATTCCAGAAGCTAAACTGGCCCATTATACCTCTTTCTTTCTCTTGGGTAGAAATACCATTTTTATGTGCAGTACAGTTCAGAAACTCCAGGAGATACTTTGAAGAAATCATAGCAATTTTCCGTCACTCATTTTCCCCTCTGGATACCCCGCTGCCAGGAGATGCATTCTCCAAGACCACCTACAGTGAGATCTTTGCTGCAGGCGACACGAAAGCGAGATTAAGCATTCTGCTATGGCACTGGGTTCTTAGGAGGTACCAGCCATGCTGTTTTGGGTAAGAAATGTACAGAAACATTGTCATTGTATTTTCTATCTACCAGCCCAAGAAATATGCAGCACACGCCTCCATCTTCAAGATGGTCTTGTTTTACAAGCCACTTTCAAAGGCTCTAACTTTAGGAGCCATTATTAGTCCTGAAAAAAAACCCAGCTTTTAATTATACCAAAGTCAGGAAGAGGTTTTTGTTACACAATCCATGCACCTCTTTCAAAGATACGTTGTTTGGAACAGAGCATGTAGAAGAGAGAGAGAGAAAGTCAACACAGTCCTTGGCTACATTAACCGAGGGATAGAATCAAGATCATGTGAAGTGTTAATACCACTTTATAATGCTTTGGTAAGACCAAACTTGGAATACTGCATCCAGTTTTGGTCACCACAATATAAAAAAGATGTGGAGACTCTGCAAAGACTGAAGAGAAGAGCAACACAGATGATTAGGGGACTGGAGGCTAAAACATACAAAGAATGGTTGTAGGAATTGGGTATGTCTAGTCTAATGAAAAGAAGGACTAGGGTTGACATGATAGTAGTGTTCCAATAACTCAGGGGCTGCCACAAAGAAGTGGGAGTCAAGCTATTTTTCCAAAGCACCTGAAGGCAGAACAAGAAGCAGTGGGTGGAAATTATAATCAAGGAGAGAACCAACCTAGAAATAAGGAGAAATTTCCTGACAGAACAATTAATCAGTGGGATGGCTTTATTTCAGAAGTGCCCCATCATCTGGAAGTTTTTAAGAAGAGAATGGACAGCCATTTATCTGAAATGGTATAGGATAGCAATAGCAATAGCACTTAGACTTATATACCGCTTTACAGCCCTCTCTAAGCGGTTTACAGAGTCAGCATATTGCCCCCAATAATTTGGGTCCTCAGTTTACCTACCTCGGAAGGATGGAAAGCTGAGTCAACAGATAGATAGATAGATAGATAGATAGATAGATAGATAGATAGATAGATAGATAGATAGAGATATACGAGAGAGAGAGAGAGAGAGAGAGAGAGAGAGAGAGAGAGAGATCTATATTTGAAGAAGAAAGAATTAAATTAAAAAAACCATAAGTCAAAAAAGAAAGGAAAAAGAAAATATAAAGAAAGAAAGGAAATATATAAAGAAGCTACTTCCAACTTTCACCACAAGGTATAAGGAAATTAGTAATTATTCACTCCGGATAGAGGTAAACAGATATCTTTTCATCCATATCTCATCCTTTATCTGTAAGGAAAACCCATAAAACATCAACTTTTCAATCCTGATATCCACAAAAATTTCATAAAGGACCTTGCAAAAAAAAGAAGTTGTCTTATTTTAACCTTGGTCCAGCAAATCAACTTTATATTCCTTCCTTTTACTGTACTTCTGCCTTAATCTTTAATTCAATCAAACATTGTTGTGGTTTTGATTTCCTTTCAATTCTTTACCCCATCACACAAATTTCTTCAAGGTTTTTAAAAGTGTTTTTTGTAGATCCAATAAGAAAACATTGTCCAGGTCATTTCCTTGGTTTATCTAATGCTAGAAGATAAAGCTGCTGTCACTTACTCCAGCTTTATAGTAATAAGAAGATAGTAGGATAAGAAAGTTTAGACAATAAAACAGTGGTTTTGGTGGGAAAAATAAGTACAGTTTTGATGCCTGTGTTCCGCACGTATTAAGAAAAACCCCATCAGACACAACACTCTTGAGAAGTCCATAATGCTGGGAAGGATGGAAGGAAAGATTTTAAAAAGAGATTGATCAGGAAGATAGGTGCACCAATGGAAGATATGAAAGACCAAGTTGGGGATAGATCCTTGAGATAGGTTATCAACCAACCAACCATCCATCCATCCATCCAACCAACCAACCAACCAACCAACCAACCAACCAACCAACCAACCAACCAACCAACCAACTAACTAACTAACTAAGAAAGGAAAGAAGCAACCTAGAATTAAGGAGAAATTTCCTAACAGTGAGAACAATTAACCAATGGAATGACTTGACTCCAGAAGTTGATCTGGAATAAGAAGATCTCCTGCTTAAGCAGGGGGTTGAAGACCTCCAAGGTCCCTTCCAACTCTGTTATTCTGTATACAGAATATATGTTAGCAGAATTGCAGAGTATGTATCTCCAGATCTCCTTTTTTTGCAGAGTCCTGAGAAACTGCTTGGACCATCTTTTTTAAAAAAACAATATGATTATCTGAAATCCTGTGAAAATTGTAGGCTTTCATAGCTTTAGAAACCACCAAGACTTCAAAACTCTTCCTCAGCCCTGGTTTGAGATCTTAGATCTTAAACCTGAACTTTTTTTTTATTACGTATAGTATCAGAAAAATTTGATAAACAAAGTGTATATTTAATATTGCATGTATTAACAGCAACGAGGATTGTATTTGCTCAGCACTGGAAAAATGAAGAAATACCACTAGATGAAGAGATAATTAAGAATATATTGGACTGTGCAGAAATGGACAGATTTACACTGAAGATCAAACAGAAAGAAGATACAGAATACTATCAAACATGGAATTTATTTTATCAATGGCTGGAAAAAAGGGGTAAAGATTAAGAATATAATTTGTATTGTTAAGCAAACAAATAACCCAGACAACACCATGTTCATTGGGCACTAAATAAATGTAATAGTAGAAAATTAATATAACTTATTTTTTAAAAAAGCTCTTCCTCAAGCCCAAGAAGAACCAAAACCATAATCTCATCCTAGTCTATTGACCCAGCCAAGTGCAGATCTTCCCAAATGTTAAGTGGTTAACAAAATATTGTTACCCATTAGAGAAATGACATGAAACCCAAAATATTGCCAGCTCTTTCAGGATGCCTGTATATCCATCGATTGTCCTTGATAGCGGTAGGGAAGAAGACCAGAATAAATTCAGAAGGGAATATTTGCGGCTCAGGATTGAATTTTGGAGTCCTTGGTGCTCTCTGATCTTGCTTGTTTGCCACCAACCCTTGTTCAGTCAAGCTCTTAGAGCACCAAGGACTCCACAGAATAACTTTCTTAACTACAGTATCTCAGTAGCTATTGAGACAAAGATGTAGCACCAATGGGATAAGAAAAGGCTACCATTGATCCAGCAATAGTATGTATTTGTCCACTCACAAGTGATTTATTAGTTTTAGCACAGTGTAGTAGGCTGGGGAGAAAGGATTGATGGCTACCACTGGTATGGTCTATATTTAAGTTAACTGATAAGGACCACTTTGTCCTCTTACCCCATATCTCCCCAGTCCTCAAGTGTTTAGGAGAGTAGTTCAATCCTGGCTGAGGAGGGAAAGAGTTCAAAAGACAAAAGATAAATAGCTTCTACTAAGCCAGCAATACAGGGACTTTGGTTACTACAAGATGTAGTAATAGCTACAGTTAAAATCTCTTTTAATGACAAAAATATTGGAAAAGGCCAAAATGGCTCTATACCAATTAGTCATAAGTTGAGGACTATACATTTGGAATACGGTGTCCAGTTCTGGTGGCCTCACTTTAAAAAGATATTTAATCAATCAGAATAGAGCTGGAAGTGACCTTGGAAATCTTCTAGTCCAACCTTGGAGGTCTTTTAGTCCAACCCCCTTCTCAAGCAGGAGACCCTATAACATTTCAGATAAGTAGCTTTCCAGTCTTTTCTTAAAAACCTACAGTGATGAAGGCCCTACAACTTCTGAAGGCAAGATGTTCCACTGGTTTATTGTCCTCATTGTTAGGAAGTTTCTCCTTAATTCCAGGTTGCTTCTCTCCTTGATGAGTTTCCATCCATTGTTTCTTGTCCTGCCTTCTGGTGCTTTGGAAAATAAGTTGACTCCCCTCTTCCTTGTGGCAGCTCCTCAGATACTGGAATATTGATAAGATATTATCAATATATTATAATATTATAATATAATATTATAATATATTATATTATAATATATTATAATATTATAATTGATAATACACGAGCACACAATAGATACAAACTTAATGTAAACCGCTCCAAACTCGACTGCAGAAAATACGACTTCAGCAACAGAGTGATCAATGCCTGGAATTCACTACCTGACTCTGTGGTTTCTTCCCCAAACCCAAAAAACTTTAACCTTAGACTGTCTACTGTCGACCTCACCCCATTCCTAAGAGGTCTGTAAGGGGCGTGCATAAGCGCACCAGCGTGCCTACCGTCCCTGTCCTACTGTCCTATTGTCTTCATCTATCTGTATTCACTTTGATTATGTTTATGTTTATACCTATACCTGCTATCTTGTACATGTTTGACAAACAAATAAATAAAATTAAATAAATAAATAAATAAATATTGATAAGATTGAGTGGATCCAGAGACGGGCAACAAAAATGATGCAAGTTCTCAGGGACAAAACAGATCAGGAGAGATTGTACAGCCTGGAGGACAGAAGAGAAAAGCGGGGACATGATTGCAATTTTTAAGGATGTGAATAAGGTTCTAGAAGGCCATATTTTCAATATTAAGAAAAAAATATTAAGAAAATAGGGGCATAACCTCAAACTGACAGGAGGGAAGTTCAAAAGTCATGTTAGAAAGTATGACTTTACAAAAAGAGTAGTGGAAGCTTGAAACCAACTTCTAGAGAAGATGGTGGGTCAAACTGAGTAAGTATAAACATGCTTTGGATAAAAACCTATTCTCTAAAGCATCTGAAGGCAAGGAACAATGGATGGAAACTAATCAAGGAGAGAAGCAACCTAGAACTAAGGAGACATTTCCTGACAGTAACAACAATTAATCAGTGGAACGGCTTACCTCCAAAAGTTGTGGGTGCTCCATCACTGGAGGCTTTTAAGAAGAGACTGGACAATTACTTATCAGCAATGGTATAGGGACTCCTGCTTGAGCAGGGGGTTGGACTAGAAGACCTCCAAGGTCCCTTCCAATTCTGTTATTCTGTCATATGTCCATCACTTGACAAAAATAAAAAAAAATGAAATATAAAAATAATAAATAAATTGAAAAGGATACAAATAAACTCAAAGGGAAGACTCGTTGGACTACTAGGTCTTTTCCTGCCATCAGTTTTCTGTGTTTCTAATATGGGAAAGGCAGCAAAAACCCTGATGGGACTCCATTGTTTACTTGATTTCCTCCAATTTATGGAAGCATCTCCTACCATCCAAGAAGAACTTTCGTAACAGAGAAGAATCCAACTGCAGATGTTCCTGCGGAGAGACATTTCTTTGGGAGATGGCCGGTTCTTCAAGTACTTTGTACCTTTAACCATTGAAAGCTTTCCTGGTTTAAAAAAAATGAGAGCTTGGAATTGTTCTTAGAAACAACCTGGCAGCTGATACAATTGTAATAGTGATGGATTTGTTGCAAGTTTGCACCAGACAGAATGCTGGCTGCCACAGTTTGCACCAACTAGCTTTTCCAGATACTTTCCAAAGACAGACATATGTCAACTGGCTTTCAATAGCCCCATGAGAAAGTGAAGTACACAGTTTACAAATGCAAACGAAGTGGATTTCTTCCTGTTGTTTCTTCTTCTTCTTCTTCTTCTTCTTCTTCTTCTTCTTCTTCTTCTTCTTCTTCTTCTTCTTCTTCTTCTTCTTCTTCTTCTTCTTCTTCTTCTTCTTCTTCTTCTTCTTCTTCTTCTTCTTCTTCTTCTTCTTCTTCTTCTTCTTCTTCTTCTTCTGACAAATCTAATTCACTGCAATTTGATTGGAAATGGTTATAAATTTAGGGTCACCAACAGGGGGCTTTGGTGATCACCAAATTTTCAGCATTACCCACTTTTTATATTGGTTTTCAGAAAATGCTAATAAATAAGCAAGGAAGAAGTAATAAATTAGAAGTGGCTTAAAGCAAAGAAGAACGTCAGGTTTTAATATTACCTTTATTTACCAGAATGCTTTATGTCTCCTCATCAACATTTCTAGAAATTAAAAAATGGGACTGGGTACAGCCCAAATAATTGTTTAGAAAGAAAGAGAGAAAGAGAGAGGCAGAAAGAAAGAAAGAAAAAAAGAAAGAAAGAAAGAAAGAAAGAAAGAAAGAAAGAAAGAAAGAAAGAAAGAAGGAGGGAGGGAGGGAGGGAGGGAGGGAGGGAAGGAAGGAAGGAAGGAAGGAAGGAAGGAAGGAAGGAAGGAAGGAAGGAAGGAAGGAAGGAAGGAAGGAAGGAAGGAAGGAAGGAGAGAGAGAGGAATGAAATTTGGGAGAGAATGATGCTTGGGTGTTCAAGAACATTTTTTATGACCAATGCTTTTTGAGCATACCTCCAATATGCTCTCAAAATTCCAACTGGATCTCAAAAGAATGGCGATCCAAAAATATTGGCTTAGGAAAATAGGCAAAATAATAACCCACCGATCCTACTAAAACTTACTTAGATGATGTCTAAATGAGACTGGAGATAGACAATGAATTAACACCAGTGCCTCAATTTTCTCTCCGCCTTGTACAGTTCTACTGTGGGGACTGGTGCTCTCTGAGTTTGGTTGTCTTCTTGAAGACGTTTTATTACCCAACTAAGCAACATCAACAGTGCTAGAAGGGAGTGGGGTTTGTTCTCTGTTTACAGTATATACAATGGCTTGTCATGTCAGTGTTGGTGGGAGGAGTATTCATTGTGTTTCCTTGATTAGGCAGTGGTTTACTGTTAGCTTGTTTGTCTGAGTTGGTAATTCCTTGATCGGGATATTGTCTAGGATATTCACAATTTCCCAGTTGAAACCATGGTGAAGTCTATCCATGTATTTGATAAGGTTCTGAGTAATGAACCCAAACCATTCAGTGCTCTGAGACTTTCAGCTTTCTCAAAGGACTGTTTTATTGAGTACATCATTTCAGCACAAATGACAATAAAACCTGCTCTAAATATTTTCCATGGTTTCAGTATAATTAAAGAATAGATAGATTCCCTTCCTCATGGTCACAGGTCACATTGTCCAGTTAGGTGTTCTGGCATCTCCTCCACAACTCCTCTCAGTCTCTGGCCAGCACCTGTTGAGATGATCTTGTGTTCTGACCCAGCTCCACAAATACGACAAACCCTTTGTAGTTAAAGCAATGATTCCTTTATTAGGAGCACCAGCAGCCCCGGCAAAAAGTTTCTCTCTCACCGCAGGCTAACAAGTCTGTCCAGCAAGGAGATGAATAGTTGTCTGCAACACCTATTCATCTCCGCCCCCTGCCTTTTATCCCCAGAGCTAGGGTGGGGCTTCACTAGCAGTGGTGGCTCTTCCGTCGCAAGGATCGGCCCATAGATTTCTACTGCTCTCCTCTCCTCTGCCTTTTGCGCATCCACACATCATCTGCCATCCGTATCTGGACCCAGCTGTTCCTTCTCTTCCTCATCAGCCATCTCCATACCTGGGGGCTGTTGACTCTCCATCTGAGGACTGACAGATGTCCCAGGCTCCACCTCTGTCTCTCTCTCTCTGCCAGCTCCATTCCCTCTTCCCCCTTGGGGCTCTCAGGTTGCCTTGATGCTGACCCTGACTCCCATGCCTCTTCCTCATCTGATTCGGCTGCTGGAGTGGCCGGCGGCCAACAGGCCACAACACCTTGGATGGTCTGTTGTTGCTGTCTGGCCTGACATTCCAGACTTCCTCCCTCCCACACTGTGTGGCAATCGGAGAAATGGAAAGATGACTGCATCAGGCCTGAACCATTTCGAAGTTGACAGTGTTGTACAATTAAGGGATTTTCATCATGACTTCTGACTGCCAGTTGGTGTTCAATTCTTCAACTTACTATCTTGTGGGAATCAAGGTCATCCCAACAGGGTGCTGGCCAGAGACTGGAAGAGGTTATCAAGGAGACACCAGAACACCTAATTGGACAATGTGACCTGTGACAAGGAGGGAGGGCACTGTCTGTTCTTTAATTATACTGAAAATGCGGGAAATAGCCAGAGCTGGTTTTGCATTTCAAACGTGCTGAAATGATGTACTCAATAAAGCAGTTCTTTGAGAAAGCCGAAAGTCTCAGAGTTTATTTATTTATTTTATTTTATTTATTTGTTTGTCAAACATGTACAAGATAGCAGGTATAGGTATAAACATAAACATAATCAAAGTGAATACAGATAGATGAGGACAATAGGACAGTAGGACAGGGACGGTAGGCACGCTGGTGCGCTTATGCACGCCCCTTACAGACCTTTTAGGAATGGGGTGAGGTCGACAGTAGACAGTCTAAGGTTAACATTATGGGGGTTTGGGGAAGAAACCAGTGCATTGAGTAGTGCATTCCAGGCATTGACCACTCTGTTACTGAAGTGTATTTTCTGCAAGTGAGATTGGAGAGGTTTACCTCGAGTTTGTATCTATTGTGTGCTCGTGTATTGTATTCTCGTGTATTGTATTCTCGTGTATTCTCCCTTGTTTCTAGTCAGTTCTACATCTGCTTTATTTTTCTAGAGAAAAAAGGATATTTCTATTATTTTACGGTTTGGAGCGTAAGTTTGTATCTATTGTGTGCTCATGTATTGTTGTGGTTGAAGCTGAAGTAGTCATTGACAGGTAGGACATTGTGGCAGATAATTTTATGAACTACATTTAGATCGGTTCTAAGGCGACAAGGCGACG
>QLTV01002656.1:89963-100942 GCA_003457575.1 Thermophis baileyi
TCTATTCTATTCTATTCTATTCTATTCTATTCTATTTTCTATTCTATTCTATTCTAGAACTAACTGAACTAGAAGCCATCCATCCAGAGTGTGGACAGCATGGAAAAATCCTGTAAGTTTCCATCCTCAAAAAATGGTTATCTAGGTGGTTAGTAATTTCTGCTTTCATATAAACAGCTGCATGGAATATGGTTAGAGATATTGCTTACTTAAGTATCCAAAGTATAAAATAAAAGCTTGCTGTGAAACTGCTTGGAGTCTTTTCCAAGCCTTATGAAAAGATCCACCTTTGTCCAGATCTGAATAAACGTGTGGAAAATGTGGAGTAAAAGCAAGTTTCTACACTTAGGCCGGAAAAACCAAAGGTACAAGTACAGATTAGGTGAAACTTGGCTCAAAAACAGTAATTGTGAGATGGACCTTGGAGTCCTAGTGGACGATCACTTAAACATGAGCCAGCAGTGTGCAGTGGCAGCCAAAAAAGCTAATACAAACCTGGGTTGTATAAACAGAGGCATAGAATCAAAATCATGTGAAGTATTAGTACCACTTTATAAAGCCTTAGTAAGGCCAAACCTGGAATTCTGCATCCAGTTTTGGTCACCACATTACAAAAAAGATGTTGAGACTTTGGAAAAAGTACAAAGAAGAGCAACTAAGATGATTAAAGAGCCGCGGTGGCGCAGTGGTTAGAGTGCAGTACTACAGGCTATTTCTGCTGATCACCGGCTGCCAGCAGTTTGGCAGATCGAATCTCACCAGGCTCAAGGTTGACTCAGCCTTCCATCCTTCCGAGGTGGGTAAAATGAGGACCCAGATTGTTGGGGGCAATATGCTGACTCTGTAAACCGCTTAGAGAGGGCTGTAAAGCACTATGAAGCGGTATATAAGTCTAAAGTGCTAGTGCTAGTGCTAGTGCTATTGCTATTGCTATTAAAGGTCTGGGGACTAAAATATTTGAAGAACGGTTGCAGGATTTGGGTTTGGCTAGTCTAGAGAAAAGAAGGACTAGGAGTGAAATGATAGCAGTCTTGTAGTATTTGAGGGGCTGCCACAAAGAAGAGGAGGTCAACTTATTTTCCAAAGCACCAGAGGGCAGGACAAGAAACAATGGTTGGAAACTAATCAAAGAGAGAAGCAACTTAGAACTAAGGAGAAACTTCCTAACCATGAGGACAATTAACCAGTGGAACGCCTTGCCTCCAGAAATTGTAAGTGCTTCATGACTGGAGGTTTTTAAGAAGAAACTAGACAGTCACTTGTCTGAAATGGTATAGGGCAGAGGTGTCAAACTCACATTGTTACAGCGGCATCATGTGACGTATCAGGACTTTTCCCCCCTTCGCTAAACCGGGCGTGGGTGTGGCCAGCGCGTGACCGTGGGCCGGGAGTTTGACAGCCCTCGTATAAGGTCTCCTGCTTGAGCAGGATATGGGACTAGAAGACCTCCAAGGTCTCTTCCAGCTCTATTTTGATTGATTGATTGATTAATTGATTGATTGATTGATTGATTGATTGATTGATTGATTGAGAGATTGGTCTTTGCCTCTTTGTCCACAATAAACCAAGCCAGAGTTTTTGACTGAATATATTGAGGATCAAGCAGTAGGTTAAGATTCATCTTGATAATGCAATACACCCCACTGTGAGTGACTTGATTTACTTTGTTACAATAACGACATTATTTGCCTCAATGATAATGAAACGAAAGCGAATGGCGGCGGGGTTGCTTCGGGAGGTTGCTTCGGGCAGCTGGATGTCTGCAGCCAGGCAGGGAGGGAGGGTAGCGAGAGCAGTGGCGGCGGCCCCTTCCACGCGCAGTGCATGGAGGCGGCGAAGGTGGGCAAGGCGGCCCCGATGTGCCTGTTGCTGGGGAGGCGTGGCGATCGCTCGCCGGGGCGGTCTCAGCGGGGGCTGCATCGGCCTCTCTGCCTGCACCATGTTCTGCTCTGGCTGGCCACGTGACTACAAGTGTGGTGACCTGGTGAAGATGAAGAGCTACCCGCACTGGCCCGCCTGGGTAAGCGCCGCCACCCAGGCCTAGCGGAAAGCTCCGTGGTGGCGTGGACAGGCCTGGCCCTCTTCCCGCGCAGGGGATGGCTGCCCAGGTGGCCGCTGGCGGCTTCCACGCCTCTTGCTCTGCTTCTTCACCGGCGGGAAGCGATTCCATGGGCCGAGTTCCCAGAGTGGCGCTGGCGGTTGGCCGGGCCGATTCGCAAAGAGGGCAGGCAGGTGGCCAGGTGGGAAGCCAGTTGGCTGCTTCAGAGCCCCAAGCCCCACGGAGCCAGCACGGGAGGCATGCAGGCCTGAGTGGAAGGCGGCCTTTTCTGCAGCATCCCCTTCCCCTCTTTGTATCGCCCTGCAAGGGGGGGGGGTCTCTGCCTTTGCAGAAATGGGGTGGGCACATGTGCAGCAGCCCCGGGACATCCGCTTGCCCTCCTGGAGCACCACCGCCGCCCCTCTCAGCATCTGCATTTCCACCAAGGGCCGCCCGACCAGCCACTGGCTGATCTGGGCTGGACGCCGACCTCAGAAGGCAAGCGGGCGTGGGGGATCACCGGGAAGGCCGTGTGGAAGGCAGGCAAGGATGTTGGGGCTGGGGGCCACAGGGAATGGAGTAGGGAAGGCAGGCTGGGACAGTGGGCAGGGGGGCAGGGGCAGCTAGGTCGGCCGCGACTTCGCGGGCTTACCTGGCAGGCAGATCAGGAGCGCAGCGCTTCAGGCAGGCAAGCTGCAGAGCAGAGACTGGGTGGGGCAGGGTGAGCGAGCGAGCGGCGACCGGGGGACCGGTTCGGGGGCATGGCAGCCAGCCGCTACCGGTTCAGCGAACCAGGCCACATGTCTGCTACCGGTTCTCCTGAGCCGGTCCGAACAGGTAGCATTTCACCCCTGGGCAGATGTTTAATTAACTTAAGAAAAGACGGCAAGTGAAGAAAGTGTGAACATTTCAATGCTCCTGCTTCTAAAAGCATTGATTTAAATGCCGGAACAATAATGGGCACATTTATTTTTATTTATTTTATTTATTTTATAAAATTTATATGCCGCCCAACTCCCGAAGGACTCTGGGCGGCTTACATCATAAAAAAATAAAACATATAAAAGCAATTAAAAAAAAAACTTCTACACATACTGTATATATTTGCAAACCTAGATTTGATATCAGTTAAATTCCCAAGCATCCAGTCAACAGATTATTAGCTGAGAGTTGAATCATCCCTTACAGATGTTAGAGATGTGTAGATATTAAATATATATATTCTACATGGCCTCTCCATTAATCTGTGACTGGTATTGCTCAATTGTCCTATTTTCTGAATGTTTTCAATAAAATATTTAGAATTCTATGTTTAAAACTTCCTATTTTTACTAGATTGATATCAAGTGGAAAGGATCAAGACCATACTTTAAATTGCAGTTCAAAGATGTAATGTTCAAGCCTATGCATAAGAATCTAGTCAATTAAAATTCAGTAATAAATTGGCACCAGATAAGGGTTAACGGAAATCAAGAGGGGTTGGACTGGATCCGTTTGTGGCAACGTAATGACTCTAAGCTGATGACGTGCTTTACTCCACCTCCCCAGCTCTGTTTGCTCTTCTCTTACACTAATAGAGAAAATACCACAGCCGTACCATTCAAGATTTTGGTTTTAATCCTTATTTAACTCTTGTCAAATTTCATAGTTTTTATATCAATAGTTTTGATTATATTATAAGCCACCCAGAGACAGGAGGGCATATAAATTTAACAAATAACTAAATGGACAAATGGATTCAC
This sequence comes from Thermophis baileyi, assembly GCA_003457575.1. Classification (NCBI taxonomy): domain Eukaryota; kingdom Metazoa; phylum Chordata; class Lepidosauria; order Squamata; family Dipsadidae; genus Thermophis; species Thermophis baileyi. Next base: position 93,744 of record QLTV01002656.1, read on the forward strand.
TGGAAGTAGTTTCCACATAAATATGAACCACTCAATCACCACATACTATTTTTATTTATTTTATTTTAATCATGCCTTTATTATTTTTATAAATAACTTAAGGCGGCTAACATATCAGCACACCTACCTCCTCTTATTTTCCCCACAACTACAACCCTGTGAGGTAGGCTGGGCTGAGAGGAAGTGACTGGCCCAAAGTCACCCAGCAGGTTTTCATGGCTAAGGGAGGGACTAGAACTCAACTTCTGCTGGTGATTGACCCAAAATCACCTGGCTGTTTTTCATGCCTAAGGCAGAACTAGAACTCACCAACTCCTGGTGATTGGTCAAAAGTCATCCAACTGTTTTTCATGCCTAAGGCAGGACTAGAACTCACCATCACCTGGTGATTGGCCCAAAATCACCCAGCTGTTTTTCATGCCTAAGGCAGAACTAGAACTCACCATCTCCTGGTCAAAAGTCACCCAGCTGGCTTTCATGCCTAAGGCAAGACTAGAACTCACTGTCTCCTGATAATTGGCCCAAAGTCACCCAGTTGGCTTTCATGCCTAAGGCAGGACTAGAACTCATAGTCTCCTGGTGATTGGCCAAGCTCACCTAGCTGACTTTCATGCCTAAGGCAGGACCACAACTCACAGTCCCCTGCTGATTGGCCCAAAGTCACCCAGTTGGCTTTCATGCCTAAGGCAGGACTAGAATTCACGGTCTCCTGCTTTATAGCCTGGTGTCTTAGGTGCACCTGTTCCCTCAGCTTCACCTTTTGATACAGCAATAGGACTGATACAGCCACATGATGAAAAACGCATGGTTTTGCTTTCTTCGAGAGACTGTAGAAGAATAAAATTAGTCCAGGCACCGAATGCACCCACGTTGCTAATAGGGTTAAGACTTGAATGGTGGGGAAGTCTTTGGAAAGTAGGACAACTTGACCTTCAATGTGTGAAGCCTGGCATGTCTTCTTGTTGATTTATAAGGAGACGGGAGGGGTCTTACCTTCAATCCCGGCTCCTAGGTGGCTTTGAAAGAAGAATGTTTACAGTTCAAGGCCCTTACAAAAGGAATTGCTAAGTTTCTTGAGTTGCTGCCTTCACACCATCCTGAAAAGGCGCCGTGTGATGTTTCATCTTCTCCCCTTCTTCTTCAATCCCATGTTGTTGTTGTTGTTGTTTTTTCCAGGAATTTGAAAAATCTCCAAAGACCTTTCCCCCCCCTCGCCTCCCCACCTTTTCCTCTGAGCTCAACTTCACTGGTTCTTCAGCTCTTTCTTCTACATTAAGATTTGTATATAAAAGTTTTTTATTTTTTTAATCAAATCCCTCTCTTTAGCATTTCATGCGAAGTGCTACTGAAATGTTGCCACAAGCAAATTTCTAAGAGGATTTATCAGCTCCTGCTCAGTGCAATCTGAAGCATTTGGCCAAGATAATTTTAAGATTTGCAAAAGAGGAGAAAAAGCCTTCCACATTCTCATCCTCTTTCTCTTTTTCCTCTGATTTTGTTTATTTATTACATTTTCATCCCATCTTTATTATTTTTATCAATAACCCGAGGCGTCAAACATATCTAACATTCCTTGTTCCTCCTATTTTCCCCACAATAACAACAACAACCCTGTTAGGTGTGTTGGGCTGAGAGTGAGTGACTGGCCCCAAAGTCAACCAGATGAATTACATGCCTAAGGTGGGACTAGAACTCACAGTCTCCTGGTGATTGGCCCAAAGTCACCCATCTGGATTTCATGGCTAAGGTGGGACTAGAACTCACCGCCTCCTAGTGATTGGCTCAAAGTCACCCAGCTGGCTTTCATGACTAAGGTGGGACTAGAACACCTAGTCTCTTGGAGATTGGCCGAAAGTCACCCTACTTTTGTGTTTAAGGCCAAACTAGAACTACTTCTTGGTAATAGGTTCCAAGTCAAACCTTCTTCTTTTCCCTCTATAACGATGTATCCATTTTATCCTTGATAAAAGATATCAACTTTATATTCCTTCCTTTTAAATATCTAACAAACTTGATCTCTGATCCCTTCCAATAATGTCATAGAACTTGATTCTTTTTCATTTTTTTCTTTGTCCCTTCTCACAAAATTTCAAGTCTCCCTTAGTTATGAGAAAAATCATTGAAGAGCCACTCTACTTGCCACCTCTTCAATCCCCCATGATGTTCAATTTCATTTTTCATGGAGACATCTTCAGTTTTCTATTTATTCCCCAGAAGTCCCTGACCAAAATATGGATTTTTGAGCCAGGGAGCCAGGAGACTGTCCAAGGAAAAACTTAAGGCACCTGAGAGAAAGGTATAGGGGTCAAAAAAGTGAAACTGGCAGGGCTACCTAAAAATGGGATGCCATCAACTCTGAGCCTTTTTATAACAAGAAGGAACAATGACTCATTGCTAATATATTTTGCAACTTATTTAAAGTAGAAAGAGGAAATGCAGACTTTTCCTCCAACCATTGTTGGATAGTGAACAGTGAGCAGACTAATTGAAATGAACAAGGTCATGCATTCAATTTTGCAGCTACTACAATTGTTGGCCAAGCAGGGACAAAAATAGCCAGAGAAATGATTAAAGCCCATGAAATGGGCCCTGTTAGAGAATTTTTCTTTCTCTGTTGTAGAAAAATAAATCAGAAGCTCTCACAGTTGACTGCATTTGCTGAATCAAATAACTTCTTTATAATCTTATCAAAATATTTACAATACCATACTTTCTTCTTTACAGCAACATATCATAATGAAGTCTTCACACAGAGAGATACAGAGACAGACCAGAAAAACATGTCCAGCTTCTTGCTTAATTCCTTTTGCACAGACTCAGTAGCACTTTACTCACATTGGCTGACTGAGTTACCACATGACTCTTCCTGCTCATGAATATTCCAACAGGCCCCTTGTCATTCAATAGGAGTGCTGATTTACCACCAGCCTATCAGATACTTAGGAGCCGAGGATGCAACAGCACAAGGAAGCAACAATCAATGACTTCATAACCGCCATCAACACCCTAATTAACAATTAAAAGCTACGCACCGCCAGGAATCATATAAATGTAATGTGTAGAAAAAGCTCAGTTTGCACATTCTGGAGACAGAGAGAAGTTCCCCTGATGATGGGCTCCACCACGAGCCTGGAAACTTGGAAGAAGCTTTCTGACCGACTCAAACTGGATCTCGTAGTCTAAGATGGATTCATCTCTTTAGCCACTGTGTCTCTCTCCGATTCCATCCGGTAACAATACCAGCCCGATTAGGAACCGTCCTTATGCCAATTTACGAATCTACAGAAGCAATTTGCTTTGATGGGAAGTTGGAACTTTCTGACTCCATTACCAGGCCAAATGTGAGCAGGAGGGCAAATTTAATAACATTTCCAATGCAATTCCTGGCACGGCGCGCCAGGTTCACGAGAGTGGCAGGTGCAGGCAAGTCAAGCGGCAAAATCAACCCTGCCAAATGGTGAGAGAGAGAGAGAGAGAGAGAGAGAGAGAGAGAGATGAAAGCGTTGATTGTTCTTCTTTGGAGCTGGCATTTGTGGGCCATGTTCAGTGGAATTGTCCCCTGTAGGTTGGGAAACTTTTAATTTTCTCCCTTTCCCCTTCCTTCCCCCTCCCACTCAAGGACTTCGCGTGATTGAAATTCTTAAAAACGCTGAAGCGATTTAGCCCAGAAACTGTAAATGTGTACAAGAAGGAGTGGGTTTGTGTGAGATTGGGGGTGGGGTGGGAGAAGGGGTGGGGGGGGTGGAAATCAGCATTTTACTAGCTTTGTAGCTGGGAAGGATTAGGGTGGGATTAAGCCTGGAGGAAAATAGAATTCTAAGCTGTTGTGTTTCCTAATGGGCATAACAAACACGTCCCAAAAGGGAGGATTGAGGAGAAGAAGACAAGAGATCAGAAATGAAAGCCAACCCAGTGATTAAAATTGTACATTATAGTCATCAAAGACATACACAAATCTCAAATATCTGGGTTGGTTGTTTTTTTTTGCCAGAATGTTCCTCAGGTGCTGCGTGACGAATGTGTCATTTTAGCAACTGGTCCCCCAAAAGAGCTCGGAAGAAATTGTTAAGCACAACTTTGGGGACAGAATACAGAAAAGTGCAAAGGGTACGTTTTTACAGGTAGTCCTCGACATACGACCACAATTGAGCCCCAATTTTCTGTCGCTAAGTGAGACATTGGTTAAGTGTATTTTTGCCCCATTTTATGACCATTGATGCCACACTTGTGAAGTGAATCACTGCAATTGTTAAGTTGGTCACCCAGTTGTTAAGTGAATCTGGCTTCCCCACTGACTTTGCTCGTCAGAAGGTCGCAAAAGGGGATCACATGATCCCGGGACATGGCAATGGTCATAAATGTGAGTCAGTTGCCCAGTGTCTGAATTTAGATCACCTGACCATGGAGATGCTGCAACGGTCGTAAGTGTGAAAAATGGTCATAACTCACTAATTTCAGTGCCATTGGAACTTCGAACGGTCACTAAATGAAATGTTGTAAGTTGAGGACTATCTGTATAGATGGTGACAGGACTTATATGTGACTCTCCCATTCCCCACCATCCAGTCAGAGTTGAAGAAGCTTCTTGGATGAGAAGCAAAACGTCATCAAAGAGAAAAAACCAGTTGCCTCCTGAAAAAGCACTTTTGGGACAACTATGACCTGGATGACTGAGAATCTCTATAGACTTTTTTAGCTATACAATTTGGGATGAACACCCTTGTGTGGGAGTAGGAATGGATTTCCAGAGGAAAAAATTGCAGACTACAAGAACCAGGAGTATTATTCAGGTGATCCTGAGGACACAGATAAACCTCCAAGTGGCCTCAACAACCCTCTAAAAGAATGCAAATGACCAGCTGTCTGCAAGGAATATAAATCCTTCCATTCCACACCATTCAGTCAGAGCTGAAGAAGCTTCTTGGATGAGAAGTGAAACGTCTTCGAAGAAAAAACAAGGAAGTCCAGTTGCCTCTTGAAAAAGCACCTTTGGGACAACCATGACCTGGATGACTGAGAATCTCTACAGACCTATATGTGACTTTGCTGCTCCTAATCAGAATCCAGATAACTCTTCTTAATCTACAAATCACGTGGTTGATTTTCATTGTGGGGCCTCTCTTGACCCAAATCCAAGCAGGAGTACTTTCCTGTTCTTCTTCTTCCCCCCCCCCTGACCTTTGAGCTAGACTTGCCAAATTGATATTTATTCATTTGTTTTTATTTGTTTCATTTCTATCTCCCTTTTATTATTTTTTATATGTAATTGAAGGCTGAAAATGTACAGAAGGCCCTTCCCTCTTCCTACTTTCTCCTCAGCAACAACGTGAATTGGGTTGAGAGAGGGACTGGTTCAGGGTCATGCAGCCATGATTAAGGCAAGACTAGAACTCACCATCTCCTGGTGATTGGTGCAAAGTCGCCCAGCTGACTTTCATGCCTAAGATTGGACTAGAACTCAATTTCCTGCTGATTTATCCCAAAGTCATCCAGCCAGATTTTGTGCCTGAGATGGGACTAGAACTCATCATCTCCTGGTGATTGGTGCAAACTCACCCAGTCAGCTTCCATGTCTAAGGCAGGTCTAGAACTCTCCTCGTTCTTGGGTATGTCTAGTCTAATGAAAAGAAGAACTAGTGGTGACATGATAGCAGTCTTCCAATATCTGAGGGGCTCCTCCTATAAAGACGAGTTATTTTGCAAACCACCAAAAGGCAAGACGAGAAACAACGGATGGAAACTAACCAAGGAGAGAAGCAACCTAGAACTAAGGAGAAAATTCCTAATGGTGAGAGCAATCAAATAACGGAATAGCTTGCCTTCAGAAGTTGTGGCTGCTCCATCATTGGAGGCGTTTAAAAAGAGACTGGACAGCCATTTGTCTGAAAAGGTATAGAGTCTCCTAACTGAGCAGGGGATTGGACTAGAAGACCTCCAAGGTCCCTTCTGACTCTATTATTCTATGTTCTTTTGCATGATGCTTACCAAGACTGCAGCTTTGCCTGTTTTCACCTAAGGTCATTCTCACATACTATTCCCCAATGCAGGAAAGTCAAGAAGATTAAGATTATGGAAGAAACATAACAAAACTTGAGATACTGAAAAACACTCTTTAACATGTCCTAGACCACCTTGTAATGAAATAACACCGTCCTCCGCATCCAGCTGTAAAAATATCTCCAACTTTTTCCTCCCCTTTGAAAGAAGTTCAAACACAAACTCCCTTTCATCAAATTTCATGAAAATGTAAAAAAAAAAAAGCACCAAACTCCCTGCAGTGTTTCTTTGCCTACCACCCATAAAAAGCAAGTTGGAAGGAGATTGTGGAAAATCACTTTTATAACATCTCCAAGGAAAGTGCGTGGATGGGGTCTCTAAGGATTAAACTTCCTTAACCATTTTCCCCCTGTATAATTGGTGACTGAGAATATTTCAACCACTGAGATTCAGTGATAAAGAAGAAAGAAAGAAAGAAAGAAAGAAAGAAAGAGAAAGAGAGAGAGAGAGAGAGAGAAAGAAAGAGAGAGAGAGAGAGAGAAAGAAAGAAGGAAAAGAAAGAAAGAAAGAAAGAAAGAAAGAAAGAAAGAAAGAAAGAAAGAAAGAAAGGAAGGAAGGAAGGAAGGAAGGAAGGAAGGAAAGAAAGAGAAAAAAGGAAAATAAAAAGAAAGAACAAAAAAGAAAAAAGAAGAAAGAGAGAGAGAGAGGAAGGAAAGAAAGAAAGAAGGAAGGAAAGAAAGAAGGAAGGAAGGAAAGAAGGAAGGAGAGAGAAAGGAAGGAAGGAGAGAGAGAAAGAGAAAGGAAGAAGAAAATGAAGGAAGGAAGGAAGGAAGGAAGGAAGAAAGAAAGAAAGAAAGAAAGAAAGAAAGAAAGAAAGAAAGAAAGAAAGAAAGAAAGAAGAAAGAAAGAAAGAAAGAAAGAAAGAAAAAGGAAGGAAAGAAAGAACAAAATAATGAAAGAGAGAAAGAGAAAGAGAAAGAAAGAGAGAAAGAAGGAAAGAAAGAAAGAAAGAAAAAAGAAAGAAAGAATGAAAGAAAGAAAGAAAGAATGAAAGTGAGAGAAGGAGAAAGAAGGAAAGGAAAAAGAAAGAAAGAAAAAAGAAAAAGACAGGCAGGCAGGCAGGCAGGCAGGCAGGCAGGCAGGCAGGCAGGCAGGCAGGCAGACAGGCAGGCAGGCAGGCAGACAGACAGACAGACAGCGAG